>JAPXFY010000015.1:31041843-31136843 GCA_030674185.1 Monoplex corrugatus
TTGACAATAATTAAATCTCTTTCACCTCACTGCCATGCAACTTTAAGACATATACATACAGACAGACATACATAATATACATATATATACATATATATACATATATATATTATATATATATATATATATAATATAATATATATATATATATATATGGCTTGCCAAAAAAGCTTAACAATTGGCAAACAATTGGCATCTTCTTCTGCATTCCAAGCAATGTTGTCTCTGTGCTTCTGGACAGCATAATGTTGCTGCACAGCATGTATACTCCATCTTAACTTCAGTAATTGGCATGCATTTTTGAGTTGTGTGATGTTTCATATGATAAGTATTTTCATGTATACTGTTAGTGCAATCATATAAACCAACGATGATGCATCGTGACATTTAATAACACTTGGAAACTATAGTCATGTTCCTTCAGGTACAAACAATCAACCAGCACAGAACACTGATGCAAACAAAACAAAAATGAAACACACACACACACATACATGCGCGCGTGCACACACACACACACACACACACACACACACACACACACACACACACACACACACACACACACACACACACACAAAGGGAAGTTCAGTGGCAAATAAGAATACAACTCTCAGGTAGTGTGGTGGTAAAAGAATTAATCCACTGCTATAGACATTGATGCTATAGCAGCTTTACAATATAAAACCATATATAACCACTGCTTCTGTGTAAGTACTATTAGAATGCACCAGCAAGTAGCTGTAGGTATAACATCAATTCAAAACTTGGTGCATTTTCTTCAGTTGTAATCCAGAAACTTGGCATAAAAAACTGAATGAATCAATAAATAAGCCCCCTTTTTTTTTCTAAAATGTGTTCCATTATATTTTAGGTCAATTACCGGCTTAGCAAATGTGCAGAAATGTGGAATTCTGCTAAAAAAAGAGCATTAAAAAAAAAAAAACTGTCACATATCCTGTACTTCTGCATTTGTGGGCTGCAAGTCCTGTATGCATTCATACATACAGACGGGCATTAACACATATGGCTTTATTTTTTAACCCCAGAACATGGGCAGTGTCACTCCATTTTCTGGGATGTGCAAGCAAGGTATTTTTGTGATTGAACATGCCTATATGGCTCACAGGATCTTTAATGTGAGTATCTGATAAGCCAGTAGCAGATCTCATTATAAACATACGTTGACCTAGGAGACCTGGAAAATTTCTAACCTTTATAATCATGCACTAAAAGGGAATGTGCATAGCATATACATACACATACATACATGTGTGTTGTATGCTGATAACATGTTACCATCATGAGACTGTGATTTTGTTTTTATGATCACTCTTACTGAGGTTGTTGTGTTTGTTTACACATCACACCTTAATGTTTCCTGTTGTTGAGACTTTACAGACCAACAGACATACTGATAGGAACCAGAAGAACAAGAAAAACAAAAAAGAACGCATATTCAATACAACAAGACAAGACAGGTGCAAATTTTCGGCCAACCGGCCTTTGTCAAGCACGAATGCACGATCACAAACAGACACCAAACAACAGATAAATAAGAAAAAGACTAAAACTTCCCTGCTACCTCGTCCAGTGGATAAAAAAGGGACCAAACAAAACCCCAATGTGTTTATGAGCAGTGGTAAGAAGTGGGGAGAGGGGAGGCAACTATGATAGTCAAAGGGGAAGTGAGATGAGTTCTGCAATTTGAAAAGTGGACATGCCATATCGATATTGCCCTGTTCTGCACTTATTTTGGATCTAGACATACGGATAGATCGACAGACAGACAGACAGACAGACAGACAGACAGATGGAAAGATAGATAGATAGATAGATAGATAGATAGATAGACAGATAGACAGATAGATAGACAGATAGAATTAGAATCAAAGAAAGAAACAGATAAATAGAATTAGAATCAAAGAAGGAAACTACAAACCTGATGAAAACAAAGTCTGCCAAAAAAAAAATCAGCATTATTGGTCAAGGATATTTTTAGGAGGGAGAGAGGAAGGATGAATGAGTTGCTATGTAGAACGGCATTTGTATTTAGTAAACTCAAAAGATGAGAGGAAAGACATTGCGTGAAAGAGTGCTTGTCCACTACTGGCATTTTTATACTGCATCACTACTGCAGATCACTACTTTCAGTTTATACTTGGCATATATGTCATCAGCTAGTGTTTCAGAATTCAAATAAATAGATATTTTTTCAACTATGGCTTGTACTCAGGTACAGCTTTATCAGCAGTGTTTAGTTGTTTGCTCTGTCCGTTTGATTTGATAGGTTTTGTTACTTGGTTGATGGCTGCTTAACTGTTTAATTTTTGTTACACGGATATATGCATCTTCCACAAAAGTGATCTTCATATCTCCAATTTTTTTTATGGAGTGCTGATTCCAGTAAGGAAGTTACTTTGCCTACTGGTTTTGTGGCTAAACCTTTCACGTTTTCACCCTACTCACCTCCTTCTTGCAGAAAAGTTGAAGGAGTGAAACAGTTAAGTAATATCAGCACAGTGAAACAGTTAAGTAACATTAGGACACACACCTGCTGCCTCTACTCGCACTGTGAAATCAGCTTGCAACTGGTTAGGAGCTTGGCATGTGTATACCCCTGAATCACCCAATGTGCTACTTTGCACACGGACTTCACTGAGAAAGAAACCTTTCTCTGGCATAGGGAAGTCCACCACTTGAATATGGGGAGAAAATGCTGAGCCGAAAGTCTGACCATTAATAAGCCAGGTTATGGCCTGCTCAGCGACATCACCTCCTGTCAGGTTGCACATGACACGCAGCATCTTTCCCTCCTTGACTGTTGCCATGCCCATGATCTTCAGCACTGCAAGCATGCATTAATCCACACACAAACACGTATCAAGTTTACAATGGAGACAACTGTGGTGGAAGAAAAGGAAATGTACAATGTCTTCTAAAAGTGGTATTGAAGTATGTTTTATATATACATAATACATATACTTGCCATTTCTTCAAAAGAAGCAACACTTTGAAAGAAAGACAATAAACAAACACACAAAAACAAAACTTTGAAAATTTGGACAGAGGCATGTTGCTGAATAATCTATTTCCTGTAGACCTATTGGCATTGCATTATCCATTTTGTTTTTAATTTCACTGAAACTGGCATTTAAGTTCCATGCCATTAGTTCTTGTTTGTTTGCTTGTTTGTTGGTTGGTTGGTTGGTTTTTCTTTCTCCTCCCCCCCTCCCCACAACACATACACACACAAATTTTACTTGTATTCCAATTATATTCACAGAATTACAAACATTATACAGATCACAATGTCCAGATTATCAGAAGATTAAAAGCATCACTCATGCCTCTCTTTGGTATTCATTATAAACATTTTCAGGTAAGAAAAACACAATTAATACAAAAATATGAATAAACAGAAAAAGACATAAGCAGGTAAGCAAGAAAAATTTTCAAAGCTGTAAACAAAGAGTGATACAACTCAAAAAGCACTCATAAGTATATGGTATATAGAAAAGATGTTTCTTAAAGATCCATATCTATAGAACTGACAGAGAGCATAAGCTACAAATCAGTTAAAACAAAAAACAAAACAAAAAAACTTTTTTCCAAAGACTTTGTAATGTAAACACAATCAACATGAGAAATGAAAAATGTGACCCTCTGGCATGGAATGAGTAGTTATATTCCCAGGAACCATTTAGTGCCAGCAGGCAAATCACTAGGGAGATGAGATTTTGTCTATTTTGCGGTTCTGACTGAAAAAGACATAATTTTTTCCTACTTTTTCCATTACAAAAACTGTGTTATTTCATCAGTGAAATGGTAAAATTCATGTTTCACTGAAACAAACCTGTCTGTTTACTAATGACTGTAGATTGAATAACAAGTCTGTGCTTCTTATGAAATTTTTGGATGATACCGCACAGTGACAAGCCTAGTCTCAAAAGGCACAATGAGTCAATATATACAAGAGAATTGGGAGACTGGACAGCTGGGGTAAGGAAAACTATTTGGTACTGAACATTTCAAACAAAGAGATAACAGTTGATTTTTGTAGAACAAATACCTCCATCACTCCACTCACTATTGACAACCGTGGAAATGACTTGACTTCAAGTTTCCTGGATCAAACATGTATGACCTACAGTGGGTGGTGCACACTATAGCTGTCAGGAAGAAGACCCAGTAGCATTTGTATTTCTTTTGCCAGCTCATGAAGTTTGGTATTCACCAGAATATAATGCTTCAGTTCTATTGGAGTATTATCAACAGTGTGCTGGGTTTTTTAATTACTTACTATCTGGTATGGCAGCACTAGAGAAGGACATCTGCACAGGACTGTGAAAATAGTCTCCAAAATCACTGGCTGTGATTTACCTCCCCTGAACATGTATGACCAGCAACTGCTCTGTAGAGCACAGTCAATTATTAACGATGATTCCCAGCCAGCTCATCACCTCTTTGAGCTTCTCCCTTCCTGTAGCCATTCCATTATATTAAAGCAAAAACAGAGAGAATGAAATGCAGGGTTTTTTTCCCATGGGCTGTCCAGGCACTGTCAGTTTATGCGTGCTCATGTCTTCTGGGACACCAAAGAAGGGATTACGTTTTAGTTACATTCGGGTTTTTAGATTTTTATCTCTCTTATTTGTTTCGTTCTTTTCAAAAGGACGATTGCAAACAGATCGATGAAAACTTACACAAATAACATTGTATCACACAGCCTATCATATAAGTACAATATGGATAGTAAGGCAGAGAGGAGAAAGAGGCAAGACTAATACTAGCGTTGCTTGCAAATAAGGAACAACTGAGGGAAGCATGTTCCATTGTTGTGATGCATAGAAAGACAATGAACATCAGCCAAAAGACTTAGCATTTACACAAGGAACACAGAGAATGCATTTATCTGATGATGACTGGAGCTGTCTAGAAAGGTTATAAACAGTGAGATCAGAAACAGATGAAGGGATTGTGTCAGAAAAAAGTTGTAATAGAGAGCTGAGAGACTGAAGTCTACTCAAGTTTGCATTGGGAGCCAGTGCAGTGAAATTTGCAAAGACAGGGCTGAATATGATCATGTTTGCAAGCCTTCAAAACTAATTTTGCAGTGAACCATTTCCACTTTGCTGAGAATGTACTGTGGTAGCCAGAAACACGAGAACTGCATTAGTCTAATTTGAATAGGACAAAGGTACGGACCAGTCCAGAGTTTTCGCTGCATGAATGGCCATATGTGAGTGGATAACACTCATGGGCAAATTTCTTGATAGGCTGAGCAACAAATCTTGGAGACATGTGATTCGAGTGACATATCATCACAGACCATAACCTAAACTGAAGGTGTGAATACCATGTTGGAACTACCAACTTGAATGGAGGTTGTTTGTGCAATACAGAAGATGATGTTCTTTTCGACCTGATCAGGACAGTTTCTGTTTCATCGTTGTTCAGTTTGAGTCTGCCTTCCATCTCTCTACCATCCTATTTCTTTTATAAGAGATATAGATAACTCTGATGGTAAACAAATCTGTTATGAAAGAGAAAAATCAACCAATCAACTGACTGGAGACGGAATGTTTTTTTGATAAAAAAAAAAGGAACGGGGATGTCTTTTGATCAACAAAGAAAGTGGTTTTGTACCCACTATATACAGAACTGGACTGAGAACTGACCCTTGTGGAACATCTAACTGTATATCAGCATACTTTGAATTAAGATCATTGCCAGAAACAGTTCGTTTTACTGACATTGAGGTAAGATTTAAACCATGCAAGTGCTGAATTACCATAGATTTTCTAATCTGTACAGAAGAATGTCATAGTCTAAGGTATCAAATGCAGAAGACAAATTAAGGATTCAAAATAGATACAATATCACCATCCCAAACAAACAGAATGCCATATGCTACCCTATGTCTCAGTACTGTGGTATGGGTGTAGACAGGCTGGGAAGTGCAAAGCAAATCACTGGCGGTCAGATACAAAACATTGCAAAACAGTGTTCTTAACAAATTTTGAATATGGCAAGTTTGATGTTTGGGAATGCTCTATTATTACACTTGGAGTATCAAGTGAGGCAGGAGCTGAAAACGAGACACCGCCATCTTTATGTTATCTCCTGAATGTCTCTGTGGCTATTAGATTTGTCTTTGATAAAACATTAAACCAGACAGTGGAGTGCATGTTCTGAATATTGTATGAACAACCACATACATGTTGAAATAAGATTCAACATGATCATTAAGTAAGTTTAGTTTTCAGGCAGAATAGTGTCAGCATGGATTACTGAATTAAGACTGTTCAGGTCAGTTTTGAGAAGATGGATACAGAGTGGAGTGGTGGGATGATTTTTCAATAACCATGAAGATTACCAAAGAAATACTAAACAACTGCTGAATATCATTGTTCAGAATATTAAGAGAATAAAGTCACGCCTGGCTTTGATGATCAGTTTTCTGACTTGTCATTTTGACCTACCATAAATTTGTTAATGCACAATCAAACCAGTCTTTAGCCATTGTATTCAGTATGTCCTAATTGACGCTTCATGTTATGGAGATAATCTTTACTGCATCCTGTCCAAGGTGGTAACTTGCATATCTGAACTTTGCATTGTGAAATGAATGTCCCCATTACATGTCCGTAAAACCAAGTAATCAGCATAAATTAGCTGGATAGCATGGGATTCTCATGCCAATATGTGAAAGATATAAGATTTGTTTCATACTCTAGAGGCAAGTCATGTGAATGATAATTATTGTACAAACTTACGAAGACTAGAAACATCTCCCCCACTCCATAAATCTGAACATGAAGTGAATCATGCAGAGAAAGAATCAGCTACATTTCTGCATCAGAAAATTAAATGATCTGCATTAATATCATCATGCCTTTTGTCTGATAATCATTTCATTCCCCATTATGATAACTGATATACAAAATTAATCACGTATTGAATGACACTGTTGAAAGTCAATATAAAGATTTAAAAAAAATTTCCACCAATATTTAAGAGCATGGGCAAATGGCAATATGATTATAATAGCAATAATAATATTATTTACATAGCACAAACATAATTATGTCAGAGAATTCTCATTACACTTTACAAACAGCATAAAAGATTGAAATGCTAATAAAGTAATGCATTACAACAATTGGACAGATACACTAATACATCAGTGCAGCATAAACATTTCAATGCCAAAACATTACAATGCAGTACAAACATACAGGAAATATGTAGACACCAAAAAAATCAATGCAACATAAACATGGTTATCAAATAAGATTTTGAATTTATCAGTGACAATCACGCATGAAAATACACAGATATAAACACGCATACACACAAACATACATACACACACATACCCTGTGCATACACACACACACACACACACACACACACACACACACACACACAAGATAAATCGCAATACCACTGGATATGAAAAGAGCCACAAGCATCAATTTATGATTTTTGGAGGTACTTCTGAAAAAGATGTGTTTTGAGGTGCTTTTTGAAAGTAAGCAAACAAATGCTTTGTCTTAAAGATGCTGGGAGGAAGTGCCATATTGTTGGGTCAAAAACAGTGAACGTTTTTTTCCCCCTAAGTTGTTAGTGAAAACTGAGGTACAGCTAAGACAAAAGCATCTTGAGACTTGAGAGCTTTGGAAGATTTGTATGGCAGGAGAGTTTCTAATACATATGTTGGCACTGTCTTCGAACTTAGGCACAGAAAGCAGAGTGCAACAATTTAACACTAAATTCTTGCTTTCACTGGTAGCCAGTATAGTTTTTGTAAGGGTGATTTTGCATTGCTGTATCTGCTCTCCTGTAGGACAAGTAAAGCTGCACTGTTTTGGATTTGTTATAGTTTGGATAGCTTATCATCAGACAATCCAGCCAAGAAAGAGAACAGAAGATACACACAGCTTGTTTGTCGCATCAGCAGAGAGAAATGTGAAGATTTTGCCAATTCTGTGTAGTTGGAGATACAAGATTTTGCTCAGATAGCTAACACAAGCTTCCATGGATAGGGCTACATCAAGAAAAACAAAGATTCATTACAGATTTGCTGAAGGCAAAAAAGTACATCTGAGATAACCATGGTCCTTGAGGTTATTATCTTTAGGTTTGATTTTGTATCAATGTACATTAATTTTTTTTCTTTATTCAATTTTAGTTTGTTTGCTTTCATCCAAGCAACTATGTTTTCAATGTTGTTTTTAATTTGTCTTGCTGCCTGGGGATGTCTTTAAGAAAAGTAGAGCAGTACACTTGTAAGTCATAAGCAAAGAAATGGTAGAGTGCTCCTGGCTGTTTGATAATAGAGCTGTGGTTGTAAGTACACAGTAAAGAGAACAGGGCCCAAAATACAACCCTGTGGGATACCATACTTCAGCAGAGATGAAGCTGATCCAAGGTTGTGGGATATCATACTTCAGCAGATATGAAGTTGATCTCAGGTTATTTATAACAACAGACTGAGTTGAAAAAGAAAGATATGGCTCAAACTACTCTAAAATAGTTTCAATGCAGAAAAACGTGAATGACAAACTTGAGATTATGATGTCATGGTCAATAGTGTCAAATGTAGCTGAAAGATAAAGCAGCGACAGATGGACACTTTTCTATTGTCTGAAGCCTGCAGAAGACCATTAACAACTTTTAACAAAGCAGTGTTAGTATTGTGGGCTTTACAAAAGGCTGACTGATAAATTCAAACAGATTACTGGCTTCTAGTTGGTTCATCGGCTGCAAGAAGATGACACACTTGAGAACTTTGCACAAGAATGGAAGACTGATATGGGATCGTGACTGGACTTTTTGAGCAGGGGTTTGACTACGGCATGTTTAAAGCTCTGTGGCACAACACCTGTGTTTATAGAAATATTCTTGATTTCAATTACAACTGGAGAAATTTCTTCATATAGTCAAAAAGAAGACTGGCTGGGATGGACTCAATATTGCAGGATTTTTTAGGCATTGCAAGGATAACTTTTTCTACTTGATCTAAACTGACAAGTTGAAATGATCTAAATGGGATGCCAGTTAAAAAAAAAAAAAAAAAAGGAGGGGGTGGGGGGTGGGTGGGTGGACTGAAGGATCAGCGCAAGAGCTGAAAATATTTTTATCTGTTCTATTTTCTCTTTGAAGAAATCACTAAATTTGTTGGGGAGACATTTGGGTGAAACATTGTTTGAAAGGACAATTTTAGTTGTACCCATCACCTGGCCGATCAGATGGAAAAGTTCCATGGAAGAATCTGCGTTAATGATTTTGTTGTCTATGTACTGCTGTTTGGCTTTAAAATCAGCCTATTGACCAAGCTTCTGTTTTGGGCATACATATGTTTAACTGTAAATAGTCAAACCAGTTATGTGCCAATGTCATTGAGTTTGATGCCGCTGTTGTTTGGTTTGTTTGATTTCAAGGGGCAGCAATGGCATTAAGGTATGATTTGTGATCCTATGTGTGACTATAGGAGCATGGATATTGAACAGATTGCTGAGCTGAGAGTTTTGATGGTCAGCTAGATCTGACAAATCCGATTGCTAAGCTGAGAGTTGTGATGGTCAGCAAGATCTAGGTAGGGCCTCAGGAACTGGCCAGCTCATGGGTTTATGTGCAGGCTTACAGCTTGTGCAACAGTTACCATACACGTGGCACCTGTGACGTTAGTGCATATGGAATTCGTTCCGAGTGCAGAGACGTCATCTTGAGAAACTGAAACTAAAACTGAAGCAAGATCTGAAGAATCTGATTGTGCATTTGCATGGGATGAGACAAGGTCAGCCTTGAAAGTCGAGATCTATAAACTTCTTATGTTATATGATTTGATTTCTTTAAAGATTCTTCATGGTTTATCAATGTGTAGGAAAATTACATCACAAAATGGCCAGAGATGTGTTTGTGGGTAAGGTCAGTGATGTCAGTCTGACAATTTGTAATAAGCAAAATGAGAATATAGCCAAGGCAGTGGGTAGGCATAGTTATAAGTTGGTCCAGGCTGTGACTGTCAATTACATTTTCTAGTGTGATGACGTAAATGCTAGAATGAGAGTCAAAATGAAAATTAACATCACCAAGGAAAGAAAGATTATCAATGCAATACATGACTCAAGTAAATGAGGAAAATCTTCTAAAAACATTCTGTCTGTGAGCTCATTTGCAAAGCAAATTTGTGACCAAACTGATATTTTGACCACAAGAAAAAAGTAGTAATGTTCATCCAGCATTTTATTAGTCAAAAACAACAAAATTAATCAGCTAAAAAATCAAACTTTCATGATAATTGTGTACTGTGATGTCACTGGCCATAACACACTGAAACAAGTTGTGTCTGTAACTACATACACTCGAAAAGCACTGTAAAGAAGGAAACCAATGATATGATGGAGCAATTACAAATCTGAAAGATTTATAACACAGAGTGGAATGATGACTGTATATGAGTGTACTCATTACCAAAATCACTTGGGAACAAATAAATTGGGCACATTTATGCGATTTCTTTTTCCAGAAACCACCAACCATTATGTCCACTTATAATACGCAGAGATAATCCTTAACTGCTTGCAGAACAGTGCACAATATACATTCACCGCCTGAGGAAAGCGGAAAAGATCACTTTGAAATCACGATATTAGACAACAGAATGTGCAAGCACAACATGTAAAATTTTAACACATGTTATATCTACAAAACAACACAGACACAAAATAAATATAAGAAAAGAACGAGTATCAAAGGACAAATATGAAATACATGGCATATAAAAATGGATACATTTAAAAGAAACATTAACCTTTTCAAAATCCATGTGCATGTGTGACCCACTCTCACAAATGGGGTTCGTTTTTGAGGCAAAAAGATATTTATATCACTAAAAAGCAGAAGAAATGTGCTTTCAAATGGTAGTTAGATCAAATCTTTAACAATAACAGAGCAGAGTTATAGCTATTTAAATGAAGTAGGTGAAGAAGTAGTCATTTTGAGAAAACTGATGTCAAGCATAGGCACTAAGTTTTCCATTGTTTCCTTAGACAATCGCTGTTTAACTTTCTCATACTTTCAGAACTTGCAGACATGTTTGTTGTATACTGAGGTACTATATGCTGTAAATTTTGTGTGAAGACTTCCACTTTCACTTAATAAATTGGTTTGTTTTGAAGGGTTTACTTCTAAACAGACATTTCACTATTCATGATCAAATTTTTCTTTGAATACTTATACTATATGATACATATAGGGTTACAAAATATAATGAAACAAAACCATCAAAGTCACTCAGACTGACTCTCAACATGTTTTCTTGGCTATTGCTTAGATTGACATCAGCAACTTTGACCCTTTTGTAAGAACCGATCACATATGTACTGCTACTATGTGCTTATAAGTCTCTTTCTTTTGTCAAGAAAGTAATGTAATTTCAACAAGTTTGTGTTAATAGATAGTATGAAAACATATTTATTTCAAAAGAAAATGTGCAGAAATGAACACAGTAAAATAACTAAAAGTATCCTTTTATCCAACAAATCATGTATACAATAGGATCTCAACTGTTAAAGGTGTAACACATCAAAATGTAATTACCACCTCCCATCCCACCTGTACCTGTTTATTGCAGCAGCTGAACAAAAACCCATCAAAGATATATATTTGTGTCATACATAAGACTAATATTGTTGTCAGAGTTTCAATAACAGAAACAGATACTGCAACAATTGACACATTGTCGCTGAAAGAAAAGAACCTCCATTCAAAGGTGAAGAAAAGCCAGACAAACATAAGCCTGACAAAAGTCCTAACAGTTGCCATGTAGACAAGTAAACAGTGATGAAAAAAATGTTGAAAAACAGCTTTGAAAGCAGTTGTGCAAAAATCATACTCACCCGCTGATTGTGTTCATGGACAGACAACACAATCAAACAGTGGTATCAGAAAACAAAAAAGGACAGAAGGAGACAAGGAAATACACAAGAAGACTACAATGAAATAATCAGCCTGATTCTCTTGTTTCTCTTGTCCCCATAAAAAACACATCATCATAATCATAATGTGAATGTAAATGTTCCAAGATGGAACTGAAGTTCATTCTGGCAAACACCCACCATTCAACAAATACAGCTGAATCCAGTGTCACTATCAGTCTTACTTGCAAAATAACACACAAAATGAGAGAGAGAAAGAGAGAGAGAGAGAGAGAGAGAGAGAGAGAGAGAGAGAGAGAGAGAGAGAGAGAGAGAGAGAGAGAGAGAGAGAAAGCCAGAAGTTACAGAGGAGAAACAAAATCAACAACAAGAAAAATGAATAACAATAACAACAAAGCACACCCAATCCCCACCTGCTATGAAAATCTAATGCATTATACAATGACATACAAGGGCTAAAATTATAGAGTTAAAAACATGTACTCAAATAATTTGATATGCACACATACAATGCAATCAATCAATCAAATCAATCAACTGAAACAAAACAACAAATTAAATACATGT
The DNA here is from genome assembly GCA_030674185.1 of Monoplex corrugatus. Classification (NCBI taxonomy): domain Eukaryota; kingdom Metazoa; phylum Mollusca; class Gastropoda; order Littorinimorpha; family Ranellidae; genus Monoplex; species Monoplex corrugatus. The sequence goes on from JAPXFY010000015.1 coordinate 31,054,359, forward strand.
TACACATGTATGACCACATTTACTACAAGTCAGGACAATGCTGACATGATATTTCCCCCCATCCTGAAAAAATATATTAACAGACAGACAGGCAAAAGCATAGAAACACACATACACACACACACACACACACACACACACACACACACACACACACACACACACACACACACACACACACACACACACACACACACACACACACAGCAGCTAGTAAGTAAATGTAATGAAGACTGTACTGCCTCTGATCACATCATCATCACTTCACTCAGGAACATAATTATTTTCTTTCTTCCATTTCTTGAAAAACAAAGAACGAAAGACAGAGTATCACTATTTCAGGCAACATCATTTTCTACCATTGTGACTCCTCGCTGGAAAAAAGTCTTATCCTGCCACAATTTAACCATCAATGTACTTCTAGCAAAGAGACCTGGCTAGTGCAGAGGAAGAGTACTTACCTTCAAATCTGACTGCACGAGTTAGCGCTGGTGCAAATTAAGCTTGTGCCCCCTTCTAGCCTACCCTTCCCTCATCCATACCAAAAGCACACTGTTCACATGAAAACAACTACCTTATAAGAACTCTTTTTTCCATAGTATACAAATACAAGACATTTCACACAAGAACAGTTCCATTCTACAATGGTCCCTCCATTATAAGACTTTAAAAAATCAAGCAAACAAGATCTTATAATGGAGGGGTCTTACAACAGAGGTTGATCCATACCACTCAACCTTGTCTTTATAGACTTCTTTCAACCCAAGGCAGGCAAAACTATTAGTTACAAATACAGGTCAATTGTTTATTTCAATTTCACTTGGCAATGTACACTCTTTTTTTACATATGCAATACACCCGTCTTGGGATAATGAAAATTGCCAAGGTGGATTGCATGGAAGTCTACTCATGAAAAAAGTCAAGCACTATCGCCTGGTTCTTGGTCTACTTTTAACATATTCTGCTTCAGTGTCCTTTTTCACGATAAAAACCTAATCAGTGTTGGCATGCCTTGCACTAGAGCAAAGCAATAGAATTCTTCTCCGTACCTGACAACAGCCTGAAAGATGAACCCAGCATTTTTAACCCTTTCCCATTTTATCCCACCGCAGCCCGCCGACCGGAAAACCCCGCTTTTTATTTACGCCCGCCGCAGCCCGCCGCCGGTCACGTAGGCCTGGTGGGGACTTTCCATCACGCTCTTAGCACGAGGGGTTACACACGCCTCATGAATGAAGTTTCCCGCGAAAGTCAGGATAAACCAATCACAGAATGATACTGAGTTTGGTACCACACATCGCCTCATTTACAAGATATCGGTCAGTGTCTGACCTTTTCATTCACACGCTTTCGGAAATCTCTGAATAGTAGGAAGAGTTTCTGAGCAAAATCTGCAAATGGGAAAGGGTTAAACTTATGGTCACTTCTTCAGTGAATGTTGCAAATCTGCTGTAAAGGAAATCAGTCACTTCAAGGGAAATAACCACTGTGAGCTAATAAATGAAGAAAGAAGTTCCTATTTCCTGTGTCATTTTGTGTCAGCTAAACGGCTTCTTTTAACTTGTGGCAATGTTCCAGACGATGTTCTTCTCCTTTTTTAATGTATTACTCTCAACAGACAGTAAAAAGTCGTATAAAAGGCCTTATTGGAAGGTCACATGCCAGAAAGCTGAGGAAGTCATTTATCAGAGTTCCGCTAGTAAGTAAAACTTTTGGTGTCAAAAATTTGGTCGGGAAATTGGGGTGGTCTGATAAGTGAGGGACAGAAAGAGGACAGATGACTGTACCAAAAATTCTGCAGGAGCAGATCAACTCAAAGAAACAACAACAACAACAAAATACTTACGACAGTTGGATTCATCAGACTGATCTTGGCAATCAGGGACACCATCACAGCGAAGACGACCATCAATACATGAGCCATCAGTACACTCAAAGTCTCCAGGCTGGCACCGTGGTCTTGCTGCACAAGACATCATCATCATTATCATCAGGTGCCCTGCCGCATGGCGTTGGCGACCATGGACTTCCAACCATCTCTCTCTCATTGCCCCTAGCATCTCCCCCACCCTCCTCGTCCCCAGCCACTCTGCAAGTCTGTCCAGCATTCTCTCCCTGGGTCTACCTGGTGCTCTCTTTCCTTCCAGCTTTCCTGTTGTGACCAGATGCTCCAAATCCCCCTTCCTCATAAAATGGCCTATAAATGTTGCCTGTCTTTTCCTAATCTTCCTTATGAGTGATCTACTTGTGTCTGCCTCAAGACAGCCAAATGAAATAAAAGAAAACAGACAAATAAAGACAGACAGACAAGAAACAGACTGATAGACATAGATTATGATTATTTTTGTTTAAAGCCGAGCCAACTGCTCAGATCCATATCTGGGATATAACCATGGGATATAACCATGTCAAACAACACATATCTGAAAACACTGATGACCTAGGAAATGAAAATTAAGTACACATATCACTGTATACAGATAATCTAATGATATGCCCATTGCACTGGCCATTCAGCTGAATTTACCACCAGTGGGTTTTTTTTTTTAAAATCTGATTATAAATGCATGCACACAACTAAGTCAACAAAAATATACATGAAAATGGCCTACAGTATCTAAAATTGTCAGAAAGGGGTTTCCTTATCATGAAAAATGCAATTCTATATGCACCAAAGTATCGATCCTAACAAACAGAAAGTATTAAAAGCTTTACGGAAAACACAAAGGTGAATGACCCAGCAAGGCAGAAAATAATAAACAAAGAGATGACAGAAAGAAAAGGAACAAGGCAGAAAGAAAGACACAGAAAAGGGGACATTTCTAGTAAAATGTTCCAGGTAGGGATACAAATTATAATGAAAGAGCTCTTAGTAGAAGGAGGCAGAGGCAATCTCTCCCTCATCTGAGTCCTCCAAGTGTCCATTTGCAAAGAGGGTTACCCCTTCAGCAGCTTTTTGAGAGCTCCCCATCTGTGGATGAAGGAGAGAGATAATCTTGTGATGGCATATCACTAACAGGAATGCCATTTGTACTGCCAGTCTTCAGCAGTTCAGCCATGAGACTTGAACCTGCCTGAGAAGTGGTTGTGTGTTAAACACTTAATCATTCAACACAGCACCTCTGCTGGTGGAACAGCGACATGTCATGCCTTGTATGTCTGGGGCATCTCATCAAGCTGTGAACTTTGGTTGATAACATATGGGCAAGCCTACAACCTGAAGTTGTGCCAGTCCCATCCACCATAGCTCCCGATAGCATTTCATGGTGACATGTCAGTTCTCACTACTGTGAGACTGGATGCGGAAACTGGGCCCAGAGTGGTAGGTTTACAAAAACAAAACTACCACCAAAATTTATACAAAGATCACTGCTTTTAAAAAACTTATTCTAAACTGCCTTTAAGTACAACACAGGAGGATACTGAAATACCATTAATGTTACTTACTTTTAGATAAAAACAAGCACATGCACACTACACACACCAAACAAATGAAAAAGAGATTCAATTTAACAGCATCAGCTCAAGATTTGCATTTCCAGCAATGAAGATTATCTGCAACTGCAATAAATCTACAACTACTGTCGGCTATTTCTGTGAAACAAACAATGCAGTAGCATCTCCATCTTTATCGATTTTATGGATGATTTGAATGACATGCATTTTACCTCCTATTCTGTCCATCCAGTCCCATCTCAACCGATTCTTTGTACAGGTATCAAATTTACTTTCCACTCTTCGTATCATATTTACTTTCCACTCTTCGTTGGATAAAAGTAGGCATGTTCTTTCAGTTTCTGATCAACAGATGGAAACTGTGGTGCTTTAAACTGAATAACCATGAATCAGTTTGATTATATTACCATTCGGGAATAACTTTGTTGGTCAGAGAATGGACTTTGTAGATTTTGTTCAGGAGAGGTTGGTGAGAGCACGGACTTAGTTGGTTTTATTCAGGAGAGATTGTAACTGCGAATTCATTTCCACATCATATGTGTGTGTGTGTGTGTGTGTGTGTGTGTGTGTGTGTGTGTGTGTGTGTGTGTGTGTGTCTGTGTGTGTCTGTGTCTGTGTGTGTCTGTGTGTGAGAGAGAGACAGAGAGAGAGAGGGAGAGAGTTCTTTCATCAAAATCTTTTTACTGAGTGACAGACTCTGTATGTGTGTGTGTGTGTGTGTGTGTGTGTGTGTGTGAGAGAGAGAGAGAGAGAGAGAGAGAGAGAGAGAGAGAGAGAAAGTATACCTACAGGCATGTGTCTGTGCACATGTGTGTATGTACATGCAAGCACCTGTAAATGAATATGTATTTAAGACTGTATGTAAGTACACAGACAACTTACATGGACAGTTGACTTCGTCAGAGGCATCAGGACAGTCACGGACACCATCACAGCGTTGTGATAGACCTATGCACTGTCCTGACTCGCAGGTGAACTCATCATCACTGCAGGTCACTGCAACATATCAAATCATCCATTCACACATCTGCCTTTTTCTTTTCTTTACAAGATAGGTGTTTGAAGGAAATACTTGTATACTAACCCTTTGATTCCCACACCCTGTCCATCAGCATCCTGCATTATCAAATATGTCAGCAAAGCAAAAACTTAATCCACTGATTCCCTCACCCTATCCAACAGCTTCCTGCAGGAAGTTGGTTGATAGGGTGAGGGAATCAAAGGGTTCCATTTTTTGCAGTCAGTGGATAGGGTGCGAGAGTCAAAGGGCTAAATCTGTGTTGGAAGAACTGCTTATACATTAAAGTATTATGCTGGGGGTGGGGGGGGGGGGGTAGAGGACATGTGTTCATTCACTGAAAGGGAGGGAGAGAGGTTACTGTAACTATACTAAAGTGCAATTCTGGGGGAGGGAGCTGGTGATAGTAACTGATATGTACATGTACACAGGAACAGTTATTTCCGGTAACTGATAAAGAAACAGTAATTTACAGTAATTCATATGTGTTAAGAAACAGCCCAGCTAAACACAGCAACTAATATGTGTAAAGAAAAAGAAACAGCCCAGCTACTCACAGTAATTAATATGTGTTAAGAAAAAGAAACAGCCCAGCTACTCACAGTAACTAATATGTGTAAAGAAACAATCTATTTACATATCAACTAAGTAACATAACTCTTGAGAGTCACAGAGTTATCTCCCATGCAGAATTTCTCAAACCCAACACAGTTTGCGCTACTCATTCAGCTAGCATAGACGCAGCCACAAAGCATAAAGTAGTAAGCTCAGAACATTCCTCTGTGTGTGTTGTGGTGTGTGTGTGTGTGTTGTGTGTGTGTGTGTGTGTGTGTGTGTGTTTCTACATTGGAGATAACTCCGTAACTAAGGAATGTTCTGAGAAATTACATATATGTTATTGTCCAGAGCTTAATTGCTTCTGCACACACACACACACACACACACACACACACACACACACATATAATATATATATATATATATATATATATATATATATATATATATATACACACACACAGACACATGTGCACAAACAATTAAGCACATATGTGCAGAAACAATTAAGCTCTGGACAATAACTAGTATGTGTACAAAAAAGTGATATTTATGGCAACTGATATGTATCAACAAAACAACATAGTTTTTATATATAACTAAACAGCCAAAATATTTACAGTAACTATTATGTGTAAAGAATTTAACTCTTTTCAAAAATAGATATGTGTGAAGAAAAATCCCTACTATTTACAGTAACTTTTATGTGGTTACGAGAAAAACAATAACAACAAAAAAACAACAACAACAACAACAACAAAACAGCTCAGCTATTTACACTGACTGCAATACAATGTAGAGAAATAGCTTCTGATAGGTGACATGTATTTGACTGACAGCAATGCTGAATCCTTGTTGACAAAGGCATTTAGCTCATACATTCCAATCTTAACTACAAGGGTTTAAGTCTGACTTGAGAAAAGTTTGTGCATGCAGCCTCCAGTCCTTTCAGCTGTGAATAAGTACCTGATCCTATTCATGGCTAGATAAGATAAACTGAAAAAGTAAAGATGATGTGCATGCATTTCCTTCATCATGCTGCTCCAGAAAACTGAGGTCTTTCACCATCATAATCTCCTATGCCTCTGGGTCATAGGACAATTCTAACCTTTTTAAAAAAAATTTCATTCATTTATTTAACTACATTTTTTAACACAAGCATGTACACACAACTCTGAACTTACCACAGCCTTTTTCATCTGAACCATCAGAACAGTCATTGATTCCATTGCAGCGTCCCACTGGGTTGATACATTGGCCATCATCACAGGAAAACAAACCTTCAGGGCAGATCTCCTCGAACGGATCTAATAAGATTAGTTAAAAGATCAAGATCATCACACAGAATGTATAAGTTGAAGATTATCATAGAGTACATGAGGACAGAGAATATGTATGGCAAGAATGCTTCAAATTCCATGGTCTTTGATTTGTAATACTTTTACTGACATTATATGACACTATGGATAATGGTACTTAAGAAACAGCCCAGCTAAACACAGCAACTAATATGTGTAAAGAAAAAGAAACAGCCCAGCTACTCACAGTAATTAATATGTGTTAAGAAAAAGAAACAGCCCAGCTACTCACAGTAACTAATATGTGTAAAGAAACAATCTATTTACATATCAACTAAGTAACATAACTCTTGAGAGTCACAGAGTTATCTCCCATGCAGAATTTCTCAAACCCAACACAGTTTGCGCTACTCATTCAGCTAGCATAGACGCAGCCACAAAGCATAAAGTAGTAAGCTCAGAACATTCCTGTGTGGTGTGTGTGTGTGTGTGTGTGTGTGTGTGTGTGTGTGTGTGTGTGTTCTACATGGGAGATAACTCCGTAACTAAGGAATGTTCTGAGCTTACACTTTATGCTTTGTGGCTGCGTCTATGCTAGCTGAATGGGTAGCACAAACTGTGTTGGGTTTGAGAAATTCTACATGGGAGATAACTCCGTGACTCTCAAGAGTTATGTTACTTAGTTGATATTTAAAATTCTCCCTGCTTCCCTCTTATTTCCTTTGGTATAATCTATTTACAATAAAGAAAACAAAGAAAGCAAACCAGACTGTCTTCAGGAGGCAGATACAAGAAGAACATTTATGAAGATTACACAAAGACAAGCAACATTTATGAACATTATACGAGGCAAGAGAAATTAGAGCACCTGGTCACAACAGGAAAACTGGAGGGAAAGACAGCACCAGGTAGACGCAGGGAGAAATTACATATATGTTATTGTCCAGAGCTTAATTGCTTCTGCACACACACACACACACACACACACACACACACACACACACACACACACACACACACATATAATATATATATATATATATATTATATATATATATATATATATATATATATATTATATATATATACACACACACAGACACATGTGCACAAACAATTAAGCACATATGTGCAGAAACAATTAAGCTCTGGACAATAACTAGTATGTGTACAAAAAAGTGATATTTATGGCAACTGATATGTATCAACAAAACAACATAGTTTTTATATATAACTAAACAGCCAAAATATTTACAGTAACTATTATGTGTAAAGAATTTAACTCTTTTCAAAATAGATATGTGTGAAGAAAAATCCCTACTATTTACAGTAACTTTTATGTGGTTACGAGAAAAACAATAACAACAAAAAAACAACAACAACAACAACAACAAAACAGCTCAGCTATTTACACTGACTGCAATACAATGTAGAGAAATAGCTTCTGATAGGTGACATGTATTTGACTGACAGCAATGCTGAATCCTTGTTGACAAAGGCATTTAGCTCATACATTCCAATCTTAACTACAAGGGTTTAAGTCTGACTTGAGAAAAGTTTGTGCATGCAGCCTCCAGTCCATTCAGCTGTGAATAAGTACCTGATCCTATTCATGGCTAGATAAGATAAACTGAAAAAGTAAAGATGATGTGCATGCATTTCCTTCATCATGCTGCTCCAGAAAACTGAGGTCTTTCACCATCATAATCTCCTATGCCTCTGGGTCATAGGACAATTGTAACCTTTTTAAAAAATTTTCATTCATTTATTTAACTACATTTTTTAACACAAGCATATACACACAACTCTGAACTTACCACAGCCTTTTTCATCTGACCCATCAGAACAGTCATTGATTCCATTGCAGCGTCCCACTGGGTTGATACATTGGCCATCATCACAGGAAAACAAACCTTCAGGGCAGATCTCCTCGAACGGATCTAATAAGATAGTTAAAAGATCAAGATCATCACACAGAATATATAAGTTGAAGATTATCATAGAGTACATGAGGACAGAGAATATGTATGGCAAGAATGCTTCAAAATTTCATGGTCTTTGATTTGTAATACTTTTACTGACATTATATGACACTATGGATAATGGTACTTCTGATAGGTGACATGGTCAATTCAAGCCTAAATATCAGTTTCACCATGATATTTCAATCATGATAAAAGTGTGTCAATGTCATGATCAAGCAATAGAAGCTACTCTTTTGAGAGAAACATATCACAGTAATGGACAAATGTATCCAGGGCAAAAGCAAATAAAAAAAAAAATACTTCAAATGAATAGCTAAATAAACAAAGATCCAACAAACCAATGAATAACTGAATGAACAAGCAAACAAATAAATAAATATGAATGAATGAATGAATGAATGAATGAATGAATGAGTAGATGGATGAATGAATGAATGAATGAGTGAATGAATGAATGATAGATATTCTACTTTCTACAGCAGACTTAAAAACACCATAGTTGCTGTGAATGTTGGTGTAAAGCAAACTCTTGACACTTTCACTTTCTGTTATCAATCTAAATATCACTGTTTGTGGATAACCTTAATATCATTATTGCTGTTTAAAGTCCAGCCAACTGCATAGAGCCATATCTGGGCTACAACCCTCTCAGAACATAACAACACCTCGCTGACCCTAAAAAAAAAATTTTTTTTTAAAATCCTGGATAAGAAAATACAGTACATATGCACCAAAATAGCAACATGGAACATCAGAACACTGTTGCAGAAAGGTAAATTAGACAACATCAAAATGGAGATGGAAAGGCTTAAGATCAGTATTTTAGGACTAGGGGAAGTGAAATGGAAGGGGGCAGGCATGATAACATCAGGAGAATATACAGTGATATACTCTGGTAGTAATTCACATGAAAGAGGTGTAGGCATCATAATGGACAAAGACAAATCAAAAGCAGTTAAGGGATACTGGGCAGTGTCCAACAGAATTTTGCTGGTCAAATTGAGAGGCAAACCATTTGATATCAGCATCATACAGGTGTATGCACCAACATCCGCAAGTACTCAGGAAGACATCGACAACTTCTACCAAGTTTTAGAGATGGCCAAAGTCCAATGTAAATCACAAAAAGTTACAGTCATAATGGGAGATTCTAATGCTAAAGTGGGACAGGACAGGGTGGAGGATATAGTTGGACGTCATGGCCTTGGTACACAAAATGAAAGGGGAGGGAAACTTGTAGAATGGGCACAGATGAATGAGTTCATAGAAGGAAACACCTGGTTTAAGCAGCCTAACAGAAGAAAATGGACTTGGATGAGTCCAGGAGATAATACCAAAAATCAGATTGACTACATCCTGATCAACAAAAGATTTAGAAATTCTTTACTGTCAGCAAAAACACTTCTAGGCACAGAGTGTAACAGTGACCACAATCCTGTAGTGGGAAGGTTTACGCTGAAATTGAGGAAAAGGAAACAGACCAAAAGCAACATCAAACTAAACCTTGGACTCTTAAAGACAGATGAAATGATACGTGAAAAATTTAATGTACATGTTCAAAACAAATTCAGTGCTCTGGAAGACGTTGGTGACAGTGAGGAACAATGGACAAAGTTGAGAAGTTCGATAAATGAAGCTTGTGAAGAAATCCCTAAGGCAGATAGAAAAGCAAAAAAGAGCTGGACGACTAATGAAATTTTGGGCTTGATGGAGGAAAGGAGGAGGGCAAAGAGAAACAAGGACATATACAGGAAGAGAAACAAAGAAATCTGGTATAGGTGCAAAGAAGCTAAGGAAGCTTGGCTGAACACCAAATGCAAAGAGATAGAAGAACAACACAAAATGGATCCTCAGGGTATGTACAGACGAATTGAAGAAATTGTCCACAGGAAAAATACATGCACATCAACCAGTTGCTTAAAATTGAAAGATGGCACGCTTATCATGTAAAAAGACAAAATACTGGACAGATGGGGAGAGTACATTAAAGACCTTTTTGAGGATGACAGAAACGAAGAACATATTATAAAAAAGAACTTTGAAGGACCACCCATAATGAAAGATGAAGTTAGAGCAGCACTGAAAATGATGAAACCAGGAAAAGCCCTAGGACCAGACAACATTACTACAGATGATTGAAACCCTGGAGGAATTTGGCATAGAAAAAATAACAGTCCTCCTAAATGAAATTTATAACAGTGGAAAAATCCCCAAAGATATGTCAAAATCAATTTTCATTGCACTTCCAAAGAAGATAGGGGCTATAGAATGCGAACTCCATCGCACAATCAGTTTGAAGAGTCATGTAACAAAAATCCTGTTAAGTATAATCATGATGAGGACAAGGAATAGAACCAAAAGAGAAATAGCAGAAGAACAGTGTGGATTTGTGGAAGGGAAAGGAACTATTAATGCCATATACATCCTAAGAACTATCATAGAGAGGTTAATTGAGATGAATAAGGATTTGTATTTATGCTCTGTTGACTATACCAAGGCTTTCGATCAGGTACGACATGAAGAATTGATCAACCAACTGGAGAGACTCAATGTTGATGGAAAAGATCTACGAATAAACAGAAATATGTACTGGGAACAAACAGCTGCAATGAGAATAGAAAACAATGTAAGCTCTTTCCAAAACATCAAAAGAGGAGTCAGACAGGGTTGTGTTTTGTCACCAGATATGTTTTCACTATTTGTAATGTGATTGGCAACGTAATTTCCTTCGGGACAAATAAACTATCTTGTATCTTGTATCTTGTATACAGTCGAAAACATCATGAGAAACCTAAAAGAAGACCATGGATTAAAGGTTGGAGGGAAAATGATAAACAACATTCAGTACGCAGATGACACCGTGCTAATTGCAGAAAATGAAAGGGATCTACAAAACCTTGTGAATATACTAGAAATAGAAAGCAAAGGTAAGGGGTTGGAACAAAACAGCAGGAAGACTGAAGTCATGGTGATCAGTAAAAAACATGAAATCCCCTCATGCAAAATAACAGCAAATGGCACAACCTTGACACAGGTTAATAAGTTCAAATACCTGGGAACGGTCATTTCATAAGATGGAGATGCACATCGGAAATAGCTGGCAGAATCGGCCAAGCCAAAACAGCATTCAAGAAGATGACAAGCATTCTTACCAACAAATGCCTATCAATTAACATCAGAAAGAGAGTCCTTGAATGTTATATAGAACCAATACTGTTGTACGGATGCGAGGCGTGGACAGTCAGCAAGCAAAGCCAGAGCAAAATTGAGGCAGCCGAGATGTGGTTTCTCAGAAGAATGTTGAGAGTTCCATGAACAGCAAAGAAAACAAACAAGACAGTCTTGATGGAGGCAGACACAAGTAGATCACTCATAAGGAAGATTAGGAAAAGACAGGCAACATTTATAGGCCATTTTATGAGGAAGGGGGATTTGGAGAACCTGGTCACAATGGGAAAGCTGGAGGGAAAGAGAGCACCAGGTAGACCCAGGGAGAGAATGCTGGACAGACTTGCAGAGTGGCTGGGGATGAGGACGGTGGGGGAGATGTTAGAGGCAACGAGAGATAGAGATGGTTGGAAATCCATGGTCGCCAACGCCATGTGGCAGGGCACCTGATGATGATGATGATGAGTACATATATCAATGCATCAATGCACCTAATATAAGGATAAGCCCTTAGCTTTGATCATTCTGTCCAATCTATCACTGAGGGTTTAAAAACCTGCATAAAAATCAAAATATAACAAATGACACTAAAACATACATAAAAATGGCCTAAATTACCTGAAACTGCCTCTGCACATCACATTTCCTCAGAGTCAAGATGCAGTTAATAGCCTACATATTCCTAATCATAAATCAGTTAATACATTTTCTTAATTACAAGTCCTAACAGAAAGCATGCAAGTCTTTATGGACCAGCAAGGCTGAAAATGACAAGAATGTATGAAGTCTTTATAGAACACATGCAGATGAACAGACCAACAATGCAGAAAATGACAAGAAGAGATGACAGAAGGCAAAGGAGCAAAGCAGAAACCAAAAGAGTAAAAGAAAAGAGGGAAATTCTGGAACAAAATTCCCAGAAGGTGGGGATACTATCTACAATACAACATAACATTAGCAGTACAAAACTGAAATTCTTTAAAGCATCTTTCTAATTTAACTGATAAACCTAACACATTTCATTAAACAATGAAATGATATAAAAAAAAAAAAATTAAAAAAAAAAACCACACACACACACACACACACACACACCACAGGAACAGTGGCATTTTCTGAAGAAATATCTTTTAACATAATCTGTACATATCCATTTTTCACACTTAATGTTTAGTCTGACACTATTGTATTGTATATGGACATGGCACTCCCCAGTAGTCAATATCACAGCCAGATTGACTATGTTCTTATTCAATACAGCTTATACAAGGACACTTCCAGGAGCTGACCTAGTCAATGACCACACCTTGTTATAATGAACTTTAAAGTAAGATTGAAAATCAACAACAGAATCAAAAACCGCTGTCTCAAATTTAATTTTAAGAAACTGAAAGGTCCTGACATAGCTGAATAATTCCGAATGACGACAGGAGGAAAATATGCTGCACTACTACTGCTGAAATAGATGCATTAATACTGCTTTAAGAAGACCTTGAAGCCCTCACAATTTCAACCAGGTGATGACTGAAACAGCAAAGGAGGTCTTATGAATAAGCTGATGGAAATTCAAGCCATGAATCACAACTTATATCTTGAAGATGTATGACACTAGAAGGAGCATAACAATATAAGAAAAATGGGAAGGGAAAAGAGACGTAAACACTATAAACAAGAGGACTGGTCAAGAAATAAAAAATGTGAAGAAAAGCTGGATCAAACAACAATTTGAAGACACTGAAAAATCCTTGACAATGACACAAAGAAAACTTTTAAATTGTAAAAGGCTTGATGAAACAAACTCAAAGTAAAACAGACACCATTCAGGACAAAGAAGCAACCATGTTACACATGAAAGAGACATTACAAAAAGAAGGACTGAATACCGCTCTAAACTGAAAACAAACAATGCAAAGGAGATCCAAGCATGCTGACAGTACAGGATTCATCAAATGAAGCTGATTTCCCAATACTCCATGAGGAAGTTGCAGCAGCACTGAAATCATTAAAATGTGGAAAAGCTGAAGACATTGACAGCATCCCAGCAGAACTCTTGAAACTTGATGGAGCAATAGTACCTGATATCCAAACTGCTACCTGCTACAAAATCTAGCATGCAGGTGAGTGACCCATACCTTGGACCTGAGAAAAGAAATCTCCAACATTGCCAGAACTTTAGCACAATCAATTTGATCAGTCATGCCAGGAAACTAATGCTCAAAATAATTCTGATTAGATTGCAGCCTTTACCAAATACCATCATTGCTGAAAAACAGGCCTGATTCTGCAAGGGCAGCAGTATTACTGAAGAGATCTTTAATCTGTGCACCCTTTGTGAAAAACACATCCAACACCACATGGAGTTCTACCATATCTGCATAGACTTTAAGGTGTTTGACAGAGTCTGGCAAGAGGCAATTTAACACTAAGCAAAAGCTAATCAACCCATCCAGCAACCATACTCCCCAGCAACCAGTGCATTATGTACACTGTGTGCAACTGGAGAATGGTTCTATACTTCAGTTGGAGTTCATCAGGGTTGCCTTCTATCCCCCATGTTTTTCAACATATTCTTGGAATGCATTATGACTGATGCACATGAAGATCATGTCAGCACAATCATCAATGAAGAAAGAACCACCAAAAACCTTTACTTGACAGATAACACTGATGGCATGGCATGCAATGAGCAACAACTTGCCATGCTTGCAACAAGACTAGGTGAAACATCAACGAGATAAGGTATAACTGATGGCCAGCCACACTATCACAATTATTACTGATATAACTGTCCATGGACTGAAGCTAGGAACCGGGATCCATTGTTAGCAATGAGGTCAACAAGGCAGAAACCCTCTAAAGACCAGCAATGAAAGCAACAGCACTGTCCAGGCTGAAACCTGTATGGAAGGACAATAACATTATAAAACACAAAATCAGGCTCTTACATGCACTGGTATATTCATCTTCCTATATGCATACGAGACATGGAATAGCACAGCCCATTTGAAAGGATAAATCCAGACTATGTAGATGAAATGCTTGTGCAAGATACTAAACATCTGGAAAGGAGAATCCAATCCATGGAAACGATATGCTTGCACAAGATACTAAACATCAGATAACACTGATCATATCACCAATGAACAAGTGCCCAAACCATCAAACAGCACACTAGACAATATGAAGATCTGTTGACATCAGTTGCGAAAACAAAACAATAATTGTATGGTTATGCAAAGAAAACAATATTCGTATGTAACACCAAAGGAAATAAGAGGGAAGCAGGGAGAATTTTAAATATTAACTAAGCGACATAACTCTTGAGAGTCACGAAGTTATCTCCCATGTAGAATTTCTCAAATCAACACAGTTTGCGCTATCCATTCAGCTAGCATAGACGCAGCCACAAGGCACAGAATTGCAAGCTCAGAACATTCCTCAAAAAAGGAATGCCCAAGTCTGCCCCTATACCCTGCAACTACACCCACACACAATCACGAGGGAGGAGAGAAATTCATACAATATATTGGTCTCATGTTCAAGATTGACACAGTCTTTTATTCTTGAACTGACCAAACACACACATATAGACAAGACAGCAACACTATACTATACAGGGTTGCTTCCAAGTAAAGCCTTGGAAGCAACCCTGTATATGTTCTGTCTTGTCTATATGTGTGTGTTTGGTCAGTTCAAGAATAAAAGACTGTGTCAATCTTGAACATGAGACCAATATATTGTACGAATTTCTCTCCTCCCTCATGGTTGTGTGTGGGAGTAGTTGCAGGGTATAGGGGCAGACTCGGGCATTCCTTTTATGAGGAATGTTCTGAGCTTGCAATTCTGTGCCTTGTGGCTGTGTCTGTGCTAGCTGAATGGGTAGCGCAAACTGTGTTGGATTTGAGAAATTCTACATGGGAGATAACTCTGTGACTCTCAAGTGTTATGTTGCTTAGTTAATATTCGTATGGTTATGTAACAAGATCCTATGGCTTTGCTAAATCAATCTCCAAGGAACCATTCAAGAAGAGTGATGGAGGGAACGACAGAAAAAACAATGGACTGACAACATGAAATGGACCAAGGAACCATTTGCACAGACCCAGGCTTTGGCACATAACTGCCATAGCTGGAGGAATCTGATGAACATTTCTTTAATGTGGCCCCCTATGACTCTTCACAGAGTTAAGGGATGGGAAGAAGATCGTATTAACATTTGTCAATTTGCGAAACAACACATCTCATTTTTCAAGGCTAACAAACCCCCTGGACACAGAAACAATTCAGCGTAACACCACTGAAAGAACTACGAGTGCATGCATGCATCAAATAAATTCAGTCAAACACCATGAAGTATGATATACATGCATGTACAACAAATAATGTGTAAAAAAGTAAAAAACACAACACCGATATAGGAAAACACAAAATATCTAGGAACCACACCAAAACATGCAATAATGTAGTCACATAATGTCAAGGGAGGCAAAAGACAAGACAGCAAAGACTCAGAATCAATAGCCCAGTTGACCTATTAGGTCAATATCACTCTAAGAAAAAAAGGGTACACATTTAACATTATTCTTTATTGATCTGTGACATTCAATTGAGCTGTGCATGACACTCATTTCTTAAAAGAAAGACTACTGGCCTGTGTCCAATCTTCCATTTTTGTCTAGAGTTCTTAAGCATATGATTTTCTGCTGCTGCTGAGTTACCTAGAAGCCAATAATCTGCTTGAATCTTTTCAGTCTGCATATCTTGAATCTTTTCAATATGCCTATCTACAGCCCACAGTAAAGACACTGCTTTAGTAGAGTTAATGTTCTTCTACAGACTTATGACAATGTAAAAGGATCTATTTGATCACTACTGAACTTTGCAGCAGCATATGACACTATTGATCATGATACCACATCTCAAGATTTTAACCACATTTGAGACTGTTCTTAAGGTTCAAGTCATACCCTTCTTGTCAAACTCAATCTGATGTCATTAATGACATTAGGTCAGTTCCATCTCTGCTGAAATATGATGTTCCACAGGGTCCTGTCCTGGGCCCTGTTCTCTTTGCTTTGTGCTTATAACCACTTAATTCTGTTATTAAACAATCAAGAACACTCTACCATTTCTTTGCTGATGATTCACAATTGCACCACTCTGCTTTCCTGAGAGACATCTCAAACACCGCTAGAGAATTTAGGAAGCTGGACACACAGACTGATGGACAAGCAGAAAAACTGACACATCTATTTTCAGAACAAAAAGAAAATATGGATGAAAAAAAATAGCCAACTTCGGGAACAAGATGATCGCAAAGAAAAAATGTTTTTGAAAAACAATGTTTTACAAATGCATAATAAGAACCAACTTGAAAGTAGTAAGCAATCTAAAATCTGAAAGAAAAACAATGCAACACAATGCAATACAATAAAAGATGCTAATGTATTTATATATAATGCAGCCCAGTACATCCCAACACAGCCTAGTATGATACTGATATGGTACAATATAAAAATCAATACATTTTGTTTAATACAATAGAGCATGATATGATGTGATACAATACAAAGATCTAACCTGTTATAAAAACTACAGAATCATGACCAAATCTACACCATTTATGGGCTAACATAGAAAGTCTGTGCAGAGTGCAAATGCATTCATTACCTAGATTTTGTCAGCAATGCTGTGTGACTTCTATAACATAATGTAAACTACTGACTGTAAAGAGACACAAAGATACTCCACACAACTGTAAAGCTACCACTACCTTTCAAGCACCCCTATCCACTGGCCTCAGACAGCTAATGTGCAGGTACACACTGCTTACACAAACAAAATATTCCATAATTGCAGGGTAGCTAGCTGCACTTAATCTGACATGACTTTGCAGCCGTATGATCTACATGTTTTTTACTTAAAAGAAAGACTGCAGAAGCACATTTCAACAGTTTCTTACTTGAAACATAACCACGTCAAGCCCATATTCTTGTTGATGCATCTGGTTCTGTATCTATGATGATTATTTAAAATTTACCTCATGATTCTTGAAGTTTTCTAGTGCAAATGGTCCTAAACAACAACGCCAAATCTGAACCAAGACTGATGGGAAGGAAGACTGTTCTCTTATACAAATTTACAGTCTGTTGTCTGTCTCAGAAAAAGAGCAAAGAAAAATGTTACTCCACTGTCCAGGTCAAGTGTAGTTGTCTACAAAATGTCTGACAGTGTGTCAAGTACAGTCAATGACAGTCAATGGTTGACTTGAATAGCTAAATATGGAGGTGCACAGCATAGCAAAGACTAAGACACTATCTGTCAACAATATAAGACACTACATTCATTAAAAAAAAAGTGCAATCCTGACTGACTAAGTAAGAAAACATAATGGAACAAGCCAAATGACAGGTAACAAACAAGCCATGATCAAACTCTTGCTCCTGTGGTGTCTGGTTACAAGACAAAAGCAGACATGGGGGAGGGAATATGCTTTGTAGATCAAGAATTTTTGGCCTTACTGCAGCCATATTCATCTGAGCCGTCGATGCAATCAATGAAACCATCACATTGCAGAACAGCCTGGATGCAACTGCCATCATCACACTGGTATTCAGTGGGTGAACAAAGCCCAGAAAAGGGAACTGCAAGACAACAGTTAGTACCCCTGCCATGAAACATGATGAACAATTGGTAAAGGGCTAATCTTAGTTGTAAAAGAGAATATTGGCAAATCTGATTGAATTTCATGGGTTTTAATTGCTAAAAATAGGAAATGTTAGTAACATTTTAAAAAAAACCCAATCAGAATGACTTCAACAGCTTTAAGAAATGGAAACCATGAGTATTACAAAACCAAAAGAATTTAGAAATGGAAATTGTTAGTATTGATAAGAAACTCCCAAACCATTTTGCGAGAAATGCTACAAATTTTAGAAACATGACCAGCAAATTATCATCAGATTAAACAATTACTATGTCACAAAATCAAGATCATATTTACACAGCTACCATTATGAGTTAGACACACATGCACATACTAACCATATAACATTAAAAAGTTCAGAAAACAAAACCACAGAAACAAGAATCATTACAGTGCTTGGCTAAAACTCAACATGTTTCTTTAAATCAAACACACACACACTACACACACACACACACACACACACACACACACACACACACACACACACACACACACACACACACACACACACAACACACCATGTTGAAATGACTGCTATTCTATTTCATCTGTTGCAGAATAAATATGAAGAGACCTGTCTCTCATTTTTACACTAAAAAATAGTCTCAGCTGTGCAAAATTGAGAGAGAGAGAGAGAGAGAGAGGGGAGAGTGTGTGTGTGTGTGTGTGTGTGTGTGTGTGTGTTGTGTGTGTGTGTGTGTGTGTGTGTGTGTGTGTGTGTGTGTGTGTGTGTGTGTGTGTTCGTTCTTTAATTTAACGTCTTTTCACTGTAAGTGATATTAGACAGTGTGTGTGTGTGTGTGTGTGTGTGTGTGTGTGTGTGTGTGTGTGTGTGTGTGTGTGTGTGTGTGTGTGTGTGTGTGGTGTGTGTGTGTGTGTGTGTGTGTGTGTGTGTGTTGTGTGTGTGAGTGTGTGAGTCAGTATGTGTGTAAGTGTATATGACAGTATATGTAACGTGTGTGAGACTGCGTGTGCACATTTGTTTGTGGCACTATGTTAACTAAGTGCGCTGGTTTATGTCCTCATCCACATTGTCAGGGCGTTTGCGTGAGTGCATGCTTCCCAAGTGTATGTACAAGTTTTGTATGTGCATGAATGTGTCACTTGTGTTCTCTGCGAGTATGTGTGCATACACAGACATGCATATGTGTGCATGAGTGTATATATTCATAGGTGTGTGCTAGCACACACTTGTGAAAGTGTGAATATGTGCAAGAGAGTGAGTTTCAGACATCCAAGTGAACTTACTGCATCGGTTGGGGTCCTCATCAGAACTATCCGGGCAATCAGGGCTGGAGTCACACTCTAGAGCCAAAGGGATGCACGTACCATCAGTACAGCGAAACTCGTTGACACTGCACTCACGCTCAGCTGTTGGATTGCGAGCATGTGGAAGACAAGTAAAAAAAAAAGTGTCATAACCGCTATATCCAATTTTTATGATTTTTAAAAAATTGTGTGTTACCATCCCTGGACATTTGTACTGATTTTACTTTCATGGTCTTTATCAAACACTTTTCTTCATAACAAAGCTATCACCATCTTTATCAAACACTTTTCTTCATAACAAAGCTATCACCATCTTTATCAAACATTTTTCTTCATAGCAAAGCTATCACCATACGCCCAAAATACCATGCTTGTTTTCATGGTCTTGTTTAATCAAACATTTTTCTCTGTATACATTATCACCTATACATTTTAGCATTGAATCCATTTTCATGATCCATCATCGCTTTCTCCATAAAGGCATCACATCACCAAACACCTTAATATTGAACTTATATTCATGGTCTTTCATACATTTTTCTCTATTGTTCTTATCCCACTGTCCATCTAATTCTCGTAAGTGACCCATCAGCACAAAATCAGTTTTACTTCATTTTTTATCAATTGTTTTGAGATAAACACATTTCTGAAATCTACAATCTTTTCTGGTCTTTTTTATATATATAACTGAAAGTCACAGGGCAAAGACTGTGGGAACAGCAGCCATTTCAAAATGATATGACATCACCACCTGCATCTTTCGTACATTCTGACATCACATTTTCCCTATCAACCCAAATTCCTTTCTGCAGTAAGGATACATGTTCCAGGAGAATTGTAAAACATGCTGGAAAAGAAGGCCTAAAAGCAATGTACCATCTTTGGCGTAAAATCTGGAGTATTCATCAGTGGCCAACAGATTGGAAACCTCAAGAATTTGTGATGTTTTATAAGAGTGGCAATGTCAAAGATTGTAACAACTACAGAACCATTGCCCTCATCAGCCACACCAGGAGGATTTTGCTCATAATTATTCTCAGCAGATTGAAGACCAAGATAGAAGAACAACTATCTGACTGCCAGGCAGGCTACAGATCCAACAGAGGCACAAATGACATGTTATTTCTTTTACTCAGAAAATCTTAAAAAACACTGATAAAGAAGCTTTTGTCACCTTCATAGACTATAACAAAACATTTGACCACGTCATTCATCTCAACCTATGCAACTCAATAATCAAAATGGGCTTTCCTAAACATCTCACTTCATTAATTGCCTCGTTATAAAGGCTACAATTAGATGGAACAGTCAGAAATGTGAATTCTTCAACATCCACAGGGAAGTTACACAAGGTTGTATCCTCTCACCATATCTCTTTAACATCTATGCAAAATAAGTCATGAGAAACGCTGATGTAGAAGGCACAGGTAAAAAGACAGGAGGAAAAAAATTACAAACCTGCACTATGCCAATAATACTGCGCTATGAACAAACAACATTATCAGTATGAAAAGAATTCTATACAGGGTGGATGCAGCGGGCAAAAAGGCTGGCCTAAACTTTAACACCAAGCAAACAAAAATACTACATAAAGGCAAAGATACTGAAAACAGTCATAACATCTTAACCAATAAAGTTCCTTTAGAAAATGTTAAGGATTTTAAACATCTTGGTTCTGTAAAAACTGATGATGGAACCTGCTCCAAAGACATCAAAATAAGAATAGGAATAGCAAAGCAAAAGTGGTCCAACTTAACAATACCTGGAAAGACAAAGGCGTACCAAATGGCCTGAAAATTAGTCTTTTTAAATGTTTAATCTGACCAATCATGATTTATGGCTGCGAAGCCTCAGAAAAGACTACTATGTGTCAAATGGACTGATCGAAGAACTAATGAAAGTGTCCTGGAAGAACTTGATATCACCAGAAAACAACTAACAGACATCAACAAGAGAACATAACCAACATCAGTGGCCTAAATATTCAAGAAGTTGTCCATAAAAGTCAAGACAGAGCAGCCTGGAGGGAGGTGGTGGTGTCAAAGAGTGCAGCAGCCAACACTGAACCCAGTGACGCTGACAGGTGAGACAGGTGAGTAAGGCTACATTCAGGCATATAATACAGCACTGGAAAGCCAAGACATCTAGTAATTTACATTATATGGGACTCTACAAGGGCTGCACCACACATACGTTGGTCAAAATTACATAAACTGATTGAAATAATAACCAATGTCAGACCATGTAGATTGAATAATAGCTTGATTTTTTTTAAGTCATGAGACTTTTAATGTAAATTTGTCCACTAATACAAAAGTTAATTCTTTCAAGACGGCCAGTGCGCACCCCGGCGAGTGCCCAGCCGCCGGCATTTGTTTTCTTCCCTGCTGACGCACCATTTTTACTACCTTTCTATTTTATTTTACAGCTACTAAATATGATTGATGGCAAAGTATTTGATATTACCAGAAAGCTCAAAACGTGATCTTTGCTAGCATACTATTTTCAAATAAGAACTTCCAACACTTATACGCATCGCTATGACAAGAACAACGTAGGTCACAGAGTATAACCCACATGCAAGCCCACGTCCCAGTAGTAACTGTACTGTGCTGTACTGAAGTCTAAAGGAACCTTTGAACCTCTCTCTCTCTCTCTCTCTCTCTCTTTCCTTCTCTCTCTCTCTCTCTCTCTCTCTCAAACACCCACACACACAGAGCGAGCAAGAAAGAGAGAGTGTGAGAGATTAAGAGAGTGAGATAGAGAGAGAGAGAGAGAGAGAAAGAGAGAGAGAGAGAGAGAGAGAGAGAGAGGAGAGAGAGAGAGAGAGAGAGGAGAGAGAGAGAGAGAGAGAGAGAGAGAGAGAGAGCAGTCAACTTAGATGGTAAAGTTTATAATAACTCCTGATTTCCTACGCCCGGTACCCAGCAAACAGTTTATGAAGGAAGACAGTGCAGACCTAACATGGCATTGGAATTTCCTGGTCGGGGGGGGGGGGGGGGGGGGGGGTCACTTTATTCTGTTATCAGTCAAAGCATCAACTGTAAAGCTACACCAACTAAACAGACTCTGTCCCTTTGCTAAAACCTTCTGCTAAACAGTACTGGCAGTTGTTTTGGATATTCTTTACAGTGAAAGCTGCCAGAATTTTTCAAAACTTGACCGGCACTGTATGGTCGGTGCGTCTGTGGGGAACAGACACCTTACCGGCACTGGGGGTACGGTGCATCGGGAGGGAACTTTTTTGGCACCGTCTCCCGGCAACCGGTGCATCGCGAAGAGGAAGAGTCTGAGGAGCACTTTTCAACTGAAAACTGAAAATCACCTGATAGACCCTCACCACCAATTTTTATGTCTGCTGTTGTTCTTATCTTAGCAAATCAGTACTGGTTTAATGCTGATGGGTCACCTGTACCTGAGCTATCTAGCCTTAATACAAAATGATGACATTTACAATGCTTTGCTGATCAGTGTGTGTTTGGTGGTTGGTGGTTTGTTTCATGATTACTCTTTCAAAAGACAGAATTTAAAATACACTTCTGACAAGACTAAATTGTAATTTATTCCTTATGGAGATATAATGAACAAATTTCAGCAAAACATGAACAGAAGCTGAGAACATTGCGACAGAAGCAGCCAAACAGGAGAAGACAAGTAGAGTGCAGGATGTAAGATTAACAAACTTCGCTACCAAAGCCCTAACAAGAATGTAGAAAAACAACCATGTGGAAAGACATGAGACATACATGTGGAAAGACATTAAGACAGACAGAAGCAGAGATATGTGACTTTAAGAGTCCATTCAGATGACACAGCCTTGTTGCAATTGCACACAAGTTATGTGGTTATACTAAACTTATTAATATAATGTTACATGTTTTCTGCATATCTGCATAAAAGTTGTGTGGCTATACTAAACTTATATGTAATGTTACATGTTTTCTGTGCATTTGCGTACAGGTTATGTGGTTATATTAAACGTATTAATATATAAATGGCACAACCTTGACACAGGTTGATAAATTCAAATACCTGGGAACGATCATTTCATCAGACGGCAGATGCACATCAGAAATAGCCGGCAGAATCGGCCAAGCCAAAACAGCATTCAAGAAGATGACAAGCATTCTTACCAACAAATGCCTATCAATTAACATCATGAAGAGAGTTCTTGAATGTTATATAGAACCAGTACTGTTGTACGAATGTGAGGCGTGGATAGTCAACAAGCAAAGCCAGAACAAGATTGAGGCAGCCGAGATGTGGTTTCTAAGAAGAATGTTGAAAGTTCCATGGACAGCAAAGAAAACAAACGAGACAGTCTTGATGGAGGCAGACACAAGTAGATCATTCATAAGGAAGATTAGGAAAAGACAGGCAACATTTATAGGCCTTTTTATGAGGAAGAGGGATTTGGAGCACCTGGTCATAATGGGAAAGCTGGAGGGAAAGAGAGCACCAGGTAGACCCAGGGAGAAAATGCTGGACGGACTTGCAGAGAGGCTGGGGATGAGGAGGGTGGGGGAGATGCTAGGGGCAACGAGAGATAGAGACAGATGGAAGTCCATGATTGCCAACGCCATGCGGCAGGGCACCTGATGATGATGATATGTGCACATCAAGATCAAATTCACATTTCATATAAAATGTGAGAGGATGAAAGCCTCTCACTAATGTAGTTTTTGTATTTGTAAAATTCTATTTCATTCCAGTTTATCCGTTAGACAGTAAAAGTCAACCAGTGTACTGATACACATGTCCTGAACTTATAGTGGTACTGTGTTGTTTGGTACACATGTACTAGTCTTGAACTAATACTGCACCACATGGCAGATAAGTTAAGCCTTTGTATCCCTTGTGTTGGTGTAATATCATGTGACTCAGCTCTTCTTTAAGTCTACATTTCTTTGTTGTTCTTGTCTGAGTAAAAGATACACTATCAGGTGTGAGAGAGACTTTTGACAGCAGGCAGACCTTGAGACAAGACAGGTTTGGAGTTGGCTGACAGAGAACATGTAATTCTAAGTAATGATTGTCTTTGCTAACTTTGAAGGGAGCAAAATTAGATATGAAAACATGACCAACATAATTATATTCTGAATTTAGCAGTTTTTATGTAAAAATGTGACTTTATTTTTAAGAAACTAGCAGTTTTATCATCTGGTTATGATTGAGGCAGATGCAGTAGTAAAATTAGTAATGTTTAATGAAGATAAAACAATCAATGAAGCTTTAACAGGCCTGCAGACCAGTTTGCTCAGGTAAGTGAATAATGGGGTTTTTTGTTTGTTTTTGTTTTTACTTCTACTGTATTTTTCTTTTTTGAGCAGGGAGAAGATGAATCACACCAACTCCACCTTTTCAGTCTGCTACACACATGATGCACTGTGTTCTGACCACAGCAACTGCTGCCTTCACTATAGTTGTATAATCTAAGTGGACCCTTGATACCAGACTTAAGAGACATGTAGCAATAAAGCCAGTGGCACAGAGAACAAGAACACACTGTGCAAAATGATAAGCTGAAAGAGCAAGAACCCTGTTGGTAAAAAAGTAACAGAACAAAGAGCATGTTGTGCAAAACAACAAAGTAACAACGACAAGGGACAATAATTTATGCTCTGCATGACAACAAGGTATCAATGAAATCAGCTGTTTCTGAACAAGTGACAGATAGTATAAAGAATACACTTGACTTGGCACGACAGAGCAATGACAATAAGTAAAATTTGCTTTCCCTCAAAACAGGGCAACAATGAATAGCAACGACATGTTCTATAAACAACATGTTAACAAATAACAGAAACAATGTTTTACAAATCAACAAAATGAAAACAGCAACAAACTGTTGAATTTTATACGAGACAAATAACAAAGAGAATAACATATTCCACAAAAGAACAAAGCAACAAAGGACAACAAGTTCCTATTCTATTTCATGTTTTTCTGGTTACAACAAGAACCTGCTAAGCAGTTAACAAAAAGGGAAAACTGAAGACCAACAAGTTCTGCAAAACAACAATCTGCAAAACAACAAATGACAATGAACAGCAAGAATCTGTTTGATTCTGCAAAACATAGCAAGTGACACAGACAAGACAAAAGGTTTAATACATACATTTTATAAACTGAAAACAAAACAAGTCATATGACAGAGAACAGAGACAGTCTGTTCTGCAAAACAACAAGGTGCCATGAGTAAATAAGACCACACACATCACATTCTGCCACAAGGCAGCTCCACCATACACTGTACTCCATTCAATGACAGCATCCAATGGAACATCACACACCTACAATCAAGGTAACATACATGTACAATCAAAAGCGGAAAACACACTGTACACTGAAGTGTTGATAAGGATACCACAATCTGCACACAAACACATCATCGTCACCTGTGTAAGATGGCCAAGACACAATCTACAATAATGTAAAACAAAAAAAGAAACACACACAAACACACACACATACACACACACAGAGAAAAAAAACCCACAGGATTGCATGCAGCGAGGATTCAATTTTGACTGAAATCAAGATTTTTAGCGACAACGCTGAGCTCAGTTATAATATATAATAATAATAATTACAATATTTATATAGTTACTGATCAAGGTACTAAAATTTGTTCAGAATACATGATATGCATATTTGCAAAATTCTAATATTGCTGATAATCTGTAGAAAACAGGATTCATAATGTTGATGGCAAATTTGAATGCCCATTTTCCAATTTTTGTCATATATACAGATACAGATTAATGGAAAAGAACTACGAATAATCAGAACTATGTATTGGGAACAAACAGCTGCAATGAGAATAAAAAACGATATAAGCTCTTTCCAAAACATCAAAAGAGGAGTCAGACAGGGTTGTGTTTTGTCACCAGATCTGTTTTCACTTTACAGCGAAAACATCATGAGAAACCTACAGGAAGACCCTGGTTTAAAGGTTGGAGGAAAAATGATAAACAACATTCGATACGCAGATGACACTGTGCTAATTGCAGAAAGTGAAAGAGACCTACAAAACCCGGTAAATATACTATAAACAGAAACCAAAGGTAAGGAGTTGGAACTAAACAGCAGGAAGACTGAAGTCATGGTGATCAGTAAAAAACATGAAATCCCCTCATGCAAAATAACACCAAACGGCACAACCTTGACACAGGTTGATAAGTTTAAATACCTGGGAACAATCATTTCACCAGATGGCAGATGCACATCAGAAATAGCAAGCAGAATCGGCCAAGCCAAAACAACATTCAAGAAGATGAAAAGCATCCTTACCAACAAGTGCCTATCAATTAACATCAGGAAGAGAGTTCTTGAATGTTATATAGAACCAATACTATTATGCGACTGCGAGGCGTGGACAGTCAACAAGCAAAGCCAGAACAAGACTGAGGCAGCCGAGATATGGTTTCTAAGAAGAATGTTGAAAGTTCCATGGACAGCAAAGAAAACAAAGGAGACAGTCTTGCTGGAGGCAGACACAAGTAGATCATTCATAAGGAAGATTAGGAAAAGACAGGCAACATTTATAGGCCGTTTTATGAGGAAGAGGGATTTGGAGCACCTGGTCACAATGGGAAAGCTGGAGGGAAAGAGAGCACTGGGTAGACCCAGGGAGAAGATACTAGGCAACAAGTGATAGAGACAGATGGAAGTCCATAATCGCCAACGCCATGCGGCAAGGCACCTGATGATGATGACAGACAAAAACAATGCATATTGTCACTGCACTATATCATCTAAAAGGCCAAGACATAAAAAAACAACCTTAAAAGGCAGATTAGGCCGTGTTTCTTAAGTTCATACAGAAAGAAACAGGCTGTTATATTTCAGTTTATAAGTTACAAAACTTGTCATAAAAAGAAGGAAATGAAAACATCAATGTGGCTGTTGTATTATATGTGCAAGCAAATATTTAAGCAAATTCTGTATGCCAAGCAATCCCAACAAAATATTTGACAGCATATTACCAGTTAAATCAATTACACCATTCATTAATATCAAAATGTATGCAACAATAACACTAACATTAAGTAAAATAAAAGTCATAACAACCAGCAATTGTGCAATAGGAAGAAAAAGAAAAGAATATAGAAGACAGTGATACTGTATAATTAGCACCTTGCAGTCTATTTAAACACAAGCACACACCACACACACACACACACACACACACACACACACACACACACACACACACACACACACACACACACACACACACACACACACACAACACACACACACACACACATGTGTGAAAAACAGGACAAATGTACACAATCATTATACAAAACTTGATGTATAAACTATAATGGTTTTTCTTATAATAAAAAATATTCGAAACTGACAGCATAGATAAATCAGACTATAAAGCACAAGATGTTAAAGAAATTAGTAAACATTTACCAGAAAGAATATAAAGAGCTGAGTCCAAACCTTGTTTTCTTGATGGCAACAACAAAAGCAAAAGAAAAGTAAGGGAAGCAGCAGTACAAGCAAGAGACACAGACCAGTTCCTGATTTTTCTTACACATGTTGCTTATAGTTTAATACAGCATTCCATAAAATTATATAGGTTACTCTAGAAGCACATATCTGGGATTTATATTTACTGCAAGTGTCAACAATGCAACAGAGAGTTCCAGAGTATAAACTATACATATAAATATTTGATTACTATAAATATATATATATATAAGCAAAGAATGTGTGCTTTGTGTGAATTTCTCTAATGCCATCATAAACATCAGTATAATGAAAACTGAGGTTTAAATACACAGACGTAAAAGGATATTAGTTTTTAAGCCTATTTTTAATTAGTTCCTCCCCCCCCCCCCCACACACACACACCATTTTATTCCAATGACTGGTGTCAAGCACAACACAAACACTTGGAAGAGAGAGATGTGGGGCACTGAATAAGTGAGCATGCGTATAAATGAAAGTAACAAATTCTGTTTCACCAGTTTACCTTTTAAAAGGAAATGTTCATCCTAAAATAACTTTAATAAACACACCTATTGTGACTCACAAGTGCAATATCCTACAGTTATTGGCCCTTCTGCCTAATATAAAGAGATGCTGTGCTTTAACCATGAAAACAAGAACGATCACTGCCAGACTGTCATTCCAAGTATTAGCCTTATGCACATGCATAATTCCTCTTCCAAAGTAAGGCTATTGACCAGCAGCAAGAATGAGTAAGCCGAAAAGATCTGGAACATGCACCTAGCTGGGAGGCCAGGTGGGATATGAGCGGAAGTCATAGTATATCATGAAGAGGTCCACCAGAAGGTGACACTAGATGTTTCAAACAGGGACTGGGATTACTCTCTCCAGAGTTGATTCTGTGTGAAGGATTATGTAGGATCTGCTAGGAGAATTCACTGGGATGTCCAGTTCATACAGAATGTGTTTGGCAGTCGGACAGATGTTGTGATCCCTGCAACTGCTGAAACCTTCTGGATGAGATGAGTGTTGTATGTGTTGAGGAGGGCATGCTTCCACTGGGCCAACAGGTGAATCCCCTGCAGGGCCAGTCAAACAAATTCAAGCTCTAGGCTGCTGATGTGCCAAGAGGATTCAGAGACAGGGGCCCACTGCTGACCAAGAGCCTGTAATAGTATTATCCTACAATAGACATTATTGTTGGTTATCATTCTTGTTTTAGCTGTTGCAGCACAGCATCCTTTATACTGGGTAGACACAGGCAATAGCCATATCATACTGCACTCATGAGTAACAGTATCATACGAGTAATTTAGGCGAATTTTGTTTGATACTATAAAGAATACATGATGTCTAATGGACGGATCTGTGTCTCTTTTTTATCTTTTTTTAAAAAATAAAACACAAAACTAATTCCTGAATAGAAGATACACAGAATCTGTGTCAAAACAACTGAAGCTCATTTTCAGTGTGTTTTCTATTTGTCAACTATGCCAGAATTCAACACTGGTTTACACTCTCAAATAAATAAATAAATAAAATAATCAGGATTACTTCCAAACATGGTCTTGCAAGACTTAGTCAAAATGCAGGTTTAAGCTTACTGTTAATAGCTGGATGGTTGGAAATACATCATCATGAATATTTTCTTTTAAGTATTCCAATTTTCTTTGGGTGTGTTTATGCATGTTGCTTTGACCACATTGTACAGACAGTATATTGCTGGACCTGAGACCTTCTGATTGGAAATCTGACATTTACCACTTGACTATACATACAGATCCAGACATCTTGCTCTTTTCCTCTTCCCGTTCCTTCTGTATTGCTTAAATACTTTTAAACTTCTACATACAAAAGAAGACAAGAGAAATCGGCTATTGCACTGTCATGTGGATGAATACAGAAGTACACATCACATTAGTTTTAAAAAAAAGGACTGATGGTTAAACCTGGTTTCCATTCGTTTAAAACAATCATAAAATACTGAGCACACCAGCAGCAGACTTGAGAGATATCTGTATGACAGGTGTTGGTTTCTGCCTTTATCATTTCACATAAAGAGGAAATGAATAAATATGTTGACAAACATGATAACTGAAAGTTTTTTTTTAAAAGATAATGGATGTCCTACAACAACTGGAAAATGATGAAGTAGCGATAGCATACATCTCAGACCAGCTACCTGTACTTCTCACTGTATACTCTCCCCGATCCTCAGTCAGGTACAAATGAATTGACTCAAAGCCATGTGCTGAAATTTGCTTGATCCCAAAAGCAAGACTGCAGTAGTGTTAGAAAGTGGACACTATCAAGGCCCCACAAAATAACTTGCATTTACACAGTAGTACAACTTCAGTGTGCCCCTCTAAAGTCACAAAAATGACAATAAAAAAGAACAATTTTTATGCTTGTACACTTGGAAACTACATCTTATCCATGTATGCCTAAAGCATTACAAGTATTTATTTGCTTATTAAGCCTGCTTATTTTCTTTTATGGCTAATCCATCTACATACTGTCATCTAAGTTATACACTGCCTCAGAACAGGTTTTTAAATAAACAATGTCAGGTAATTTAATGGTAACATTCATTGCTTAATAAGAACCTGTCCACGGCATTCGGGAAGGAAAGAGGGGGTGAAGGAGACTATGGGAACAACTTACGACAGTCTAGCTCATCCGTGCGATCAGGACAATCAAAGTTTCCATCGCAGCGAAGGCGTGCATTTATGCACAGACCCCCCTCACACCTAAACTCCTGGTCCGCACATGGTACGGACTCTTAGGGAAGGAGCACAAAATGAAAGAGGTGAGCAGAAAACAGGCACAAATAATTCTATTCATGAACACATGAGTACAACAACAAAGACACAAGTTACATTCATGTCATATAACACCTACTAGTTCATGTCAAGACAGACAAGAGACACTCTGGGTTTATTGTTTTACAACCAGGAGAACACTTAAGCCAAAACAATCTATTCCACCCACCAACCCCCTCTCACAGCTCTGATTCTAGCAACTCCCATGAGCGCTTACACATCTACTAGTATACAGATAGACAGATGGGCAGATAGACAGACAGAAAGAAAGAAAGAAAGATAGGGAGTAGGTAGGTAGGTAGGTAGGTAGGTAGATAGCTAGATAGATAGATAGACAGACAGACAGACAGATAGATAGATAGATAGATAGATAGATAGATAGATAGACAGACAGACTGCTAGGTAGATAGACAGACAGACAGACAGATAGACAGACAGAAAGATAGATATGAGTGAGTTTCTACACGTACAGCCATTTTCTATCCTGCCATGAAGGCATAAAAACTTAATTTTCAGCAGTAAAACAAATCTTTTCAATTGCATGTTTGTTTGCAGTCATGCCAACCAACATTTTAAAAAGTATCTGTGACCTCCCAGTTGGCTGGATCTGTTACCCAAATGGAAACAGATACACACACAAAAAAAAATCCTGCAGATATATTTTTGTCCAGCACACAAACACACACACATACATACACACGCACATGCACACACATACACACTCATCTGAAGCTTATTTCTTAAAAAGAAAATGAAGCCTAAAATCAAAAGAATAGAGAGAACACCAGAATGGTTCGACCACTTTGATTCATTTTTCATTTAACAAGTTGTACATGTTCTCCTGGTACAGTTTATTTTTACCCTGATTTTCGCTGTCTGGCCTGACAATCACTGACATGAAACAATCACAACATCAACATATCATGTCAATATAAAAAAAACTTTCTGTAAATACATCTCATTGAAAGTAATGAATGACTGATAAATTTGTGAATATTTTATTACTAGCTAAGACTAATGATATCAGTTTAAATATCTGAATGCATGAATAAAAATATAATGAAACAAGACCGCATTTCACAAACACGAAAAAAATGCAAAAACAGACACCTATATCTGATCACATAAATTGATGCACATACAAAAGATGTCAACATTCAAACTACTTATTCTAATTAGAACTTGCTTCATTACAAGCAAGAAAACCGAAAACTCATTCATCAGATAAAAATTCAACGAAACATGCAAACACAATTTGGTATGTCATCATATTTCATCCTTAAACAAACAAACTCCACTTTCTCTTCCTGCAACCAGTATTACCAGAGCTGTCTTTTTATCATCATCTTCACATTCTCAATTATAATGATGTTGTATAATTAGGTTGCACACTGAAATTCACAGGTTGAACATAACTGTGCCACTGCACATCCCCATGCAGAGAGCTACATCATTCTCTATTTATGGACTGGAGCCATTCTCGGCTGAGCCTTAGGAGACTGGCTAAGCTTTTGATAGTAGGTCCTAAAGGTTGGGTTTTCACAAAACTACACTGTATTTTCAATTCTGTAAATATCACATAAAATTTGTTTCCCTCAAACTAGAATTTAAATCAGTGTGTATGTGAAATGTAGGGATACAGTATACAATACGGCTTTACTTTTTATTTTACACTAAGATATGCAAGCTTCATACTTCAATATACCCCCATCCCCGAACTACCTAACGACAAGTAAAATTAAATAAGCAAACAAGTAAATGATTATCTCAAACATTTCAATGATTTACAAACAGGATCTCTATATTACACAGAGTTAACACCCCCCAACTCCCACACACACACAAATACACACACAGCACATCATGATGCTAATAATGTAAGTTCTCCAGAATTGATTTATCCATGTAAAACGCTTACTGTTGTATGGTTTTGTCATCATATAAGAATTGTAAATCTTAGAAATTAATGCTAAATTATCTTTAAATCATGAGTCTTCAATACAGTAAATATGGACTGGCATAGTTTGCAGAACTATGAATGAGAACACAATAACAGGAAATAATACAAGGCAATGTTAATATGAAAAAGAAGATGTACAAAATACCTATCTAAAGAAACATGTACAATACACTGCACATAATTACATATCTATCCCTGCAGTTTTCATCTTAAGTTTTATGCACTTAAAATATGGCAAACAAGTGTGGATTTGCACACGGCAAAAATCACTCATTTTGAATGTACTTCTCCCTCTTCTTCTTAAGATCACTGTAATCTGGAATCTATGTTTACTGAATCCTTTAGAGACTTAAAAGCAACAACAAAATGATGGTATGCACACATCATCAAAACTGTAACATCTACATCATCATCATCATCATCATCATCATCATCATCATTTGTGTTGTTGTTGTTGTTATTATTGTTGTTGTTGTTTAAAGCCCAAGTGATTGCACAGAGCTAAAACAAAAAGGGCAACAACAGTCTCAAATAAAAAAAAAAAAATTGTAAAAACTATAACTGAAATAATTTGCTCATCAAATCATTATTAACTGTGATGTCTGCTGAACAGCTGTAGTTTTTTGTGTCTCTTTTTTAATTTAACAAAAAAGCTAGGAATTACACTACCTTATCATTCTTTGGTGTCTGAAAAATTAACTAAATTAACATCTAGTAATTTCTATTCTCAAACCAGAACAATGATGCAAACCAAAGAACACTTGTCACAAAAATGAAATTCTGTCTGAAAATATGTTAGCAAATAGAGAGACAAACAATCCAGATACTGCACCTAAATCTGTATCCTCCTCCATCCTCTTTTTTATGAGGGAGGGGAGGGAGGGGGAAGAAGACAAGGAAAATTTTATTAAATAAATTCTGGAATGAACTGTTAATTAGCAAAACAACGTCAATCATCACAGCTGCAGACAAAATAAATGAATTGTGAGTAAACAGTTAACTGACAAAAATGCATTGAAGCACCACACACAAAAACTGTTTTAGTACATTAACACCATAAATAGTAATACAAAAAATCCATTAACATGTAATCAAATATCAGCATCATGTCATAAGATGTTCTCTGACATCCTTTACAAGACACACAAAGTTCCCAGAACATGTATACTTACGACACTGGAATTCGTCATCTCCACTGGGGCAGTCAGCACGACTGTCACAGCGCAGGGCAAGGCTGATGCAGCTTCCATCCAGACAACGATACTGATTAGGTCCACATGTTGCTGTGGAAAGGAGACAAACAGTTTAGATATGGTATACATTTCCTCCTTCAGTTAGTGTATGGATCACAAGACATCTGGGAAAATATTCAAAATTATGACTATGGATAATAAGCAGGCAAAAAGCCAGGAAAGTCTTGGAGGTCATGTGAAAAAAGCCATCTTTGAACAGAGAAACTGGAATGCTGGATATGAACTACTCACCATCTATTGAGCAACAATTGCATATTGTGAACCAGAACACAGGCTTTACGTCTGCATGTGGCAAAAAACGTTCATTTTCAAATGAATATCTTGTGAAAAGACTGAAAACTTCTGAGAGCATAGAGACAGAATAACACGAAAAGATTTAAATGAGAAGGGATATCAGTTTTATATAGCTTTTAAATAAAATGAAAAAGCACATATACACACAAATGATGTCACATTTAACATGCATTCTTTCTTTCCATTTCTATTGCTCTTTATCTCTCTGTATTCTCTCATCCACACATGCACAAATGCCTACATACACACAGCTGTATGTGTCAGTATAAAATCACACATATGCATCAGCATATGCAATGCACACATATATACAAACATTTGCACACACACAAAACATACACAGAACACACACACACATACGCACATGACTGCACACACATGCATGTGCATCACACACACACACACACATACACACACATACACACACACCTGGAGGACAGTTAACTTCATCAGTCCCATCTCCACAGTCACGTCGACCATCACAACGACTTTGACGAGCAATGCACTGCCCTGACAAACAGGTGAACTGGTCATCACGGCAACTTGCTGCAAAGAAGACAGAAGCACTTGTGTAAAGCATGGGTTTGAACCTGGACCACACTCACACTTAGCCAGTATTTGGTCTGCACAACTCCATATCAGTTCAACACAACTTTTCTTCAACATAACAATTAACCTGTTCACACCTTTCTTTCTGAATCTGAGCTTCTTGCTGGTTGATATGGGGAGGGAATGAAAGGGTTAGTCATCCAACTTGAGAAGAGGTACTAATGGATCAACTATCCTTTAATCTTTTTGCAGCTGAGTGCAACCAGAACTGCCCCATGTTTAAATAGGCATTTTCTAAAACGTTCAAAAAGAAATACTATAGACTTGGAGTGTTTCTGTAGTCTTTATGCACTTGAGGAGAAAGTTATCATTATGACTAAAAGTATGATGTTTTTACATAAATGCATTGTTAGCATGCTTGCTGAAATGATGCAGCAGAAGATTCTGCAATCAGGAAGTTCAGTGCCAAAAGGTTTTAAACAAAATCATTAAAATACAACCCTGATTTCAACAGGAATGATATGTGCTACATACGTCATAATACTTGCAGCCTGGTAAAAAACATTAGTTTGTATACAAATTAATGAATTAGATGATCAAAACTGAATGAAATACAGAGGAATCTCCCTACAACGAAATTCAAGGGAGATGTAATCATGTTTGTTATAGCAGTAGTTCTAATAGCTACAAGGAAGCAAAACTAATTACCTTACATACCGCTAATTGTTTGGTGCCTTGCTATTGGAGTTCAAATGTTACTTATAATATTCCCTGTATGTCATAAGTATGCTATTCATTAATCCCCCATTTCATACGTCATCATTATGACATTATCAGTCAGTTTTATGGGTCAGTCAATGAAGAAGCCACAAAAGAAACACACACACACACACGCACACACACGCGCTCACACAACACAACACACACACACACACACACACACACACACACACACACACACACACACACACACACACACAACACACACACACAGTATATTCACATCACTTCTGATGTTACATCATGCTGATCACTGTGCTACACACAGTGTATGATGTTACAGTTGTACCAGTCTTGAGCGCTTTTCATTGTAGAGGAAGACTATACATAGCAAGCTTGGCTTTTGGGAAGCAACACCTTGTTTGTACAAAAAGGAATTCATTATGTGATAAAGCAGATTTTGCTCATGATAGAATATTTTACAAGAGGGAAACAGAAGGAAATGGGCAGTGAAAGTAAAAGTATTATGTTATTGCCAGACATTCACTGTAAGCAAGTTCATTATAGACCACAGCAGGCTTAAACTGAGGACAAAGAACAAGGGGAAATATTTATACAATGTATCAACTGAAGGAAAAATCTTGATCAAAACAAACATTAAATGCATGTGATCACTGACATCAAAATCAATAGAGTACATTGTATCAGCTATATTCTGCAAAACGCAAGACACACACACACACACACACACAGAGTCTTTCACACACACACACACACACACACACACACACGAGTGCACGTGTGTGCATGTATACACACACACACACACACACACACACACACACACACACACACACACAAACACATGTACTTGTGTATAAAAATATAAACATACCCAAGAAATATTACACACAAACACACACACAAATCATAGTACTGTGTACGCTATACATAATGTACATTTCAAAAGTAGTAAACTCATTAAGCGCACACTAGCAGTAGACTAAAGACGCTTGGCATAGCTGTCAACTACAGCACATCAAACAACACAATGGCATGACTTACCGCACAGTACCTTTGTTACAAATCACACACTACACAGTATGCTCAGCCTATTACTAATCCTCTATCTATCAATATACAATTATACAGCAGTAGTCCAAACTGTTTTCATATAACCTTTTTTTTCCTCACTCTCTTTTTATTTTATTTATTTATTCTTTTTTTTTTTTTTTTGCGGTGGGGGAGAAATTGCATAAATGTATGTAAATTACAAAAGCAGCAGCTGAAACCTAACCTTGTCACTCACTCAAAAAAACTGGTGGGTAAGGTGCAGGAGTCAAAGGGTTAATCCCTAACAAATGAGCTATGATCAGGGCCAATGAAGATGATGCCACATCGCTGTGTGCAGTTCATCACCAGCAATAACTGTTTGAAAAAGTTATGCACAATAATGATGGTGTACACATTCTTAAAATGTACACAATGGAATGAGTTACACGCAGCAGTAACACATCATCTAAAACTTTTTCACCATCCTCCACCAGTCTTTGAAAAACAATTTTCTAAAGCCATCTGCGCACTTGCAATAGCTCAAACTATAGCACTCCACTGCAACTGACTATGCACAATAAATGAGTTACAAGCAATAATAGCCAATAATAGATCATGTGAACACACACGCACGCACGCACGCATGCATGCATGCGTACAACATAATTAGCAGGAATGGGTTACAAACATATTTCAAGGCAGATGATGCTTCAAATCATGTCATATATGTAACAATCAGGAAAATCTTTTTTTACATCTTTTTTTTTCAAATTTGTGCATTTATATCTGCAAAACTTAATTGATCTTGGTTCATGTCCAGTAAGTGTTAGTTATATTCTATTATTAAAAATAACATTGAAGGTAAATTTGTCCATAAGTGTTAGTTATATTCTATTATGAAAAAAACATTGAAGGTAAAGAGCTTAAAGTTAGTTATCAAAAAGAATAAAAAGTTGTCAGTAAGATGAAAAAAACTTTAACTACATGAGATACCGGTATGTAACTGACAGATTCTAGGTATCAAATTTAAATAAATCAGTTCAACTTGGATGAATGATACAAGAAAATTATCTAAATCATTGAGGGGAAAACCTGATTCAATTCAAATGATGGATAGGTTGTGTTGACGGTGTTCAAAACGAAGATAGGACATAAGCCATGCATTTAAAAAGAAAAGGAGAAAGAATAAAACCATGTGAACATATGAATAGAAATGATGACAAACAGCACCAGATGAAGCATAAGGGGAGAAAGGGCAAGGAACACAGCACCAGACAAGTATATAAAGGGATGAACATAATGACAAACCACAACAC
The DNA here is from genome assembly GCA_030674185.1 of Monoplex corrugatus. Taxonomy (NCBI): domain Eukaryota; kingdom Metazoa; phylum Mollusca; class Gastropoda; order Littorinimorpha; family Ranellidae; genus Monoplex; species Monoplex corrugatus. The sequence goes on from JAPXFY010000015.1 coordinate 31,092,256, forward strand.
CAGATGAAGCACACCAGAACAAACAATGAAAGGAGATAAATTATATTTTTATCTTAGCGCTTACAGGTGAACATGTTTTTTTTTAATAAAGTTGTTTTCTTAAACCCATCCAGATGCTATGGACATAAAAAAGTTGAAAAACAAAAACAAAAAAGGAATAAAAATCCATCATGAATACTTCAGAGCATAAATACTACTATTACAAGATTTTTTTTATTAATTCATGAGAAAATGTGAACAAATGCAATTTCACTTACAATCTGTTTTTACACTTTACAAACACTAAACAAAAATTAAATCTGTACTCAATTTTTTCTTACTTCAGGATATCCAGATATCATCAAAAGACAGAAGTGTGCGATAAAATTCAAACCCTGAATTTGGTGAAATGTATTTGACAGCACTTATTTTCATCACACAAGAAAGAGGGGTAGGGGGCTTACATTTTCCTAAGTAATTCTCAACAACATAATACAAACATGATTTTGCATCATTCAAGAAAAAAAAAAAGAAAGAAAGAAAGAAAGAAAACTGAAGTAACATAGTGAGTACCGACTGATGTATGGAAAAGGATAAAATTTCAAGATTTAACAAGTATAAAAAGGACACACATATCTGAAGACTCTATGTGCCCCCATAAATGTCAGTTTGCTGAACATAAACACAGCAATTAATGTATTTGTCTATTCTTTTCTTTTTTTTTTATAACAAACTTGCAATGTACCTCCATACTTCTGAAAGAGCTGAGATAACTGGCAGCAGCATTTACCATACAATGGAGCCTAGTCAGTTCTGACCTTCAACACAAACTGACATGAAAAATATTAGAGGAAAAACATGATACTATACAGAAACAGTTCACAAAAGATATGAGGCACATTTCAAATTATGGTAACACTCTAATCATGACTTTCAAAATGAAAATTAACTAAAAAAAAAACAGTTCATCAATACACAGTGAAGCAGAAATCCTAATCAAATGTAAAAAGTGAAACACACGTTGAAGTAAAACAAAACACTAATTCTGAATGATTACAGGTAGCAAACAGATTTTCACTAACCAAAATCTCCTCAAAAGAAACCTGCAAAAATGATTACAACTTTAAGTATAAGAAAGACAAGGTGTTGCGCTACGTACATGTCAGTACTTTTAGATGTCAAATATGAAAAGATGTTTGGAGAGGAGGAAAACAGGAGATGTGGGATAAGAACTGACCATTAAAACAAGAGTGAACTGAATTTATGGGACAAAATACTTTATGCACACATAAACACTCATCTTAACCTCAAACCAATTTAGTCACTACATCAAATTAAAAGTTTTAAGTATCAAATGCTACACTGTTGCAGGATATTGGACATCAAATGAGTTCATTATTGACTAAGACAAAGGCATTACAGAAGCACAAACTGTCAGTTTACTCTCTCAACACAAAACATAACGGGCCCAGTACCCATCCACCTGGTGGGTCAATTTTTCGAATCTCCGTGGTCAACATGTGTGCAGATCTGCCATTGCCTAAACTCCATATTGCATGCAAAACATCCATTTGTGTGAATCTGCATGTGTGTCAAAGATCCCATAGCTAAGTCATGTCAGTATCTGGCTTATGGAAATGAGAAACCAAGCACCATGTGCACACACCAAAGATTCAGAGTGTTTAACGATATAGTGGAATGTGGTCAATTAAACTAACAAGTTCTGTGTGCTCCATTAAAATGTCTCTCTATATGTAATGCGCAGTGAGTCCAACTGAGTTTGGAGAATAGAACTGTGGAAGAATCATTTGTAAGAATATACTTAATTTTAGAAACCCGATTAGCTCAGTCTGTAGACAATAATCCCATGGTCATGAGTCTGTGCCTCACAACTAAACTGTTTTTCATTTTATTGGACTCAACTTTGATAAAAGTCATGAACTCAAAATCTGAGTCTCGAGTTCAACCCCAGCCTATAAAATGGAAGCTGGCCTGTTAACAGCCCACTTTAAGGCTTGAATCATTCTGGTGGTGTCAGTGTCTTACAGGTTCTGTTTCCCCTCCCCTTCACAAGACACTGCCAGTACACAGCATTTTGCAAAGAATTTGCCAGATAACTGCTAGCTGATTTGGGCAGGGCACACAAGGATCTGACCAAGTGTGGAATAGATTCCAAATTCCAAACCATGTAACATCTCCAACAAGATGCTAGTCATCCTAACAAAGACATCAGAGCAACAGACCAAAAGCTGAATGGCTGTGAATTCAGATCCCCGTAGGCAGGATTTCCCAGGTTCAGATGGCTGCTGCTCAAAACTGAGTGTGCCATAATTAGATTCTCTGAATAATGAAAAAGGCATAAGCACGGCATCAGGTTCTGTATAAACATGTGTCCGGGACATGGTTCGTCAACGTCTATTCAACTCGAAGTCAGAAAGTATTCTGAGCGTTAGATATTCCCTGATTCTCCGCTGGCTTCCCTGACTATCGCTCATGATTCCCCTAAGCTATATCAACAGGGGAGCTAACTCTCGTAACCGGGGCGCTAATCAAGACATACATTACATCTCCTTTTCGTTTCTCATTAATTGATTAAAAGAGAATAACAAATTCAGCATTATAGTCTAGTATTATGCGTTGATGGAGTTTAACCCCAGGTATCTTAAATTTCTTCAATCAGTCTCTGGGGTTTCCGTTTTTCTCTTGTCGAAAGGTGACGACTTGACTCAGAGATGAGTTGAGGTCCCACTTTAGTATCAACCAAACTGTCTCCTGCTGGTGTTTGTTAACAATTTCCACGGATCGTTGCACCATCCATTGTCTCAATAAGAAGGCTTCTCGGTGCATAATGGTGTTGGATGGCTGTACCTTCTCGCTGTAAGTCAGGTATCCAGACATTGTCACCACTGAGATGTCTTCTGAATTGACCACCTTATGCCGTCAATCATAGTTAGACTTCATCTTCTCCCTGTAGTCTCTCTCCTGTTTCTTCAGAACATTGACATCAGGTGTCTGTGGAAGAAGAAATTTTGGAGAACAAGGCACCCTGGTCTTCAGTCGACGTCCCATACTTATCTGGGCAGGGGAAAAACCATTGAACAGAGGTGTGTTCCTGTACATCAGCAAAACACGGTAGTCATCTTTGCATTTCTTCATGAAAAACTTTATGGTTTGCACTGCTCTTTCCACTTCACCATTGCTCTGGGGATAGTGAGGTGATGAGGAAAACTGTGGTGCATTGTCCGTGACCATGACATCCGGAATGCCTTGTCTGCTGAAAATCTTCTTGCATTTGGTAACGGTTTCGATCACTGTTACTTGCGTGGACATTATGACAATCTCCACATTGCGCGAGTAGAAGTCAACAGCAATTAGATTCCAGCTACTGATTGTTCTTGAATTCGAAGAAATCTGCAGCAATGCGTGACCATGGACGATCTGGAAATGCGGTTCCGATCATTGGCTCAAATCTTGCTTTGCGATGTTTGCTGCATTCTGTACAAGTCTTCACCATGGTCTCTATCTCTTTACCAAGGCCTGGCCACCAAACGCTGTTTGCAGCAAGCTCTTTCGTCTTCACTACTCCTTGATGTCCATCATGTATGTGACAAAGAATGTCTTGTCGTAGTGAAGGTGGAATGACAACACGTCGTCCTCTCATCAGTAATCCATCATGTACTGAAAGACAGTTTACTTCATTCCAGTACACTTTGATTGCTTTGTTCATCTTATTTTTCTCAGGCCATCCATTTGTGACATTGTGCATGACTGTTTTCAGCATGTTGTCTTTCTTCAGCTCTGTTTTGATTTCTTCCAGTCGGCGATCTGAAGCAGATATCGTAACAAGAACAGAGTTGACATAGAATTCTGCCAGTTCAGTCAGTTCACTATCTGGCAAGTCGCTGACGTCTTGTGGTGCACGTGAGAGCTCATCAGCTGTGTACAGCTCTTTTCCAGGAACATGTGTGATGCTGAAATCAAATCGCAGCAGACGCATTCTGAAACGTACTTTGATAGGCAGCTCATCGATGAGCTTTGTGGAAAACAATGGAACAAGTGGCTTGTGATCAGTCTCCACGTGGAAAGTCATACCTGTGAGAAGGTCGGACCAATGTTCCAAACTCCATGTAATCGCCAGAGCTTCCTTCTCACTTAGAGCATAACGACGTTCCTTCTCAGTCATTGATCGACTGGCATAGGCAATGGGTTTCAGGTGCCCATTGTCTTGGCATTGCATAGGCACTGCTCCCAGACCCAGTCCATAGCTGCTTTAGTCAGCTGTCACAACTGTTTCTCGCTCAGGACTGTACACGGCTGTTCATACCGTTTCCTTTAGTTGGGAGGAAACTCCCCGCAGCGCGGAGGAATGTGTTATCTTGACCCAGCCCGCCTGCCTGGCCTACAGCACACTGGCCGGTTGTAAGATTAGTGCGTGCCAATACCGCATAAGACTGTTGCCACGCTATTTCGCGAATCACACACACCACTGTCAGTGGTGTGCTGATAGCTGACCGGTGCGAAGTTCACTAAAACATGGTTGTTGTTTATACGAGTACACGCACATTTCTACACGAAGCTGATGTCCCAGCTTTTGTCGTCAGTTGGTAGATTTTAAAACAAGCTTTCCATGCATACCAAACACGACCGGTGGAGAGACAGAACGTTCATGTTTCTGTTCGAGCAACTGAAGCAGACAATTAACGCTAGCGATCAGCCGTTATACCACTACGACAAACTTATCTGTTTTTCAACCGGCGCTACATCATGCAGTTTAGTTTTCTCAGGGTAACACGTGCCATCCCGACAAAGAGCAAAGTGTCTACTGCTACAGTGTTAAGACAGACAACCAGCCTCACCTTCGTCTTCTGTAAAAAAGCGCCTTCTCTTGGCTTGCCCGAAAGTCGTTAGTCCAACCGCGAACAGCATCACCAAACACCATTTTTTTCACACACTTCATCGTTATCATACACATGTTACTGTTTCTCACATATCACAGAAACCATTCGTGAGGCTAGGCAAAAAACCACATGAACATAACCCCGAATAATTCCCCTACACGTCTGTCAAAACCTTGAGTGTATCAAAACTATTTTTCCGTGCTTTAATACAAACCGAACATCACAAAAAATGAAGCATGCCTAGCCCGCGCAAGTAACAACAAAGAAGGCGGAATTCTTGCACACGGTGGCGGCAGTGCCTGGAGTGCAGGGTCAGAGTGGGGTCAGTGCCAGAGTGGCCCAGCGCCAGCATCCAACTAAAGGGAACGATTTCAGCAAAACTGAGCCGCCGTGTGTAGAGTGTAAGTGTGTCAGCAGATGTGAGGTTTCTTTTCAACTGGTTGAAGGCTGCATCTTGGTTGTGTCCCCAGAACCATGCAATCTCTTTGTGAAGTAGATCTCTCAGTGGCTTCGTCTCCTCAGCAAGGTTTGGCAAGAATTTCATCTGTTGATTCACCATGCCAGGAAATCGCCTCACATCAGCAACATCCTTTGGTGTCTTCATGTCAAGAATTGCCTTCACTTTCTTTGGATCTGGCTTCAAGCCTTTGCCATCGATTACTTGGCCCAAGTACTCGATTTCGTTCTTTGAAAACTCAAACTTGTCTATGTTCAGAGTAATGCCATTTTTGCACAGTCTGTCAAGAACAAGTTTCAGTCGCTTGTCATGTTCTTTCTTGTCTTTGCCATAGACAAGAATGTCATCCATGTGGCAGACAACGTCTTCTACGCCTTTCAGAATACTGTCCATTTTCTTCTGAAAATACTCTCGAGCGGAGGAAATTCCATATGGCAATCTGTTGAATTTGAAAAGCCCAAATGGCCTGATGAACGTTGTTAGTTCTGAGCTTTCTTTGTCGAGTTTGATCTGATGAAATCCGGAATTGGCATCCAACATGGTGAAACACTTGCTCTGAGAAATCTGGGACAGTGTTTCCTCAACTGATGGCATGGAATAGATTTCCTGTTTGACATTCTGGTTCAGTCCAGTTAGATCCACACAGATGCGAACATCATTGTTCTTCTTTGGGACAACAACAATTGGAGCACACCAGTCAGTTGGTTTGTCAACCCGCGAGATTACATCTTTCTCAACCATGTTGTTCAGTTCCTCTTCCACTTTTTTCATCAGTGGCACTGGAACATGCCTTGGTACTGTTTGACAAAAAGGCTTGGCATCTTCCTTGATCTCAATATGCTGTTCACCTTCCAGTTTTCCAAGCCCTTTGAACAGAGAGGGGTACCTTTTCTTCATGCTGTCTTTCGATGTAAAGACAGCTTCTTAGCTTGAGTTCATGGACCTGATTGCCTTCACAGAAAAGGCTCCTGGGAGAGTTTTTATGAGACCCAGGCTTTGGATGGCTGGAACATCCAGTAGCAGCTTCAATGTTTTCACAATGTAGACTTTCTCTTCAATGTGCGAGTCCCCTCGTGACAAGGTTATGTTGACAAATCCTTTCACTTCCAGTGCTTGTTCTCCTGGGCCATACAGCTTTCTATCTGGTGACATCAGTGCTCCATATGTTCTTTTGTAAGCCTGGACTGGCATCACTTAGACTTCGGCTCCTGTGTCTATACACCAGGTTAGTTCATCCTGAGCAATGCCCAGTTTGATCTGCCAACCCCTTGCGGATTTCTTTGTGCACTTGGTGTCAACCATTCCCATGAAACTTGTTTCTTTAGGCTCTGAAGAATCATCGTTTTAAACAACCCCTTGGACATTGGACTTCTTCTTGTAGCAGACTACTGCATAGTGACCAGTTCTTTTGCAGTAAGAACACTTTGCATAGGCGGCTGGACAGTTCTTCTTCCCAAAGGCATGTTTTCCATTGCAGTACTAGCACAGCTTTTGATCGGAACACTGGTTGACGTAGATGATGTAGATGATGTCATTTTCTTTCTTCTGGAAACAGCGTCAATGGATGATGTCCTGCGTTCATTTGCCTCATGTAGCTCTTTGTTTGTCAGCTCTCTTACAGACAAAACATCAATGGTTTTCTGTAGAGCAAGGCTAGTGCCAGAATCATAAAGCTGAAGTTTTGCAGCATCATCATGACAAGAAAAAATAAGCTTGTCCCAAACCATCTCTTCAAGGTTGTCGAACTTGCACACAACAGCTTTGTTCTTCACTGTGCGCACCCATGAATCAAAGCTTTGCTGTGTTTCGCATTCTAGGCCGTACCAGAACAGTACTCATAGCATGAGCTGAGGATCGTGACGGTGAAATGTTCATCAAACTTACTCAGCACAGCCTTGAAATTGTCCTTATCTTCTGCTGGGATTCTTTCACCACTGTCTGAAACACGTTCTGGATGAAACATGAAGTTCTGAAAGATTTCAATGCCTTCATCACCAATGTAGTTTAACAGAAGTCCAATTTTCACTACATCAGGTTTAGCAGAAGCTCTGCAAGCTTTCAAAAAAATGTCAAATCTTGTCTTCCATTTGTCCCATGCACTGCTAGGATTGTCTGTTGATAATGACCTTGACAACAGCTCCTCTGGTGGGCGAACATGTTTTTTTTCTGTTTTTTTTTTGTTTTGTTTTTTTTACTCAGATAAAGAAACAGAATTAGCAGGCACTGCTTTTCAGTTCCAGTTCACTTCTGACACCATATTAGATTCTCTGAATAATGAAAAAGGCGTAAGCTCGGCATCAGGTTCTGTATAAACATGTGTCCGGGACATGGTTCATCAACCTCTATTCAACTTGAAGTCAGAAAGTATTCTGAGCGTTAGATATTCCCTGATTCTCCACTGGCTTCCCTGACTATCGCTCATGATTCCTCAAAGCTATATCAACAGGGGAGCTAACTCTCATAACAGGGGCGCTAATCAAGACATACATTACAGCCATGGTCACAACTGAGAAGACTGGTACCACACAGACTAGTATTATTCAAGAGTAGCACTATGTAAAGTCATGATGACCTCAAGTCTGGTTTCTCCTCCTACTTATATGTCAGTTGAAAGTGGACATTGAACAAATGTTCAAGTCCTGTTTTAGAAACAAATGAGTGTATGTATTTCATAAGTCTATAATAACAAGGGATTTCAGTTCAAATCCTGTTTTAATAAATATACTTAACATATCTAACAAGTGCATATTAGCTCTGTTATTAAATATTTTTTTAACATGAGGTGTGATGCAGTGGTTGTGCACAAGTTTCTTAACTGAAAGAATAAACTTGTTCTTATCCTTATTCTAAATTCACACTGAGCCTGACAAAGTGCCCAACACTACTGCCTCTGGCTAAACAAAGAAGAGAATACAGTTGTCAGTATGGGGTGTGGTAGGTGATGTCCTAAGTATGTTGGGGAAAAAGGGCACAACCAAACTCAACAAAATGACCTGGCAGTGCTATAAGATTTTGTCTGGCAACTGGCCTCTAGCAGCTGAACACTGACAGTTCATGTGAACTTCGATGGAAAAATTTGGATTCTGCAGTGTACTGTGAAACTGCAAAGCACAGCATGAGGATGATGTCACTGAAGTGGTGCACAAGCTGAGAAGCATTTAAAAACATCTTCAAATGTCTGATAGTAGGTGGTGGTTTTCAAGGTAAAATACACAGTTAACAGTTAATGTCTGTCCAGGGTAACTGTCAATACACAAACACAGCTGACATAAAAAATACAGGATCAGATTGAAGCATTACTATTACAAATACTCATATCCCATCCCCTTTTTCCACAATAAAAAATTGTTAATACAGAGAATATTAGTAAGAAAAATATTCTGCTTACTTCTGTCAAAAGTGAATAGTACAGATAAGACAAAATGAATATCATACAGTGATATAGCATGTCTTTAACCTCTTCATTGCGCTGTTGACGAGTGACGATCGTCATAGAAACCGTCGTCTGCAATGCTCTGTTGACGATCGCGGATCGTCCCGTATCAAACACTCTTTCTCTTTTCATCTAGCATATCACAGTACCGTTCTATTTATCATTTGATTAGGTCCCTTGACAATCTTCGCTCTTTGAGTGCCGTTTGTTCAAGTTATTTAGATCATTTGCATAATTTATCACGATCGATTGGCAAGGTGCTATGAAGTTGAGCTTTCAGTTTTTGAAGCGCTATGGCTGCCCCACAACGAACCTACACAGTTGCAGAAGTTATTGAAGCGATTTTTCGAGATCAAGACAGTGGAGATGAAGACTTCAAGCCAGCTGGCTTCGAACTTCGTGAAGTTGATGCCAACGACCCAGATTTTGATGTGGAAGAATCTTTGGGTGACTGATCGTCTGAATCAGAGTAGGCTATGCTATGGAGATCCGATTGTTCCAGATGCAGGTAGGTGTATTTGAGAGCTTTATTCATTTTATAACATGATTGTATTGCTTTCTTCTCAGTATATTTATAAATAGAACAGCTAAGTGTGTGTATTGTATGGCTGAGCCCTTTGTTTGGGCCTGGTCAGCGAGCGAACCAGTGACCGAGTGGGCAGTGTGTTCGACCTGTGGGCGTGTCACTCGTCGCTCGCTCGTTGCACGCTGTGTGTGTTGTTGATGATTTGTTTTTCTGGTCGGCCTCTGCCCTGTGCTATCTTCCTGGCCTTTGTGTGTTTGTGTGAGGAGTAGGCTACTATCTCCATGGCCTGTGTGTGTTTATGTGAGGAGTAGGGTGGGAGCAGAGGGGTGTGCGTGTGTGTGTGTGTGTGAGAGAGAGAAAGAGAGAGAGAGAGAGACTGTTGGTGTGACTTTTTATAGGAAATTGAAACTATGAAAGCATTCAGTGATAATACTGACAGAAATAATGTTGTAATGAAGTCACTTTGGTAGAAGCAGTACTCACTGGGTTTCTTTGCAGTGTTTGCTTGAGGAAAATGAAAGGGGGCGTGGCATGGGGGAGTAGCATGCTACCTATGTCAGTGTGGGTGTGTGTATGTATGTGTGTGTGTGTGTGTGTGTGTGTGTGTGTGTGTGTGTGTGTGTGTGTGTGTGTGTGTGTGTGTGACTTTTTTTTTATTTCATAAAATATGTGGAAATTTGAATCCTTGCTTTCACTGTGCTACAGGTATGGTAATGCAGCATGGTGATGATGTTCAGCCTGGACCTGCTGTTGCTGGACCTGCTGTTGCTGGGCCTGCTAGAAGGGGAAGGGGAGCAAGAGGGGGAAGGAGAGGACTGTGTTTAGAAGACTGCTTCCAGAATACCACACTCAGAAACGTTTTTACTGGGGATAGACACTGGGAGATAAAACCCTTTCATTTTATGTGTGGCTAGGCTGTGCTTATATTGTGGCTGGACACTGCTTTCTGACCTTTGTACAGTCTATATCTTCAAATCAAAGTGTGCTATAAACTGCTTGTGAGCTCTTGCATCACTTGATTACATCATCATTGACTTTAACTTTTTTTTTTTATTGCATTTCAAAGAGTACATGTGACACTCTGGTACATTATTTCATTTTGAAATTGTCATAAACAAAATCTTCATTCAATTTCCTTTCATTTGATATATACTTTTATGTATCTATCTTCAATGCCTTCTGAATTATAAGCAATTGAAAATAATAAGCGTGATTTTTGTCTGTTTCTGAAAAAAATCTTAGCATGTGTCTCAGCAAAACATGATAGCAGCGAAAGGGTTAAGGGAACGCAAGATATAGTATAAAATGAATATTATACGTTGTACATGAACATAATGAAATGAACATTATATGTTATAGCTTATATCATTAGTAAGAAGACTGATACAGTAGGATAGGTAACCCTCATAAAGCTTTCTGTAAAGTGAACAGTTCAGGTGATAAATGACAGTCATGACAATGTGCTGACAAGTTCCTTGCTGAGGCAGTTTTAACCCTTTTAACCCATCATTTGGAAAGCTGGTGGATAGGATGATAGCAGTAAAAGGGTTCAATGATTAGGAAGGAAAAAAATGTATAGATCTGTATTCCAAAAAGAGAAAGATCTCCTCTGAGCAAGCAGTCCCCTCCTGGCCTGCAAGGGGAGGCAAGGTACAGGTTAAAAGCATGCTACACCAAGCATGGCAATGGGTTAGTTCTTCTTCACTCAGGATTTAGTATAGTTCAGCTACAATAGATACATTTCGCAACAGCACTAATTTGGATACTCAGTGGTAGCCATGGCAACTGACTAGCACTGCCACGACCCACTACTTACTACAAAACTCTTCATCTGACCGATCTGGGCAGTCAGGTTTTCCATCGCAACGAAGACGGCGATTTATACAAACGCCAGTACTGCGACACCTAAAGCGGCCTTCAAGGCATGGCTCAACTTCAGTCCCTGAAAGTTTATATCCAGCATATAAACAAACCAGAACCAAACCAAAATAGAAACAAAATCAAAAATGAACAACTAGTCATCATATAACAAAACAATCAATTGTTTAAAGAAAATGAACGAAAAATAAACAGAAAAAGCAAACTAAAACCATCCACAAAAAAAAGTAATAAAAAATGAATACATTCTTTGAATAAAGCATGTAACACCACCTAAAATCAACAAATCTGGCACATAAATATTCTGTCTGAAAATAAATATACTATATTACACCTAAACTTTTGTGGATTTTTCAGCAGATTCAGTCAGACATTTCACCTGCAACTGATGCAACAGTTGTTTACTATCTGCAAAATAATCAAGTTGGGTGAAATGATTAAGTTACTGAGACACACTTCTCTGGGTCTTAATGAATGCTGAAGTCTCATATATATGGTGGCCATGTGGGAAAACTGCTCAAGTAATGCTTAAATAAGAACAATAACAAACCAACATACCAGAAGAAATATCCTGGTTGTGACTGAAATTGAAAATTGTTATGCTTCTTGAAAGTTTGTTCTCTCATACAAATAAAGGAAAGGAACTTGTGTAAAAGTTATTTTACTTTTATTTTCATGCAAGCAAGTTCTGCTTATGTTGATCTAGTCAAAATTACAATTTCAGTTTTGCAGCAATACCTGTTTCCAATCAGTACATGAAAGATAGTATGATGCAGCTCAATTAAATTAAATCTTTAAATGAGAAGCATTTGCTGACAATGAAAGAAAACAGTAGGGTGAGATATTTACGGCAATTTCTTTCATCAGAACCATCAGGGCAGTCAGCCTGGTTGTCACAGACATAGTCAGCCTGAATACAGTAGCCGTCATCACAGGTAAACTCATTACTGCCACAGGTGTACACTGGGCCTACTGAAACACACCAGTATAATTTCAATATTAAATGAAGATTTCACTTAAATACTTAAGAAGCATAATCTAAGATACAAATTTTTTAATCTGGGAAAAAAATTCAACCAATATTCCAGTATGATAGATATGTTTGTCTGAGTGATCTCAACATAAAACTGTTTTACTTGGTAAGTAAATTATCACCTGCAAGGTTCAACTTCTTTGGCCAGCTACCAGTTTTCAAGTAAAAATTTTGCAGGTGACAATCTCTGTATCAATCATTAGGTTAGGTAAAGTAAGGAAATATTCAAGCTTAATGTTAATAATTGAATCAAGCTTAATGTTAATAATTGAACATTCTAGTCTGATACATGGATATGCTGCTGTGTGATATCTTTTAGTACCACATCCATGGGTTGTTCTGCACAATCTTCATTATATGTCAGTGTTTATTGAATATAATGGATTCTTTGCATTATCAGATTCAAGTATAAGGATATCTTACAGATTTGCCATTTTTACATCATGATCAAGCAAGAGAGTGAGTGAGTGAGTGAGTGAATGTGTGTGTGTGTGTGTGTGTGTGTGTGTGTGTGTGTGTGTGTGTGTGTGTGTGTGTGTGTGTGTGTGTGTGTGTATGTGTGTGTGTGTGTGTGTGTGTGTGACAGAGAGAGATAGATAGAGAGAGAGAGAGAGAGAGAGAGAGAGAGAGAGAGAGAGAGAGAGAGAGAGAGAGAAGAGAGAGGTGTGCAGAGGGGGTAACTTTCTTACTGGTAACTAGTTTTTCAAATGTTTCCTTGTTGCTTTTAATTTTACATGTTGTTTTTGTTTTTCTTTTTGGTTGGTTTGTTCTTTCTGCTTATTTTTACCATTATATGAAATGTAATAATAGTCTGTTGTTGTGTACAGTGCGATGAGCATGCTTTGATGGGGACTGTTTTACATTATGAATTTATCTCCAAAATTTGTGACTACAAATAGAATGTTGTATTTAGATATAAAAAAGAAATTTTGGGGCTACAATATTCTCTTGTTATAACAGGCATTCCTATCTAGGATCTTAACATCAGTTTAAAAATCAAAATTCTGTTCTGCTCTTTTCATGTAAATTCACTCATTCTGTTTTGTTTTTTTCATATGAACTGAGATATTTTGTCTTGCTTTTTACATGTAAAGTGAGATATTCTATTTTCACATTAAGTGCAACATTCTGTTCTGCTTTTATCATTTAAACTGAGACACAGTCTTCTGCTTTTTTTAAAATGTAAAATGTGACATTCTGTTCTGCTTTTTACATATAAACTGAGATATTCTGTCCTACTTTTATTGTGTAAACTGAGACAATCTGTTCTGATTTTTTCATGTAAAACATAATATTGTGTTCTGTTTTTTTCATGTAAACCGAGACATTCTGTTCTGCTTTTTTCCCGTAAACTAAGACATTCCTGTTTGCTCTTTTCATGAAAAACTTGATAATTCTGTTTTGCTCTTTTCCCGTAAACTGCAACATTTTGCAATTTACATGCATCCCATCCTGTTCAGTAGATATTTTGCAAATTGTTGTATTTTCATATGAGTGGAATCATTTCAGAGTTTATGATAGTTCTCATACTGAAAGGCCCAAAGGTGCAAATAAATTTCTATACCAATTCTGTGGTGGTTTTCGGCTCTGACTGATGCCTAAACAGAGTACAGCATGATGTGGGCTCGTCAAAAAAAGACTGGGACTGCACAGTCATGTCTCATCCACGTTACAGATATATCACTGTGTCATGGAGAATATTGCTTAAATTTCTTGACTAAAACTGCAGATGTCTGTATCTCATGCTTGGCTGGCACAAGGATTATTAACAAAATAAGCATTCAGCACAGCCTTAACAGTGAGTTTCAATCTGAAAAAGAAATCCATGGTGACATCATTATCATCATCACTATTCTCATCATCATAACATTGTGGGAAATTATCCCAGATTCTGTGATCCTTTATGATGACCTCAGTTTAAAATAAATTTGGAGGTGAGATGGAAACCCCAGAAATGAATGGTGTGGGGATACTATCACAGGAGTGGTACAGAAAATGGGGCAGACAAAAAACATTACACTAGTGTTATTGGTCAATTTGCCTATATTTGGCACTTGCATTGTAATTTTACTGATAACTTTAAAATTTTATGTCCCCGTTACTATGCCAACTTTATAATCATTATTACTATTACTATTACAAATAGCCAGCAGAATTGGCCAAGCTAAAATAACCTTCAAGAAAATGAAAAGTGTTTTTACCAACAAATGCCTATCAATTAACATCATGCCTATCAATTAACATCAGGAAGAAAGTCCTTCAGTATTATATAGAACTGATACCCATGTATGGATGTGAAATATGGACAGTCGACTCAAATTCAGAACAAGAGGCAGCTGAAATGTGTTTTTTTAGAAAAATGTTAAGAGTTCCGTGGACAGCAAAGAAAACAAACAAGACAGTCTTGAAAAATACAAACACAAAAAGAGTATTAATGAAGAATATTGGGAAAAGATAAGCAACATTTATAGGATATTTTATGAGGCAAGAGAAACAAGAGACCGAGTCACAAAACAGAAGCTAGAGGGAAAAAGAGCACTAGGTAGACCCAGGGAGAAAATCTTGGACGAACTTGTCGAGTGGATGAAGACAGAGACAGTGGGAGATGTACTTGCAGCGACAACAGATAGATTCAGAGGGCCATGATCACCAACGCCATATGACAGGACACATGATGATGATGATGATGATGATGATGATGATGATGATGATGATGATGATGATGATGATGATGATGATGATGATGATGATGATCATCATCATCATCATCATCATTTTATAGCCAAGCCAACTGCCCACAGCCATATCAGGACTATAACATACACAATATTTTAATGACCCAGAAGGAAAAAAACTGGAAAACAAAATTAAGTAAACATATCAATGTAATCATGCACATAAGCTAAAAATACGCTGATGGTGTTGACCATTCTGCCAAATTTATCACCTTGGGGTTTAAAAAAACCCAATCCTGATACAAATGTAAACATAACTAAGGACACTGAAAAATATACCAAACATGCCTTCCGTACAACCAAAAATGTAATTAATACATGTACCCAGTTATCAATCCTAATAGAACGTAAAGCTTTAAAGAACACATGCAGGTAAATAGACCAGCAAGGCAGAAAATGAAAGGAAAAGATGACAGAAAGCAAATGAGCAAGGCAGAAACAAAGAGAGTGACAGACAAGAAATTTCTAGCACAGAATTTCCAGTAGATAGGGATACTGTTTATACTGAAAGAGCCCAAGCATCCCCAAAGGGGAGCAACTTTATAAACAGTGTTATTACTAACAAAAAAACCAACAACTGAACAGCATCAAAGAAATAAGTATATTTTTCTTAAATCCATGTTTAACAAGTATACTTACCATGCCAAAAAGCTGTAGCTAAGCTGACAAGCTTAGTTATTGGCCACAATTAATGCAGCTGTCTACAGCTTTCATGTGATCTGCATGTAACTCAACTGTACCAATCAGTTGTCCTCCAGCTCAGCAAGTGCTGGATGGTGTCTTCTTCATTCTCTGGCCCTCCAAAAATCCCTTATGAGAACCAGATATGAGTGAGAATGTGAGAGTGGGAATCTGGGATTTTGATTTGGTAAGCATACTAGTCACAGAGGGGTTTAAGAAAAATCCTCATTTTAACTTGGTATACACCGAGGGAACAGTCAGCATCGGAGGTAGAACAATCACAAACTTGCGTTTTGCCGACGACATTGACGGACTAGCTGGGCAAGAGCAAGAGCTAGTCAGCTTGATAAAACATCTTGATGAGGCCTCCACATCATATGGCATGCAGATCAGTGCAGAGAAAACCCAGTTGATGACAAATAATACCAATGGCATCAGCACTGACATTACCATTGACAACAAGAAACTTGAGACCGTCCATAGATTTAAATATCTGGGAGCTATAGTATCAGATGAAGGATCAAAGCCCGAGGTACTTTCCAGGATTGCACAGACCACAGCTGCAATGACCAAGCTAAAAGTCATCTGGAACGACAAGAATATCGCAATCGGCTCCAAGATCAGACTGATGCGTTCCCTGGTCATGTCAATATTTTTGTATGCATGCGAAACATGGACCATAACAGCAGACATTGAAAGAAGGATACAGGCAATGGAGATGAGATGCTTCCGCAAACTCCTTGGTATCTCGTACATAGATCATATAACCAATAAAGAAGTGAAAACCCGAATCGAAAACGCCATCGGGCCGTATGAAGACCTCCTGACCTCAGTGAAAAGACGCAAACTGAGGTGGTACGGGCACGTCACACGATCATCTGGACTGGCCAAGACCGTCTTGCAGGGAACAGTTCAGGGAGGGAGACGAAGAGGCAGACAGAGAAAAAGATGGGAAGACAATATCAGAGAGTGGACTGGCCTTGAATGGAATATCATTCTGCGGAAAGCTGAGGACCGTGAGGAGTGGAGGAAGTTGGTTGCAAAATCTTCAATGGTGCCCCAACGGTCAACCAGACTACGGGACTGATGATGATGATGATGACACTAAGGCAAAGACCATAGCTGAATTTAAATAATGGTGGAAGGGCATGTCACCTCTCTAATTTGAGCTGTAAAGCCATGGACAGACAGCAGTGTTTGCCGCCATTACACATAACCCAAAAGAACTGTCTGCTTGTCTCAAGGAAATATCCCCGAGATTGTGACAGATGAAGGGGCTCTCTGAGCACCAATATGCTGGGGCCAAGTCAAACTTGAGCAGAGTGGGATACCCAAAGGTTAAGGAAGAGGCCAGAGCCTAAACTTCGTGGGCCCAAGGTTTTAGAATGGTTAATCATCACCTGCCGTTTATAATCCCAGAATATTGTTCAACTGATCCACTCAGACATCGTTGCTGGAGGCCTTGTAGATAGAGATGAGGAGATGTCTGCAGCCTGTGCAGGTGTACCTATAGTGCAATCTCAGCAGAACTTAAGCAACATACTGAGCAAAGCCAATAATCCTAAGATGTTTTGTAGATAATGTTGGTCAAGTGTCAAATAACTAACTGTGGGGAAGGGTCATCACGGTTCAGTTTTTCCTCCATGAATTCTGGGAGGAAAGACAGGATAATGGAGCCATCCTAATGGAGGTAATGTTGTCCTTAGCCTTGCTTAGCTTGTGCAGTTTACTTACATGCCAGCCATGAGCAGAGAGAGGGAGGCCATGGATTAGAGCTCATCAGGGGGCTCTTCAGTTTTTCCTCCATGAATTCTGGGAGGAAAGACAGGATAATGGAGCCATCCTAATGGAGGTAATGTTGTCCTTAGCCTTGCTTAGCTTGTGCAGTTTACTTACATGCCAGCCATGAGCAGAGAGAGGGAGGCCATGGATTAGAGCTCATCAGGGGGCTCTTTTAATGTGTCAAGGATGAAGGAAAGGTCCCAGGGTGGTATCCAGTTAGGCTGAGGGGGACTGCAGGGAGGACAGTCCTCATCAAATATCCTAAATGAGGAAGCTCTCTGAAAAATCTGGACTGCCTAACCGCCCGATTTTGATGCACATAGCCGCATTTCAACCACAGATAGTGCCAGCTGCCAGTGCCCGTTCAGAGAGGAGATGGGCCATGAAATTGGTTATCTGAACATTGATGGGCTGAACAGCAGTGTTGGAATGGGGAAAAGCCATTGCAGATTGTTCATGAAGTAGTGGTACATCTCTGGTTCAAGGGCATCCGTGGCCAGGCCTTGGGTCTCTGAACTAGGTCCCAGATGTTGGACCCATGTACCTCCAAGGATGAATGGGGAATCCAAAGCCTATGGTGGCAGGCATCACCTGTGGTTTTAGATATCACTGAACCCCAAAATGGGGGAAAGAGATCTTGAAGCATTAGAGGGGCTGTTCCGTGGTGCAGTAGTGGAATGGAGGACTCTCTTTGAGCCATGGAGTACCAGACTTGATGGAGATCCGGCAATGAATGGCTGTTATGCCCCTCTGAGAGTGACCTACATTCCTGGTATTAGGATGTCCCTAGTGACAGCAGCGAATCTCCCTGGCCAGGGAGTCATGCATGAGGTTAGAACCAGTGACACAGTACCAGCGGACAGGTCATGTATGGTGCCCTGTCCAGTAGCTGGGGCCCTGGCTGCAGGTTCGACAACCAGTCACCTCTTGGTTGTTCCGTTAGAGCCAAAAAGAACCATGTATGCGGGCCACATGCTTCAATTGTTAAGCACCATTTAAACCAAACAGACCCAACTGAGAACGCTGATGGGCAGAGATCCCTCCTCCCCTCCAAAGGATAAGCTTCTGGAGACAGTCTCCAAAGGGACAGAGAAGCACCTGACAGGGGAAGGATCTGGACTTCCACTCCTCTGAGCATCAATAAGCATGGCTTCTGCACTCAGTACTTGAGATCCTCCTGGCCTCAAGACAGCTGAAGAGATTTAGATGAAGGAAAACCCTGGGAACCATGCAGGCGGTCGTCTAGTTCCATGCTTCCAATTAAGCCTGGCCAAATGGGCTGAGGACATATCCTTGGCAGACACTGGAGAGCCTCCTCCACTGATGTTTTGCAGGCATGATTGCTTCCACCTCCAAATCGAAAGATGACAGAAAAGATTATGACAAAGCAGCCCCCATTCTGGTTGCAGGATCAAGTGAAATATCTGAGTCCTGGGGATGTGCTGCAATGCCATTAGCCCTAATCTTATCCATGATCACAGTTGAAAGAAGCGAGGATTATATGGGGAAGAAATGACTTTCGACATGCGAGGGATGAGGAGTGAAAGTTGAGATGGCATTGCTTGTGATGATGGGATCAAACTTGCATCTGGATAGTTGATCAGGACTGAAGGGAGATGCGCCTTTCCTGCAGTTTGTTTCTGAGACCTGGCTGAAGGGGCCCCGCAGTCATCAATAAAAGATGAATGAGAGGTTGAGGGGATTGATGATGTTGGGGCCACAGCATGACCTATAACACTAGCCATAATTGGTTCAACGATTGGTCAAGTACTACTGGTGGGGACCAATCAATGTGGTTCAAGATTGGTAGAAGTGAAATTTATGTGACTCTAGCTCCAATCAGTCATGATGAACAAGAATGCAAAAAGCAGAAACAAGGGTGAAAGAACAAGTCGAAAGACAAAGCATGAAGGAAGAGGAAGCCTACACACAGGCAACTGGCATGTGTCCTTTCTGTCGGGCATTGGCCAGAAGAACAAATAACAAAGGCAATATTCAGCACTCAACGAGTGAGAAGACCACTGAAAGGTCAAGTCAGGTCACATGCATATCACATGAGAGCTATAGACAGCTGCATGAACTTTGACAAAAGACAAAGAGCTAAGCTAATCAGGTTAGCTATAGTTTTTGATTTGGTGTATGCAAAGGTAAAAAGTACATTTTCCACCAATGTGCATTTACAGGAATGCCACAGAAACCAAAACACCCTCCACAACAATCCCAACAAAACCTACCTCCTCCATCAGCATAGTTCATGAGGGCGCGTATAGCAAAGGTGGCATTGTTCTGTGAGTATGGCACACGATTGATGTTAAAGCTGGTCCCTGGCTGCACCATGTCATCAAAGAACTGCACATAGTAGTTCTGATACAACTCGCTAGCCGGCACCACATCGTCGGCCAGCATGGCTTGAGCAATAACATTGTTAGGGGTGTTGCGGGGGTAGAAGATGCCAACGAAGTCACCACGCTCAACTTGGATAGGACCAGGGACAAGCACAGAATGTTCACCCACAGGGGCTGGAGGCAGCATTGTTCTGCAACAAGATGGTCCAATGGTTAGTGTCTGGAATGCTCTGTACTTGCAGGTTTGCACATCATGAAAGGATATGAAAATGTACAGAAATAAAATCAAAGACTGTGAACACACACACAATTAACAGCCAAGCATCTCATTACATTACCCGTGCAAGCCAGTTAATGCCAACCATCCAGCTGAATCAAGGTTTTAGTTTCACGCACAAACGTCACAGGTGCCATGTGTATAGTGATGATGGCATAACCCTTAAGCCTGCACATAAACAGAGCTGGCCAGATCCTGAGGCCCTACCTGATGTTAAAGCTGGTCTCTGGCTGAACCAAGGATGGCTACCAGTCCCTGCCTATGCAAACTAAGTAGATAAAATATTTGAACTACAGAATATGGTGTTATGGAGAATCAAACAGAAAATCCACCATCAAAATCAAAGCACTTTAACCCCTTCCCTGCCACAGTATTTGTAGCCTTTTACATTGCTGTTGGCCAGGACAAAATCTTGCTTTTCTTGGTATGTTCACTAATTTGTTCACTGCTCATTCATTTCTAAGACATCTTTTCAGTTTTTGGCATGTTTTTTCCTTATACCCTTGGCTATGGTTTAATGTCATAGTTATTTGATTTGGTTGAAATATAGTATGATTAGAGCTGATATAATGAGCCTTTTTTAAAGAAAAAATGCTTTCGAAATATACATACCCACACAAAACAGAGCTAATTTGATTTTTGTATATAACAAACGTCAAGTGAAAAAGTGTTCTTGCTATCATTACACTCTGTTAATGTTTTTCTATTCTACAGTCAAGAAGTTCTTGGATGCAGCACACTGGAGGAAGAAACAGAATAGGCAGTTGTTCCACCACCTTGAATCGCATTTTAAGGTTCCATACTTTCAGATGCCAATTAGACTAATATTCAATTCATATGCCAATTAGACTAATATTCAATTCTCTGAATGGTCAAAGGAAAAAAACTGCACTTTGACATCTCCACAAGAGGCTGGCCAAGTTTCTAGTGTTATATCCCATTCCCCCCCAAAATTTCGATGCCGAAAATCACCTGTGGCAGACATGGTTACCAGCGTACGGACATGTCAAAATGGCCCCATAATAGACACGGCATAAGCAAGGAAGAGGTTAAAGGAGAGACTGACAAAAGTGAGGAGGTTAGGAAGAAGTTGGGTACAAGAATTCAGGTCAATGCTTTGACCCACAGGGCTTCAGAAATGAAGACCACAGAGCTGTATGGTCTACAGAGACATACAGCATCCTGCCCCATCCCATTTTACAATGTACTATCTGCTTTACCCATTCCATTTTACAATGTACTATCAGCTTCTACACAGCAGCCGGTAACCAACATAAGCACAGCAATGACCTTCAGGTAAGTGTGAATCTAACAAACCACAAGCATGACAGGGACAGTGAGAGAGTGAAAAACCCCAGAAATATTATTTGGGGGAATGAATACCCCTTGCCTTTTCTTGATATGTAACCTTCACTTGAATATTTAATATTTTTAAGAACAAATACTACAGTTTCATAGTCTCACATGAACAGCAAACAACTGACTATTTTTGAAGGCCTCAGCTGCTTGTAAATTGAAGAGAATCTTGGAAATAATGTATTCCACCAAAATTTACAAACATGTTATCCAAAACAAATGTGACTGCCCGCGTTCAAGTAAACAGGAACCAGAAAAAAACATGAAAAAAGAATAAGAACACGTATTCAATACAACAAGACAAGACAAGCGCAACTTTTCGGCCAACTGGCCTTTGTTAGATCACAAACAAACACCAGATACAAAAATTAGGAGAAAAAGACTGAAACTTCTTACTCTAGATGGAGCAGCAGGGAAGTTTCAGTCTTTTTCTCCTAATTTTTGCATCTGGTGTTTGTTTGTTTATGATCTTACGCTTGACAAAGGCCAGTTGGCTGAAAATTTGCGCCTGTCTTGTCTTGTTGTATTAAATATGCGTTGTTATTCTTTTTTGTGTTTTTTCTGGTTCCTCCTTACAAACATGTTGACAGCATTATTGCAAAGTTTGATCACTCACACACTCACTCACAAATAAGCTGACGAAAGGAAGGTTTAAGTGTCCCTGCTTGTGTTTATAACTTCCAAAAGGATTTTCAGTATTGCATTATAGCCTTTTCCAGTAGTATCAACTAACTATGTATCTGGCTATTTAAAATCAGACTGCTGATAAGACTATAGACATGACTGATTACACAGCGTGACCAGAAGCACATGCACATGTCTGTAAAAAGTGAGTCATCAATGAGTGAAAAACTGTGGAGATCATTACATCAGAGATGGATAATAACTCCAGCCAATAAGCACAGGTCTGTCTGAACCTGGTCCATTTTGATGATCACAGTGGTTCACACTCTGAAGAAAACATCACCACAGGTTAGTTTTTCATATGGATATTTGTCCTCTCAGTAAACATCACCACAGGTTAGTTTTTCAAATGGATATTTGTCCTCTCAGGGACTATTATTTGTTTCACCTGGCAAGCTATCAGGCTTGTCTAAATATTAGAGAGAATGGGGTATACTTTACGCCCCATATTGCTCACCTGGCTGACCGAGAGTATATTGGAACCTGTATCTCACAGAGGCACTTTAACTTTTTCCCAATGGAGTGCAACTGTAAGGGTGCTGTGTCTCGCTCCCATTGCCTACGGGGCACACGCCGGCATGCTCTGACTGATTGCTCCATTCTCTATGGCACGCACCTATATGTGCGCTGTACTTTTGAAAAATTCTTGTTGTCAAACCCATGACTTTTTAGAGACCTAACTTATTTCAGATTACAGTGGAATGTTCCCACCGTAGAATAATGCCATCATTTACAAATTTAAACCCAGTTCACAGACACTTTTTGTATATAAAACAGAGTATCCCTTGCTGGGTCATTCCGACCTGGTCTTGTTGAACAGATTTCATATCAACACAGGCACTTGTCTCTGTACATTTCCCTGCCCAGAGTAATGTTCACCCTATAGACATTTATGATATTTCTGAAAATGATGACGAGGACAACATGATGATTATCCCATATGTGTGAGCATGTTTTTGTATGTTTGTGCACGTGAGTTTGGTTGTATATCTCTTCCTCTGTGTACATGTGTATACACATACACATGTACCTACACGCATACATATATACACAAATATGTCTGCATAACACTAGGTCTAGATTATGCACACGGAGATTGCATTTCTCACACCACGTCCCGATACCCCCCCCCCCCCCCCCCCCTATCTCTCTCTCTCTCTTTCTCCCCCTCTTTGTCACGTCATCCCTATTTTATCCTCGACTGATTTGTATTGTTGACGCTTCTCAACCTTTCATCAACATTGCTTTCCGTCTCACCCCAGTACCTCAAGTAAAGTGGACAGGACTGGTGATCCATACGTCTGAAGAGGCACTTCTCAGCTCTGTAACCAGGGTGAATGTTTCATCATTCTAAGTGTTTGATTGCTTATGGCATTCCTGGGAATGAAAAGATCTGTATCTAAGTCTAGCCCACTTAATAAGTTGTGCCAAACATCAGGCCAGTCTCAATTTGCTGGAGGAAAAATCTTTCCTGATTATTCTGTCTGTGGCTGTGTGGGTATGTGGCTGTGCGTGTGTGTGTGTGTGTGTGTGTGTGTGTGTGTGTGTGTGTGTGTGTGTGTGTGTGTGTGTGTGTGTGTGTGTGTGTGTGTGTGTGTGTGAGTGTGTGCGCAGATGTATATCTAGATGTATGTCTGTTTGTATGTATGTATGTATGTTTCTTTCTTTCTTTCTTTCTTTTGTTGTTTGATTAGTTGGTTGGTCGGTTGGTTAGTTGGTTGGTTGGTTGGCTGGTTGGTTGGTACTGGCGGCAGACAGATATGAGTGGACATTCACATGTCAAGCCATCACATCATTACAGACTCGGCTGTCACCCATACTAACCTGTCCACAAGAAGAAACTCTCTGTCCCCAATTTGGCGCCAGACACCTACGAAAGCCCGGCCTTCAGGAATAATGCGGTAGTACTCCCAGCCCACCACACTACCAGGGCAGGGAAAGGCATTGTTGATGAGAAGGTTGGCCCAGTTGGTGCCATTGCGGGGAAGTCTGCTTGGTGCTCGGCCAATGTAGGGCGGGCATACTACTTCTTCTGCAACACAACCCAATGCTTGATGAACTACTGAGATTTGATACCAATGTCAGGAAACATTTCTCCTGTAGCATATCATATGTTTAACCCTTTCACTCCCTTCACTCTATCTAACAGCTTCATGCAGGCAGAATGAGGGAATGGAAGGGTAAAACGTTAACTGCTAGGAAGACACTAATGTAATATTTCTCACATCTGTCCTGATTATAAAAATCATATAAGAATAACGATATAACATTTTATTTTCATGTCTAAATATATCTGAGAGAGAGACAGACAGACAGACAGAAAGAGAGAGGGAGAGAGGGGGGGGGGGAACTGAAAACTGAAACTGTTTATTGTCATTACCCGAAAAGGTCTTTTGACAAGGGGGATAACAATTTTCCAGTAGTGCGACACATAATCCACTCTTTGTATGTGCGCAAATTCTTCACGCATAATCTAAAAAAATATCGAACATCCATTCCTTGAATAGTCGAACATATTCAAATCATATATAATGACCAATCATCCATTTTATCAGTACTACATAATGCAAACAAACAAAAAAATATCAGAACAGTGTTCCTACATTCAGGCCAATAATTTGTCTAGGTTTAGGCAAACCAAAATCTTTTTCACACACCCACACACACACACACGCACCCATATACTCTCACGCGTGGACGCGCGCTCGTGCGCACGCACACACACACATCAAAACTGTAATATGATGAAACATCTGGGCTAGACCACCCAAACCTTACATTTAGTGATAATAATATAATCTTCACATAACTGCCCCATAATACTCTGTTAACAAGGGACATCACTATGCCTTTTATTTATTTGTTTTTGGTTTGTTTTTGGGTTTTTTGTTAACATGTATAGTAGACCCTTAAGTGTCTATATACCCTTTCAATATCCACTTCTAACATATTCTACAAATATACCAATATTTTCATATTATTAGCTACTCTTAAATTATCGGCAAACAAAGCAAAATAAACCAAATGAAAACAGCTCTTTACAAAACAGTCTATAATAAAGCAGCTTCTTTTGGAGTTAACATGATATAGCCCACGTCAGTCAAAAGAGATTAAATTAATCCCAGTATGATATTGTCTAGCACTATTGTCGGGCTTGTAAGTGTTTATGTCTTATTTTTTGTGCTTCCGCAATGTATAGTGCCACTGATTTGATTATGACTTCGTCATCAGACGACAAAATAGATACAACATCTTGTCTTTTGGCCATGTCGGATTCAAAAACTTTGCATTTTCCACGTATTGTGTCAAAAATTTGGCATTGGAATAAAAAGTGTTTTTCATTATCGACATTGTTTCCACATAAGGAGCAAGGATATACTGTGGACGTCCCAGGTTGAAACCAATTTTTATTTGCATTGAAACCAAGTGTTCTTAATCTAAATCTTGCGTAATTAGTTCTTTGCCATTTATCCGTAACAACACTGAGATATTTTTCGGTTTGAAAAACATCTTTAAATGAGAAGAACCAATTATATTTTTCTTTGTTTTCCATATCTGAGTGCCAATTTTGTTTAAACGAACAAATAAGCCTGTCTTTAAATTCATTAATAAACTGACACTCATTTCCTACTCCCTGGGACAACCACACGATTCCAAACCCAAGTTCTGATAAAGCCTTTTTTACCTGATAGGCCCAGTTCTGTTTTCCTATTTCCATTTGAGTAACCGTCATTTCATATGCCTGTTTACATAACCGAGATTGTGGAAGCCTTAACAATTTCAACCAGTATTTAATACTCTTCACAAAGGTTCTAATGTATAAAGGATATCTTCCAGTTTCTCCATATAAAACAGTGTTAGAAGAGTGAATTGGTACAGCCAAAAAACGTTTTATAGCATATGTATGCACTTTTTCCATATGTGGATTTACAGTAAGACCCCATACTTCAGCTGCATATGTAAGTAAAGGTTCTATCTGTGTATCAAACATTTTCCAATATAAATTACAATCAATAGAATTGAGCTTCCGTAAGGATTTTAGAATTTCAATAACACCCTTTTTCCCTTTATTACAAGATTCTTCCCATGCATAATTTAAACTTAATTTTGTCGAAAATATCATTCCAAAGTATTTATAAGAATTAACAACTTTAACCTCGTTAATTCCATAGAACCATTTTTCGTATTTTGATAAATGTCCACCCTTCCTGAAAATCATAATATTAGTTTTATCCATGTTAACTGTTAAAGCTAGTCGATCCGATTCTTCCTTTAAGACATTTAACTGGTTTTGTAAGCCTTTGACTGTACCAGAGAGAAGAATAACATCGTCTGCAAACAGCAATAGGAATATCTCAATAACCCCAGGGATGATTTGAATGCCATGCCTGCCTTTTCTTGACAGTTCCACTGCTAATTCATTAATGAAAAATGAAAACAATTGAGGACTCAATTGACACCCCTGTTTCACTCCTTTAGGGCATTCGAAATAATCTGAATATACACACTTCTCACGCACGCATGCAAGCACTGAGTTGTAAACTCCTCTTAGGGCCATATATAATTTTCCATTCACACCACTTTTACGTAATACATTCCAAAGATTATTACGATTCACAGAATCGAATGCCTTCCTAAAATCCACAAATGCAACATAAAGTTTCTTATTTAAAAGTAAATGCTTCTGCACAAAGGAGTAAAGTGTGAAAATATGATCAATTGTACTGTATTTTGCTCTAAATCCAGCTTGTTCTTCAACTATTTTCTCTTCTTTTTCTGCCCACTTTGTTAATCTCTTATTCAAAATATATGTATAAACTTTACTCACTATACTTGTTAGAGCGACTCCTCTATAATTATCTGGATTATTCACATCTCCTTTTTTATGAATTGGGATTATTATGGACTTTGCCCATTCTGACGGGAAAATGCCATTATCAAAAAGCTTGTTACATAAATGGACAAGGAAATCAATTACATTAGCATTTGCATGTTTTAACAGTTCGCTGATTATTTGATCTGGTCCTGCGCTCTTTCCTGCTTTCAAATGCCTGATACTCGCAGTCACTTCTTCTTTAGTTATAGACTCATTGAAAAGTGGCTCAAAATTATTTTCTTCCTCCACTATATTACTCTCTTGTGCAGTATTTCCCCTGATATCATTGAAAACACTGCAGAAATGATTGTACCATTGTTCAATAGAGATTTCATTGTACACAAAGGCCTTTCTATTAACAGATCTTATTATTGACCAGAATGTCCTGGAGTCATTGATGGAATCTTTGAGTGTTCTTATTTTCTTATCTTCGTATTCCCTTTCTTTCGTTTTCCTTAGTTTAACATACTCTTTTCGTGATATGACATATGCTTCTCTTTTTTCTCTTTTTTCTTTTTCTGTTTTGCATCTCTGGAATCTTTTCTGTAGCCTCTTAACTTCTTGTTTCTTTCTTTCACATTCCTTATCAAACCAATCATTCTGTTTCTTTTGTCCTTGTCTCACTGTTCGTACCATACACGCAGCTGCCCCGCATAAAGCCTTAGTAAACTGCTCCGAACTGTCATTCACATTATAATCTAACAAACCGAAAGCTGTCTGTAGACAATTGTTGAACTCAGAACCATCAAGCTCGTGTACAAATAAACTTGCTAATTCTTCAGACCATACAATTTTTTCTTCCTCTTGTTGTCTTGCACTTTCTACATCTGCATGATTATTTCCCCTTTTCCATGTTACCTCAACAGAGGGGGGGGGGGGGGGGGAGAGAGGGAGAGAGAGAGAGTGAGTGTGTATGTGTGTGTGTGTGTGTGTGTGTGTGTGTGTGTGTGTGTGTGTGTGTGTGTGTGTGTGTGTGTGTGTGTGAGCATGTGTGTGTGTGTGTGTGTGTGTGTGTGTGTGTGTGTGTATGTGTGTGTGTGTGTACATGTATGTGAGCACATACATGTGGGTGCAAGTGTGTGTATGTATCTGTGTGTATGAGTCTTGCATGCGTTAGTACACTGTTATGGTTAAGTGTTTGTGTGTGCATGTGGACTTGTGCATGAATGTATGCTTTTGCTCTCATTATACTGGTGCTGGTGTCACAAGCATCTGCCTCTAATCTTGAGTAGCCTGTCTCTGTGCAATAGATACTTAAATATATCAAATCAAATAGAATATATTTCCAGTGCAGCTAAAAAAGTCTGATCTGAAACATCTACTTTACTGTTGCTTTTTATATACAATAACTCCCTGAACTGAGGTAAAAAACAACAACAAAAAAGACAGATGACAACACTAAATATTTTGTGTATGTATGGACTCAGTGCACTTACCTGACACTGAACAGAATACATAGAAAAATATGGCAACGATACTTTATCTTAACAACATAGTGGTAAGAGAATACACGTCTTAACTGGTGTATGTTATATACTTTCATGATTTATCATTATTGTGTATTACCTACTGATTACTGTTTAACTTTGATACACCATAAACCTTCTTCTCAACAGAAAAAATAACAATCAAAAGGAAAAAAAACTCTGCCAAGATTTCACAGTTAAGTTAAATTGTTCCACATCACTGCAGTTACCTGAGCTATTTTATTACTTCATCTGATGTAATGATACACATGTGCTTACTACAAAACCATGCCCTCTTTTTACACCAAATGTTTCACATAATGACTACAAAACATCTCCATAACTGCTATTCTTTTTTTTTTTTTTCTAAATAAAACTTCGCGCTCAAAATGAACTGTTAAGCTCTGGTTCCTATTATGTTCCATGTGTATACTGAGCACACGTTATTTTCAAGACAAGCCTTTCAATTATCACATTCATCAAACCCCTCCCAAGTCAGACTCTCTCAGTAAGAGACCTCATGACATCTCCAGAACTTGACCAGTTTCTTAGTTGAAGAAGTAAGTCTGGAGAGGCCTGAACATCTGATTACAGAGAAGAGTACCTGCTTACACAAGTGGTTGGCTGGACAGTAGTCATTTCACTAAATATCTGTCAGAAGACTATGCCCTAGGCCCTGTCCAGCCGATCACTTCATCACAGAGATTAATTGGGAGACAGGCAACTAGCTCTGTCAGATTCTGTGATATGATGACCTTGTTATGCCTTGCAATGCCAAGCAGTTCATGAGCACATGAAACTAAAATAATATTGCTGTGTTATTCAATGAGCTTCAATTCAATTTAGTGGTAAAGTTCTGCTATTAAATATACTCAACTAGCTTCAATTCAGCTTTGTGGCAAATTTCTGATAATAGAAAATCACAGTGATAAACAATCACTTAAAATCATTCTGAACAGACAAGTTTATGAATAAATAATGCACAAGTCAGAAACAGGATTTGAAAAAGAAAACAACCACTCCCATTTTGGTCAATGAAATATATACAAATTGAAGCAAACTACTGTCAAATAAATAAAATGATTACTAATATTACTATTACTGACCAAGCTACAATTTCTAACTTAACATTATTCTGTGGCATAAAGACATTAATTGGATGAAACAAGCATGAACCAATGCTGAGGCTAACATAAGCCAGAAGTTTGCCAGCTGCATATCTATGTTACTATCTATATCTGTGACTTCAGTGAATACTGAACTAAAGACTAAGCCAGTGTCCAACCTGTCAAGCAGAGGTAGTTCAGGAATGTCCCTGATTTATTTCACATCTAATGGCCCTTGTTCATCATACTGCAGACCTGTAAGCTTCCAAGCAGCCATCCCTCTGATTCACCCACTACTGTGACCACTGTTCACCACGATCCAGGATTAGGGCTAGTGACTATTAGTGCTCATGCTTATAAACCCCTTCATTCCTGGACCTTATCTACCAGTTTGTCACTGTGTATCCTACAATTAAAAACTTTCACTCCCTTGTCCTATTCGTCAGCTTCCTGTATAATGCACAGTCATTGCTGCTCTCGCCTGTGACTTCTTGTTTCTTGTGTGGACATGTCCATCTATCAGTCCTATCAATACCGTTGTCTGACATATTCAATTTATTTATCAGTTTAGTGAGATATTCTTTAAACTTTATTTCTGGTGTTACCATAACTTTTTAACAAATGTCGAACGTCAATGATGTCAGAATTTATTTTGTTTTAAAATCCAGCTACAAATAGCTTTGAAACACTGTGAGTCTTCCGAATACCAACTAACATGATTTCTCCTACTTTCGATCAATAAATCAACAGCAACTTTGAGTTTGTGTGGATTTTTTGTTTGTTTGTTTGTACGAGTGTTCAGACCATTTCATAATTATGAACGCAATTTAATCTGCTATAATGATCAACATATACAATTTCCAGCAGCAACCTTGAGTCTACACAAAATTATTAAGCACAGGTCTTAGAACAGAATGATTCGATCGATACTGTGTTACATATAGAAGCAAGATCTGGTCAATGTCTGAGCTCTGACTGGTTCTTTCACAACTGCACTCAGCACTGACAACTGCTTTCATGTAGGCCTACCATCCAAATAGTGTAACAGACCATAACTATTCTTCATACAAACCAAACTTTCTTAAGTGAAAGGGATATGAATGCTGATAAATATTTCTATTCATTGGGGTAGATGGTGCTCATTAACCCCGTCAAGGCAGTCCATATAAGATGGACAATGTACATTTCAAACCCACTGTGGTGATAAATATGTAGTGACAGGGTTAAACTGAGGATACTGCTGTAAGTCTCTAGCTATGACTGTATGTAGGCAGTTGCAGGATGATGGACATCCACCACAGACTTAGGGTAGGTGCGATGATCAAATCCTCCCACAGCGATAAAACAGCCCTTTCCATGGACAGAAACTGCTCTCCCTAAATGGGGAAAAAGGGGCGAGGGGTGGTGGTGGTTAAAAGTAACTCCTAAACTAAGCCCGTCTCATGTGTATCTCGCCGACACCCGGTCATTTACCTTTGCAGTCAAAATAACGAAACAAGAAAACAAAACAAAGTATCTTGAACCTTTACTGCAAGGAATGTCCACAAGACAAAAATGACAGACAAGAATGGCGTGCAGCCCTGACCGACACGATGTTAGATTGCTATAGGATGGACATAGCTGCCTTGGAGAAGTGAGTGAGACTACATTTGCAGACGAAAGCCAAAGATCACCGAGGATCTGCTGTCAGATTTGCCATATATACCAGGCTCGTATGGACACTGGACTAACACTTGCTTGATGACCTCGCGTCTTCGGCTCAGAAATGACAGCTTCACTATTCACTATACTCATCAGTGCTTATGCCCCAATAATGACAAATCCAGATGATGACGAAGAAAGCCTTCTATGAAGAGCTCAACCGTCTCACTGCTACAATCAAAGACAAGCTCATCATGCTTGGTGACTTCAACGCTCAGGTGGGAGTGAATATACCACTTGGTTCAACATTCTTGCACGCCACAGCACTAAAAAATGCAACTCTAATGCACTGATGTTGCTATCATTGTGTACTCAGCATGAACTCACCATCACCAACATCCTCTTCCAGTAGAACAAGTTCAATAAAACTTCGATGCACCCACGCTCCAAGTAGTACTCACACGCTGAATTATGTCATCGTGTGACAAGAAGACAGAAGAGATAAAATATCACATATTGCATCAGAGCAGCCGATTGCTGGTCTAATCACCGACTGCTACATGTACTATGCAGCAAGATGAATATTCTGCTAGCTTGGAAAAACCAATGCAGCCACACTGACAAAGAAAGTTGACATCTTATCACGTTGGGCTGAGCACTTTAACACAATATCTGAAGATGTCATAGCAGCACTCTCCAGTTGGTAATAAAGAAGTCTCTGGCAGGCCTACTCTCCAAAGCCAAGATTACCAAATCCTTGAGGCAAACCAAGCCTGTGAAGGCACCAGGAGCAGATAATATTCCAGCAGATATCTACAGAAATGAAGGCGAAATGCTCCTGGAGAAGATGACATCTCTGTACCAGTCTATGTGGCAGGACGAAGAGGTTCCTCAAGACTTTAAAGATGCTACGATCATCCACGTTAACAAAAAGAAGGATGATAAAACCTTATGTGATAATCATCATGGAATACCCTATGTGTATTGCAGAGAAGGTCCTTGCCAGAATCCTCCATAAGGGTCATCATCCATGCAGCCCAGCCCATGTTCCTGAGTCTCAGTGTGGCTATGGTGGTGGGAAAGGCAAAGTAACATAACATTTGTCCTATGCCAGCTACCATGGAAGTGTTGCGAACAAAACCAGGAGCTCCACATGGTGTTTGTAGTTCTGACCAAATCATCTGAAACCTATAAACGGAAGGGAGTGGGAGATACAACAAAAGTTGGGCTGTTCTCAGAACTCGTCTCATCCATTACTTCCTTCCATGATGACATGCTGCCCTGGTTGCAAGAGAATGAGGCAGGATTCAAACTCTTCCCATGTGAAATGGAGTGAAACGGGATGTTTTCCAGAACCCACACACTTTTCCATCCTCCCTGCGGAAATGCCGACTGATGTAATGACAGACTTTCACAGAGGTGTCTACATCAAGTTCCATTCAAATAGAAAACTCATCAACTAACGGAGACTCAAGTTAAAACAAAGTGCTCAAGCCGTCCGACAGGAATTTCCCTTAACAGATTTACTGTGCACTGACTGCATGTTCACAAGAGGACAACTAGTACATCACTGACTTATTTGCTCCGTTCTGCAAATGCTTAGGTCTTACAATAAATCTCATCAAGACAAAAGCTATGTTTAAGCCTACATCATTTCAGGTTTCTGGCGCATCACTACCTCTAACCGGTATCACCAACGAACAGATCAAGACTGTATACAGATCTTGATACCGTGAACAGTAATGGATCTCCTGATGCTGAGATGGCACTACGCATCTTCAAGTCTAGCTGTGCCTTTGGAAGGTTGACCTTGAGGTCGTGGCAAGACCATGGCATCAGGTTCACCACTATAATTGCTGTGTACAAAGCAATACTTTTCGAACGCCCTGCAGTACTGCTGTGAGATCTGGCCTATCTAAAGAAAGTACAATCAATGCTGGAACGATTCCACACAAATTGTCTACACAAAGATGTGCAACATCATGCGGCGACATCAAGTGTCTAATCTTGAAATTCCAAAAAACTCATTAAATGACAGCTTTGTTGGACAGGACATGCTGTCCATATGGATGACAAGCGTACCCCAAAAATACTTCTGTGTGGAGTGCTGAAGCAAGGATACAGAGACCACGGCAGATCAATAAAGTGATATATGGATACTCCGAAGGCCGACCTAATGGACTATATTTCACCAACTGGGATGAAATTTCCCACAACAGAGCAACATGGTGACAGTAGTGTATGCAGGGCACAATCACATTTGAACAGCACAGAACTAATGCTATTCTACAGAACAGGAACCAGCAGAAGCAAAACCTCAGGCCACGGGATCCCTTTCCATGCAGCACCTGTGAAAGAATATTTGTCTCTAGGACTGGTCTTATATCCCATATGACAAACATACCAGCTGGTCGACGGGAGACTCCATCATCATCATCATCATCATCATCATCATCATCATCATCATCATCATCATCATCATCATCATCACTTCATCATGAATCCATTTGCAACATATGCAACAAACTGTCATTCAAAACACATGCATACCTATTCAGAAAATATAGTGCACACACATCAATAGTTTACACACATGCACATATACACATATATACACACGCACATATGTGTGAATTCACATTTACATTAACATAAAGGTTTGTTTGAAAGGTCAAACAGCATTCAAATTTCAACACCATCCATACAAGCAAAAATAACAACAGGAGGAAAAATAAATATTTTCCAAAGTGCACACTCATATGCATAGTTTCAATTCAGAAGTCACTTTTGGGAGCCAATACAATCAATGAAACAAACAAATCATTATTCAAACACAAACATTAATCCTTAAAAATGTTAGTACGAAGAGAAGAGCAGCACCACAATCCGCAATCCACACCCTTTCAGATAGCACCCCAGCAAAGAGAGGTCCAACATCAATAAAAACGTGAAATGTATATTACCGACTATAAGTAAAAGCGTGTATCTGTATCGCAAACAAACTACAGGCAAACTATCATTAAAACGCACTAAAGCTTCAGTACAAAATCTCGAAAGAAGCTTTTCAGTAGTTAAGAAAAAGCACATCAATTATTCACTAAACAATTCAACGCGTTAAGTTCATTTTCTAGTTCACTAAAAACTGGATTAGCTTTCAGTCAAATAGACAGTAGCTTTAAAATTAACAAATCCGAAAACAAAAAGTGAAATTAACACAAAACTGCTGTAGTAAACATAGAAAACTGAGGCGTTACAACAACAAATTCTAAAACGAATGTATGGGCTTAATATAGGTTCAATTCAGTTAATTACCAACACTTAACACAGAAACATGCTTAGATACGTATTTTTGTGTGTTTATATGCAGGTACGTACTCATGAATAAATTTTATAATTAGGCTATCTACGAATACATTTTCAACAAATAAGGATAATGAACCATGCTGATGAGTTTGCAGAAAACACAGTACATATAAGATGGGCCAAAAACGTATTTCAAACACTTCATTGAAACACTATCTAAACCTATCACTTTTCGTCATCGGCAATGTGAGCAACAGTTTTTGCAAAACTCAGCTGACACTCTGTTCCCATTAACTTACTGTCCTTGCTAGCATTTTTCTTAACATTTACTGAAATCATGAATGATGAACTTTGATTTCTATTGACAAGCATAAAGTCAAAGCTATGGTTTTGTAGCTTCACTTGCTCGGCAAATACAAAATTCCAACAGCTATCTATACTGTGTGTGTATCTAAAACACAGTCATCCCACAGATGATAACAAAAGTCAAGCCAGATAAATATAACAGTTCTTGCGTCGTATGAAAAATGCGCCATAAGCAGTAACATTCTGTATCAGAATAATACAGTTGAATTTTTAGATGTTGATAATATATTGCACTAGCTTTTACCAAATTCAATTTTTAAATGACAATTTAACTATAGCCTACAAAATGTCCAGTTGAAATCTTTTCTTAAATCTACAGCTAAATCATAAATTGTCAAAATGGGACTAGACAGCCCAACCTGAACAATTCAAGACAAATAAACATTTCATATCACTTTGCCGAGTACGGGAGTAAGCAAAGTCAAGAATATAATTATTTCATTGTTTGGTATGACACCCACTATTCCACAATACACTATTGTTTGACTGACACCCTACTTGTTAAAAGACTTGAGTAAATGCACTATTTCGTATGAGTCTGCCAGCTTCAAAAGTTTAAGCACACCTGTGATTCTTATCATCACACAAGTTGATGTCAACTTGCAATTTCAACATTAATATGAGATGTTCATATTTTCGTGGCTACATGATCTATCTCGCGCATTTCCCTCGGCAAAGCTATATATAAGAAACTGCACAGGTAGAAACAAACAGCGCACGATGGCAAGCGTACCCTTTTGTCTTTTACAAGCATTGCTTAGGAAACAGATATATAGTATAAGCATTAAACTGCACGATATTCTGTAATGCTTTTGCCACAGATCCTTTCTGCTCTTCACCCGCCTTTCTTAGTCTCGCTCACGCGCGCGCACACACACACATGTATACAAACACACACACAGGGACACACACACACACAGGGACACACACACACACACACACACACACACACACACACACACACACACACACACACACACACACATACACACACACACACGTACACACATGTACACACACAAACACACATGCGCACGTATTTCATTTGTTAGTTCATGCGGTCTCAAGCTAGAAAGTCGACAGCCTGGTTAGTCAAGAGCTCAGTGCAGTCCATCAAACGCCAAGACACCTTTTTCCTCTCAATCCGAGCTGTCAATTACAATGCCAAAAAACAGAATCAAAACAAAGCATTTGTACACTGTCATGTACATGTGTAGTTTTCCAATAATCATCTTTCTTCCACATTTGTCCACTGTACATTTATATAATAAATAACACTTGAAGTTTGCCATTAACAGCTCGATATTATGCCGTTAACTTTTCTTTTTCCTTTTTTTTTTTTTTTTTTTTTTTGGGGGGGGGGGGGGGGTCGTTTTTGTTACCGTCTCATCCCCACCTCCACTTAAGACTGCACATATTTTTTTCTTTTGTTGCTTGTGTGTTGTCTGTGAGCTTAGATCTGTGGAAGAAAGGCTGACAAAGGTTGGATAAACCACACAAGATACGACCGTGTTTTTATATATTCAGTAGCTTCAGCACAAAAAGGATTGAAACAACAGCAGGCAGCAAACGGCTTGCTTCCCCAGCCAGCAAGTCAGCTAGCAGGAAATACAACTTACGACAGTATCTCTCGTCCGCCCCATCAGGGCAGTCGGAGACCTGGTCACAGCGTCGTGCCAGATCAATGCACATGCCACGGTCACATTGAAACTGGTCTGCAGCACACACCTCTCCAGCCGTCGCCTCTGTGGGGCCCACAGTTTGTTAAATCTCCAGCATCAATTAGGGTAGGTAGGTCATGGGTGCCACAAAAACTCGGCTTCCATTCCCGTTTTCTTTGTTTTGGGGACTCCACCCCCCCTCCCCCTCATCTCCCCATCAAAACAGAAAGGAAAAGGGGCAATTGATTAAGTCGTCCCATAATCCTGAAGTCTTAGGCGAATAGGGTAGTAGAGACCTGAACCTTTTTGCATGGACAGTATTATAAAGATGGTGTTCATCTGTCCTCGTGCTTTCCTTCCCCAACCCTGAACAGGGTCAAGTACCATTTCATGGCTGCGTGGACTGGACATCGTACTGCACATAGGTTTTCTCAACTAACTGATTTGTGTGTGAAGACCTCAGCTGACGGATTTTTTGTTCGTGCTATCTGATGAAGATGATAGCAGATAGTGACAACTGGTGATCTATTACTATCTGATATTGATTTACTTCTTGACAGGGCCGCTTTCTCTCCCTCTGTCACAATATAGCCCAGTATCAATCAGATTGAAAATTCAGGCATGTGCTGTTTTGAGCAGTTTATGCGAGCAATGCACTCTAATCCACGTCATACAATGGATGATCAGTGATTTGAAGTGAGATTCTACATCCTGAAGTCTTACTGAACTCATGGTGTACTGACTCACTGTGGGCAGGAGCTGACCACAGTAGCACCCCACCATGAATTTATGACGATCTGGCTGAGAATTCAAAATTTCATTTCTCAGCTCGGTTTTGCACTACACCAGATCCACTATAGTGTGGTGGCACTTTTTCGTGATATCAGGCAAACCTACCCATTGCTCTGAAAGCATAGTTGGTTTAGACTGTGCAAGTTCGGAAGTACCCCGGTAATGAAGTGAAATACATAAATCAAATGTACATAAAATAAAAATTACAGTAAAATAAAAGAACTAAAAAATAATTAAATACCAGTCACTGTGGACAGGTGGTTATACAACAGACTACTGACTGGGAAGCTCTGGGTTCGAACCCCATCAGTCAAAAAATAAAATTGTGGGATTTTTCTGTGCTGACGAGCTTCTGCCTTGAGTTGAGCATGCTGCATGCTCATGGGAAAGACTGGGACCAACACAGTTGAGTATGATCCATTGACAGCAGTGCTCAGATTTCCAGACCAAAACTGCAGGTGTCTGTATCTCCTGGGCCTGGTTGATACTAGGATATATTATGATGGTAAACAGCCCTTTATCAAAGTCTAAATCCTAGATGGAACTCCACAGCATGATGATCCATTATTTCCACTGTCATGAAATCATCAATCATTACATCATCCCGGAAAATGTCCCAGATTCTGTGACCCTTCATACCCTGAACTCATAGTGACCTCACTTTTGGTTTCTGCTACCGCTTCCATGCCTGACAAAAATTCAAGTTTGAGTATTTGGCATCAGTGGTTCACAGATGCTGTCATTGGAGGGATGTGGTGAGGAATATGGTGATGGTCTCCTGACCAAAAGATCTCTCTACGAGAGTTTTAGTAGGCAGTGTTATTAGCGTAGTGGATCAGAGCAGGCATTGAAGAACTCCACTGAAGTAACCCAGAACAGCTGCTAGGTCCTATGTCTTGACATTTCTGACTTCCATGGGCTTACTGGCTATGGGACTCCGACTGAGTGAACATGAGTTTGGTGTGAGTAGTGGTGCTGGAATGAGCTGCATGGGCTCAACACCACTGATGTGGTGAAAAGGTTTGAACACAAAAAGGATTATCAAAATCCTCTGTCTCATGATATTTTTTATTTTTACTGTTTTAGTGGTTTTCCAGGTTATGGGGGTCATATATTTATGTAGGTTTATATATGAACAGTGGAGTCCACTTATAACACACCTGCCTACTATCAATTTCCAGTAATAACGTAATCTTTATTTTCCCTGCCCAATTCCCTCTCTTTCCCTCTGACAAAATACTGTCTGTAAGAGACAAAATCTTCTATCACACATAACAAATTCCTCTTATACAAATGAAATATTGTTTCCCAAAGGCCAAGCTTACTATGTATAGTCTTGCCCTACAACAAAGAAGTGCTCACGACTGGTACTATTGTTCAGCATCGAACGCGGCGTGTATGGTACTGTGATCAATGTGGCGAAACACCTGCGGTGACGTACGTGTGTGTGTGTGTGTGTGGGGTGTGTGTGTGTGTGTGTGTGTGTGTGTGTGTGTGTGTGTGTGTGTGTGTGCACGCGTGTGTGTGTGTGTTTGGATACTTCAAAGGTCCAATGACCATCCTAATGATGACATCTAAAATAGACAATATTTTGAATAACATCTAAACTCCACTGGCAAGGCAACAATCAATCCACATTGTGTAAGGTAACTTATAGCTACTACAAACTACTGGTATAATGAATACACATCTGTTTCCCTTGAATGTTGTTGTAGATGGACTCCACTTTATAAACATGTGTGTAGTTGTTGATGTTTTCTTTTCTTTAATCTTTGACAATGGATACACTGCTTTTGTATATATGTTTGTAATGTAATGTGTTCTTTCTATAAGATAAGTAGAATTATAGATATTTAAAGAAAAAATACATTTCAAAAGAGATGCAATCACAACAACAATGGTAAATGAACACGTAAATAAACAATCTTTAAAACATATTTTATCAGGCATCAGAGACAAATAAAGCATCTGCCTATGATTTGATAAACCTGAATCTGAATCCCAGTCCATATGGAAATCTTTTCTCTCCCTTCCACTAGACCTTGGTGGTCTAGGTGCAAGTCTTTCATATGAGATGATAAACACAAGATCCCATGTGCAGTGCACGCTCAAGATCCCACTGCACCAAAGGAATGGCAAAAGTCTACAAAATCCACTTCATACGCAAACAGAAATACGTACATCAGGAAAAAGAAGAAAAATGGGTGACGCACACAGACATCTAAGATGTCTGTGGTGACGCAGCACAAGACAGTATCGTTGTATTTCACATGGTACTGGTAAATCCATTGTGACAACAACAACAAAATATTCAAACAAACCTAGGATGCTGTTTTCTTACTATTATGTCAAGTTTCACAAGCACTCAACGATGTTGAGTCCATTTTACATTAAGACAACAATAACTAAAACAAATCAGAGAGAAAGAGGGTGGGATGGAGGGAACGAGAGATTGCTTAAGTTCACTGTGACTCAGAATGATATATATCAAAACATTTCTCTTCAGTCTTTAATTTTTAATTACATGATTATTGAAAGTGTTTAAAACATGTGTAAGTCAGAAAACAGACTCCTTTACACTAGTGCACTTCCTAAAAACATGACAACTATACTGAAGCTGACCTGAGCTGTATAACTTAGCGATGAAACATTGTGCTATATCAGACAAGCTGAGAACATGGAATGTTAGAACATAAATTCAGACATTACATGAAATATATTGGAATATAAACTCAGACATTATGTTCATGGAGAAGATCAGACTATACACCCAAGCCATCATAGGCTACAAAATTGCAACACACTGACTACGAAGACAGTTCACTGACAACGATTTGACAAGGTCCCAGCAAACAAATAACTCCAAACAATACATACAGTCACAAAGCATGTACCGGTATATTACATACCAATACATGTACAATACACAAACAGCTATAACATATGATTACACATATAACGTATGATACTGATGATATGCTTCATATGAAACAGTGGTACACAGTCCAACATATTTATAGTCGAGAACAAAGAAGATAGGAG
This sequence comes from Monoplex corrugatus, assembly GCA_030674185.1. Taxonomy (NCBI): domain Eukaryota; kingdom Metazoa; phylum Mollusca; class Gastropoda; order Littorinimorpha; family Ranellidae; genus Monoplex; species Monoplex corrugatus. The sequence goes on from JAPXFY010000015.1 coordinate 31,132,573, forward strand.
TGGAGGAATCTAGGGGGGGGGGGTGCAATGAGAATGGGGGAAAAACACAAATAAAACAAAAAGAAAGTAAAGAAAGAAAGAAAATGCCTTTACATTTTTTATCTCAAAACTGCAAGTCTTTTCCTCTCTTAAGTGCATGCATGTGTATGTACACGTACCTATTCTGAACATACTTTTTGTAATCAGTGAAAAGGTGTTGTGCTACATGTTGCTCATATATTGGAGTTATTTCAAGAGGGATTCACCGCGCTCGGACAGCTCCATATGCGCTCCACCCAAATCCATCAGCAATTACTGACAGATTTTCTGAGCCTGCACAAAACCCTATACGCTGGCAAGGTCTTGAAAAAGGGAAGTGGGAGAGGGGACTACCAACACTAAGCTGACACCACCAGAATGATGGAAACATTAAGGTGGGCAGCTTTTAATGTTGCGGGTTGGGATTGAACTCAAGATATCGGATCTCGAGTCCATGGTTCTACCAACTAGCACACTAACCCTTTATAAGCAGCCATAGCGCCTGAACCAAAAATAACCATCCAAATTTATATCTGAATTTCTCACTCTCTCTCCCAACATTCTGGAACATTTCCTGCACCCTGACGAACACATATAGCAATTCCATAACAAAACATTCTTAACATCAACAGTTTTAGTCAGCCAATAGAACTATGCAAACTTCTGGGGGGGGGGGGGGGGGAACAAGGATTATTACACAAATATTTCCTAGCTTTATGTTTTATCTTATTTTCATTCAAATACTGTAGATTTTTTCCAAATTTGTATTCTTCATTTTTTTTCTCTGAAACCTAGGGTTCACAGCAAGCCTGCAAAATGAATCACACACCACACAGTGTGCTAGCCAGCACAAATGCCAACAGCACTGCCAAGATGGGATAAGAGAAAAGTACACCGACCAGATTAAAAAAAGGAAACTCTGCTGATACAAATTCCACCAAGAACTCCAGAACCACCAGAAACACAGAGCTGCTGTCTTTCCTTCCTTGTTTATCTTTTTATCCAGATAGAAGTTATACACTGGCTCAGATGCAATGTTACTGACTTCAAAGGGAATTACGGTGAAAATCTGGGACACGGTGTGAGCATCAAGATGCTCGTCTAATATCACTCAGTGAAAAGACGTTAAATCAAAGAACGAACGAAAAGAGTTGATGGTTTCTCTCAATGTACAGTCAAGGTTTCTGACGGTAAGATACATATGTACATCTGAACATTTGTACATATGTACAAATGTATACGCTGGCAAGGTACATATGTACAAATGTAGATCTGAACACCGATCACCTGAACACTTTATCAGGAGTAAATATCATCACTTAGTTGTAGTAATCTGATGTGTTGCACTCATGCAAATGACAACAAAAGCCAGCTTCTTCGTGACCTCAGCTTGGTGCCAACGGGATGTTTCTTTACCTGACTCAGTTACACACATACACACACACACACACACACATATATACATAAAATCATTATCAGCATGTGCTTTGACACATGGCGATGGCGATCATGGCTCTCCGTATGCTATGACTATATTTTGTCGCTGCCAGTACATCTCTCACCTTCTCTGCAAGTCTGTCCAATAATTATTTTCTCCCTGGGTCTACCAGGTGTTCTTTTTCCCTCCAGCTTTTCTGTTGTAACCACGTGCTCAAATTTCTCTTGCATCACAAAATGTCCTCTAAAAATGTTGCTTGTCTTTTCCTAATCTTCTTCATTAATGTTTTGTGTGTGTGTTATGTGGGTTGTGTATGTTGTGTATGTATGTGTGTGTGTGTGTGTGTGTGTGTGTGTGTTGTGTGTGTGTGTGTGTGTGTGTGTGTGTGTGTGTGTTGTGTGTTTGTGTGTGTGTGTGTGTGTGTGTGTGTGTGTGTGTGTGGTGTGTGTGTGTGTGTGTGTGTATGTGTGTGTGTGTGTTTGCCTCTTTCAAGACTGTTTCGTTTGTCTTCTTTGCTGTCCATGGAACAACAGTATCAGTTCTATATACCACTTAAGAACTATCTTCCTGATGTTAATTGATAGGCATTTGTTGGTAAGAATACTTTTAGTTTTCTTAAAGCTTTTTAGCTTGGCCGATTCTGCTTGCTATTTCTGATGTGCACCTGCCGTCTACTGAGATGACTGTTCCCAGATATTTAACTTATCAACTTGTCTCAATATCATGCCATTTGCCGTTATTTTGCATGAGGGGATTTTTTAAACTGATAACCATAACTTAGGGTTTCTGGCTATTCAGCTCAAGGCCTTTATTTCTGCTTTCTATTGCAATTATATTCACAAGATTTTGTAGTTCTATTTTATTGTCTGCAATTAAAACAATGTCATCTGCATAACGAAGATTGTTGAACATTTTTTTCTTCGACCTATATCCTTGGGCATTCTTCTAGGTTTCTCATGATGGTTTTGCTGTAAAGTGGGAAAACATCTGGTGACAGAACATATTCCTGCCTAGCCACTCTTTTGATATTTTGGAAAGAGCTTTATTCTTTTCTGCTATCATTGCTGCTGTTTATTCCCAATACACATTCCTTATCATTCTCAGATCATCTGCATCAACATTGGGCCTTTCTAGTTGGTTGATCAATTCTTCATGTCTTACCTGATCAAAAGCCTTGGTACTATCAACAAAACACAAATATAAATTCTTATTCAATTCAATTGATCATTCTATGAGAGTTCTTAGAATGTACATGGCATGAAGGAAGATTGAAGTCATAGTGATCAGTAAAAAACATGAAATCCCCTCATGCAAAATAACAGCAAACGGCACTACCTTGAGACAAGTTGATAAGTTTAAATACCTGGGAACGATCATTTCACCAGACCGCAGATGCACATCAGAAATAGCCAGCAGAATCGGCCAAGCCAAAACAGCATTCAAGACGATGAAAAGCATTCTTACCAACAAATATCTATCAATTAATATCAGGAAGACAGTTCTTGAGTGTTATATAGAACAAATACTGTTATACGGTTGTGAGGCATGGACAGTCAACAAGCAAAGCCAGAACAAGATTGAGGCAGCCGAGATGTGGTTTCTAAGAGTTCCATGGATAGGAAAGAAAACAAACGAGATAGTCTTGATGGAGGCAGACACAAGAAGATCATTCATAAGGAAGATTAGGAACAGACAGGCAACATTTATAGGCCATTTTATGAGGAAAGGGGAATTGGGGCACCTGGTCACAACGGGAAAGCTGGAGGGAAAGAGAGCACCAGGGAGAAGATATTGGACGGACATGCAAAGTGGCTGAAGACAAAGAGGGTGGAAGAGGTGCTTGAGGCAACAAGAGATAGAAACAGATGGAAGGCCATGATCGCCAACGCCATGTGGCAAGGCACCTGATGATGATGATGATATGGCATTAATAGATCCCTCAACAAATCCGCATTGTTCTTCTGCTATTTCTTTTTTGATTCTGTTTCTTGTAGGAACCAGAAAAACACAAAAATAGAATCAGAACGCGTATTTTATACAACAAGACAAGACAAGACAGGCGCAAATTTTCGGCCAACTGGTCTTTGTCAAGCGTAAGATTACAAAAAAAACAAACACCAGATACAAAAATTATGTGAAAAAGACTGAAACTTCCCTGTTGCTTTGTTCATTTGGAGAAAGGCACTAAATGAAATTGCACTGTGTTTGTGAGTAATGGTAAGAAGTGGGGAGAGGGGAGGCAAATATGATGTCAAAGGGGAAGTGAGATGAATTCTGCAATTTGAAAAGTGGTCATGCCATATTAGTATTGTTTTGTCCTGAAGAGGATCCAGGGCTATAACTATGAGGTAAGGCTGATGTAAATGGATCGTGCCTAGTGCAACGAATCCAGACTGATCTTGGAATAGGAAGAAAAACATCCTACACCAACAGACAAGGGGCTGAAGGGAAAACCGGAGAACCCGGAGTAAAAACCCTTAGTCAGACGCGGCTGGGCCTGTCTTGTGAACCGAGAATTAGAACAGATGAAAAAAAAAAGAAAAGAAAAAAATTTGGGGGGGGGGGGGGGGGGGGCATATGTGCAGCCGCACAGCCAAAACCTCATTGAGATGGGAAGTTGGTGATAATATGGTCCATTTCAGGAATTTCAGCAGGATAAGATATGGAAAGGGGGAAAGAAAGTATCATAAATAAAATATGCGTGGACTCAAAGGCACAGTAAAAGAATATTCTATGCATAGATTTATCCAAGCAGTATAAACAAAGCCTCTGAGTAAAGTATAAGGAAGTTAATACTTATGCATTCAAGTGAATA
>JAPXFY010000015.1:31139343-31159343 GCA_030674185.1 Monoplex corrugatus
ATCCTGAAGTCATAATAATAAATATGGTAGCCAGATGTTACAGACCTAAATTTTTCTTTCAAGACTGTCTCGTTTGTCTTCTTTGCTGTCCATGGTACTACAGTATCAGTTATGAGAAAGGATGGTTAACATCACCTCCATCAAGACAGCGAAAGACCAAGATAAGAGGACATCAACTTGATCAAGACAACAAAACATCAGAATAACACAACATTAACTTGATCAAGACAACAAAGTACCAAGCATCAACTTGATCATGATAGTAAAACATAAAGGTACAAAACATCAACTTAATCAACAAAACACCAAGACAACAGAACATCGATTTGACCAAAACAAACCATCAAAGCAACAGAACGTCAACTTATCAAGGTAACAAAACACCAAGACAACAGAACATAAACTTGATCAGGACAACAAAACATCAAAATAAGAGAACATCAACTTGTTCCAGAGAAGAGAACATCAAAATCAAAAACAATGTTAACATGATCAAGACAACACAGCACATCAATAACACAGAACATAAATGATATAGAACATCAACATGATCATGATAACAGAATGTCAAGGATACATAACATCCATTTGTTCAAAATAACAGAACATCAATAATACAGAACATCAACTATGCAAGGAAACAGAACATTAACATGACGATAATAACAGACAATCAAGGAAACGGAACATCAACTTGATCAAGGAAGGAGGGAACATTAATTATACAGAACAACTTGATCAAGATAACAAAATATCAAGTATATAAAACATCAACGTATCATGACAACAGAACATTAAGGACATCAATCTGATCAAGATAATAGAACATCAAGGATAGAGAACATCCATTTGATCAAGATTACAGAACATTAACTTGATCAAGAAAACAGAATATCAAGAATACAGAATATCAAGGAAAGAGAACATCAATTCTATCACGATAACAAAACATCAACTTGATCAAGATCACAGAACATCAAGGATACAGAACACAATGCAGTGGCATCGCCGACACTGAAAGCCAAACATGGGAGACAAAGCAGGGCTTCAAACAGATACACGTACATATGACGGCCACTCGATACATCAGACATCACAGGCCGTTTGGACAACACACAGTGCCCATACATTGCACAAGTCAGCTACAAACATGTCATGTGTTGCATTCACAACTGTGATATCAATAAGTTTCAATCATTAACATGATACTGGGACATCACAACTAACTGGCAATAAACTGACTGTATAAACCGCCACATGCTACATCCTGCTGCCAAACCTCACAACAGGCTGCAAGCAAGGGCAACACAAACTCCACAAAATGCTCTCCAATCTAGCTGACATAGATTCCACCTTCTTGCATCATCAACCTACTACAAGGATATATGGAGCAAAACGAGTATTATATATACAAGCACTGCAATGCAAGTGATACGACATCCAAAAAGTAAGCAGCTCACCGTCCAACGATTTAAATGAAAATCCATTCCTGCTGACTCCATAGGAGCCAATAAGACCGATCTGTATGGCTTCTTCCAGGTAAGACTTCAATACTTCTGGATTGTTGAAGCCTTCCGATCCCAGATCCAAAGTTACCAACACTGATCCTGGTCTGAAACAGTACAAAGATTTTAACAAATGTTCTAGGAAAAAAAGACAGTGAAGACTTGGATACTTCACAAAGATGGAAGTTGAATAAAACCTTCTTAATATGACATGAAGAAAGTACCAGAATTCAAATATATACGAACCAGAAACAGGCACACACACACACACACACACACACACACACACACACACACACACACACACACACACACACACACACACACACACACACACACACACACAAGAACACGCATTCAATCAAATGTAGTTCAAATGGTAGAGCGCTCGCTTAGCATGTGAGAGGTACGAGGATCGATATCCCGCATCCCTAATTCTTGTGAGGCCCATTAGCTCAGTTGGTTAGAGCGCCGTGCTGATAACGCCGAGATCGTGGGTTCGACCACCATGTGGGCCACTGATTTAAGGCCTTGACTTTTCTCCTTAGTTTGACAGAAAATCGAACTGAACATCTATTCCTTCGGAAGAGGACCAAAAACGAGTCGGACCCGTGAGCTTTCTGGCTGCGCACGCAAAAGATCCCACGGCAGTTGAAAATCGTGAAGAGCAGGGCATTACCCGGCTGCCTTGGTATAAAACATTGGAGAGATAGGCTGATTTCCCACGTCCCATCCCTTGAAGACCAATTAGAGATACGCTGATTTCCCACGTCCCATCCCTTGAAGACCAATTAGCCTTCTCGCCTTTTTGAAGTCTTGGTTAAAAAAAAAGTGAATATGAATATGAAAATTCGCTCAATCAACAAAACAAGACAGACAAGAGTTTTCGGCAATAGTTCTTTGTCACGAGTATAAAAAAGACAACAAAGAAACAAGACCACCAAGTACAGATGAAAATATGGACTACAATGTATTTCCCTGAATCAGCAGAGCTCTGATTAAGTAAGTATATTTGCTGTCCATCCTTTTGTCCTAAAGTGGATGGTTTTGTTATATTGTTAATCCCACATACTTACCATCACTATTTGTTTCTTTCTTTACATAATCAAATTATGCATATATATATATATATATATATATATATATATATATATATATATATATATATATATATATATATCATCATCATCATCATCATCATCATCAGGTGCCTTGCCACATGGCGTTGGCGATCATGGCCTTCCATCTGTTTCTGTCTCTTGTTGCCTCAAGCACCTCTTCCACCCTCTTTGTCTTCAGCCACTTTGCATGTCCGTCCAATATCTTCTCCCTGGGTCCACCTGGTGCTCTCTTTCCCTCCAGCTTTCCCGTTGTGACCAGGTGCCCCAATTCCCCTTTCCTCATAAAATGGCCTATAAATGTTGCCTGTCTGTTCCCAAGCTTCCTTATGAATGATCTTCTTGTGTCTGCCTCCATCAAGACTGTCTCATTTGTTTTCTTTGCTGTCCATGGAACTCTCAACATTCTTCTAAGAAACACATCTCGGCTGCCTCAGTCTTGTTCTGGTTTTGCTTGTTGACTGTCCATGCCTCACAACCGTATAACAGTATTTGTTCTATATAACATTCAAGAATTCTCTTCCTGATGTTAATTGATAGGCATTTGTTGGTAAGAATGCTTTTCGTCTTCTTGAATGCTGTTTTGGCTTGGCCGATTCTGCTGGCTATTTCTGATGTGCATCTGCCGTCTGGTGAAATGATCGTTCCCAGGTTATCAACTCGTCTCAAGGTAGTGCCGTTTGCTGTTATTTTGCACGAGGGGAGTTCATGTTTTTTACTGATCACCATGTCAGTCTTCGTACTGTTTAGTTCCAACCCCTTACCTTTGCTTTCTATTTCTAGTATATTCACAAGGTTTTGTAGGTCCCTTTCATTTTCTGCAATTAGCACGGTGTCATCTGCGTATCGAATGTTGTTTATCATTTTTCCTCCAACCTTTAATCCACGGTCTTCCATTAGGCTTCTCATGATGTTTTCGCTGTAAAGTGAAAACAGATCTGGTGACAAAACACAACCCTGTCTGATTCCTCTTTTGATGTTTTGGAAACAGCTTATATCGTTTTCTATTCTCATTGCAGCTGTTTGTTCCCAATACATATTTCTGATTATTCGTAGATCTTTTCCATCAATGTTGAGTCTTTCTAGTTGGTTGATCAATTCTTCATGTCTTACCCGATCGAAATCCTTGGTATAATCAACAAAGTATAAATATAAATCCTTATTCGATTGACCTCTCTATGATAGTTCTTAGGGTGTATATGGCATTAATAGTTCCTTTCCCCTCGACAATTCCACTGTTCTTCTGCTATTTCTCTTTTGATTCTATTCCTTGTAATCATCATAATAATTCTTAATAAGATTTTTGCAACATGACTCATCAAACTGATTGTGCGATGGAGTTCGCATTCTATAGCCCCTGTTTTCTTTGGAAGTGCAATGAAAATTGATTTTGACATATCTTTGGGGATTTTTCCAGTGTCATGAATTTCAATTAGGACGACTGTTATTTTTTCTATGCCAAATTCCTCCAGGGCTTCAATCATCTCTGTAGTAATGTTGTCTGGTCCTGGGGCTTTTCCTGGTTTCATCTTTTTCAGTGCTGTACTAACTTCATCTTTCATTATGGGTGGTCCTTCAACGTTCTTTCTTATAATGTGTTCTTCGTTTCTGTCATTTTCAAAAAGGTCTTTAATGTACTCTCCCCATCTGTCTAATATTTTGTCTTTTTCCATGATAAGCGTACCATCTTTTAATTTTAAGAAACCAGTTGGTGTGCATGTATTTTTCCTGTAGACAATTTCTTCAGTTCGTCTGTAAATACCCTGAGGATCCGTTTTGTGGCGGTCTTCTATTTCTTTGCATTTTGTTTTCAGCCAAGCTTTCTTAGCTTCATTGCACCCACTCCTGATTTCTTTGTCTATCTTCCTGTATATCTCCTCGTTTCTCTTTGCCTTCCTCCGTTCCTCCATCAAAACTAAAATTTCTTTTGTCATCCAGTTCTTTTTTGCTTTTCTATCTACTTCAGGGATTTCTTCACAAGCTTCATTTATCGATTTTCTCAACTTTGTGTCCATTGTTCCTCACTGTCACCAACGTCTTCCAGAGCACTGAATTTGTTTTGAACATGTACGTTAAATTTTTGACGTATCACCTCATCTGTCTTTAAGGGTCCAAGATTTAGTTCGATGTTGCTTTTGGTCTGTTTCCTTTTCCTCAATTTCAGCCTAAATCTTCCCACAACAGGATTGTGGTCACTGTTGCAGTCTGCGCCTGGTAGTCTTTTTGCTGACAGTAAAGAATTTCTAAATCTTTTATTAATCAGGATGTAGTCAATCTGATTTTTGGTATTATCTCCTGGACTCATCCAAGTCCATTTTCTTCTATTAGGCTGCTCAAATCAGGCGTTTCCTACTATGAACTCATTCATCTGTGCCCATTCTACAAGTTTCCCTCCCCTTTCATTTTGTGTACCAAGGCCATGACGTCCAACTATATCCTCCACCCTATCCTGTCCCACTTTAGCATTAAAATCTCCCATTATTACCATAACTTCTTGTGGTTTACATTGGGCCTTGGCCATCTCTAATACTTCGTAGAAGTTGTCGATGTCTTCCTGAGTACTTGCGGATACTGGTGCATACACCTGAATGATGTTGATATCAAATGGCCTGTCTCCCAATTCAGCCAGCAAAACTCTGTCGGACACAGCCCAGTATCCCTTAACTGCTTTTGATTTGTCCCTGTCTATTACGATGCCTACTCCTCTTTCATGTGAGTTTCCACCAGAGTATATTACTGTATACTCTCCTGATGTTATCATGCGTGCCCCCTTCCATCTCACTTCCCCTAGTCCTAAAATACTAATGTTAAGCCTTTCCATCTCCATTTTGATATTGTCTACTTTACCTTTTTGCAACAATGTTCTGATGTTCCATTTTGCAATTTTGACATATTTTCTGAGGTTGGGGTTGATCGCAGTAGCTTGCTGACGGCCTGGTGTCACCTGCGCAGCATGACGGTCCCTACCGGACGAAGGTGCTCGGAGAGAGAATAAGGCTAAGGGAGTTAACCCTGAAAAAAATCACCCTTGTAGGTTGTCGTGGGAACGACAAAGGCTAGCGTAGAGACCGTAAACAAACCAACGGAAGGCAACGGGAAACCACCATCGTATTTTCCCCAGAACAGTCATGGCCAGACAACAGAAGAATGAAGATAACGACGTAAATAGATGCTCCTATGGAGCACTTTCATCCGGTAGGGACCGTCATGTAATAATGTGTGTGTGTGTGTGTGTGTGTGTGTGTGTGTGTGCGTGCGTGCGTGCGTGCGTGCGTGCGTGCGTGTGTGTGTGTGTGTGTGTGTGTGTGTGTGTGTGTGTGTGTTCATACGTACGTACATACATACATACATATATATATATATAAATATATATATATATATAGAGAGAGAGAGAGAGAGATAGACAGACAGACAGACAGATAGACAGATAGATAGATAGATAGACAGATAGATAGATAGATAGATAGATAGATAGATAGATAGATAGATAGATATCCTTGATCAAAACATTGGCACTATGACGTGGTCATTGTCAGATGAACAAGCCTCAAGTTCATGCTTCTCACTCGCCCATACCACGTACAGACTGTGACACAGACAACTCACTACTGTGTAACAAGATCAGACTGCAACCTAAGAAGCTTCACCGTACCAAACAAAAGTGAAAGCCTCACACTGACACCTCCATGATGCAGTACCCAGAAAAAGCTGAGGAAATTGCCAAGCCTCTCAGAGATGCTCTATCCACAGACCAAACACACAACTCTGCCTCTGAAAAATGGGACTGCCTCCGGGAGACCATTCAAAAAACAGCCCTAGCTACCTTCTTTTTTGTTGGGAGGGGGGGGGGGACCTCCAAGAATGACTGGTTTGAAGTCAAGTCGTGTGAGATGACCCAGTTATTGAAGCAGAACGTACTGCCCCTGTTGAATGCAAGCGTTCATGAAGAGGAAAATCCCTGCAAGCACTCAGAGCTACCATAAGCAATGTGCAGCAGACAGCAAAAAGATATACCAACGAATACTGGCAACAGCTCAGTAACAATATCCAGACTGCAGCAGCTACAGGCATCATAAAAGGTATATATGAGGGCATCAAGAAAACTCTTGGTCCAACAGAGAGCGGAACAGTCCCCTTCAGATCCACCAGTGGGGAGTGATCGACAGAGGCAAGCAGATGGAGAGATGAGTGGAACACTACTCAGAGCTATACCCAGGGAGAACTTCGTTACCACCTCAGCCCTCGATGCCATCGGACCTCTGTCCATCATGGAGGAGCTAGATTTTTAACTAACACTAGAAGAATTCTGCTAGGCAATTAGCAGCTTGGCCAGTGAGAAAGCACCTGGTAATGATGGCATCCTCCCAGACTTCATCAAGCACTACAAGAACACCTTCCTGCAGCCCCTACATGACGTCCTCTGTCACTGTTGGAGAGGAGGAGCAATATCACATGACATGAGAGACGCCAATATCGTCGCCCTCTATAAGAGCAAGGGAGACAGAAGCGTCTGCAACAACTGTAGGAACGTTTCCCTACTGAACATCGTGGGCAAACTTTTCACCCGATTCATGTTGGCGTGTCCCCAAAAGCTAGCTGAACACATTTTCCCTGAGTCCCTGAGTGGCTTCAGTCAGAACGCTCCACAGTGGATATGATTTTTTCCCTTCACTAACTACAGGAGAAATACAGTGAACAACAAAAGCCCCTCTACATCGCCTTCATCGACCTCACCAAGGCATTTGACCTGGTCAGCAGGGATGGACTGTTCAACATTCTCCTGAAAATAGGATGCTCCCCAAAGCTGCACAGCCTGATCAGATTGATCCACAACAATGTGAAGGCAACAATCCAGTATGAGGGCAGCATGTCCGAACCCTCTGGCACATCAAAAGCAGTGTCAAGCAAGGCTGTGTCCTTGCTCCCACCCTGTTCGGTGTCTTCCTCTCCATGCTCCTGAAGCATACTTTTGGGACTGCAATGGAAGCAGTGTACCTGCACACCAGATCTGACGGGCAACTCTTCGATCTCGCAAGACTAAAAGCAAAGACAAAGCTGCGCAAAGCCATTGTCAGATACCTGCTCTTCGCCAATGATGCTGCTGTTACATCACACACTGAGCAACAACTTCAGTGCTTCATAGACTGATTTTCCCATGCCCTCAAAGACTTGGTCTGACCATCAGCCTCAAAAAGACGAATGTGCTGTGCTGATCCATGATGTGGTCATTCCACCTGTCATCACCATCGACAACTACGAAATTGATGTCGCCCCCCAGTTAACATATCTCAGGTCCATCACCAGCAACAATGTGTCCCTCGATGCAGAGGTCAACAAGCGCATTGTCTACTCACAGAGTTAGTCAGTAAAGATTTATTCACTATACACAACCCCAGGCACACTTACTGCTCGCGTCTGGGAGAACCCAAAGCTGACAACTTTGACCAAGACGGCAGTGTACAATGCCTGCATCATCAGTACTCTACTGTGTGGCAGTGAAACATGGACAACATATGCTGAACAAGAGTGAAAGCTGAACACCTTTTATTTGCGTTGCCTTCGATGCGTACTCGTCATCAAGTGGAGCAACAAAATACCAAACGCCCAGTCTCCCCATCATGCGCAACAATGCTCAGACAACGCTGGCTGCGCTGGCTTGGCTATGTACACCAGATGGAAGATGGATGTATCCCAAAGGATATTCTTTACGGTGAACTAGTCTCCAGCAAGAGATCTGTTGGCCACCCCTAGCTATGACACAAAGACGTCTGCAAACACGATATGAAGGCTCTGGGAATCAACACAGAGACACAGCAGCCGACTGCAACGGATGGCGCAGTGTGCCCCAGAAACAACTAAGTTGGGGGAAAAGATGATTCAGACCTTAGCTGAGGAAAAGACAGTCAGGCGGAGAGCGAGTTCCTGTGAAGGCAATCCCATGGCCAAGCATCCATACGTACATCCAATATCACAGAGACAGCCTTTCCCACATCAGCCTTACCAGCCACAGCCAACGCTGCTCCAGAGATGTCAACTTGACTCAGCACTCGATGCTGACTGATGGAGGCCTACTAATATATAAGTAATAATACATATGATAATAATATATAATATATATTCAGATTATATTCAATACGTGTTTATACAGTATTTGAAAAATACTGTTTTTATCAGTAAGTCAATCAATAATAGATCAAATTTGTAGCACACTGCATTATAATCAGTAGTTTGGTTTATACCCATAATATTACTGTCAACAGTCAAAAGAATATGGGATATTGCGCCACTCTATACCATCAGCCACTCTATATTATCAGCCAACCATGTAATCAACAGTAATGTTTAATTTCACTGGTAATATCATCAATAACACTAATTATCATGAATGAAATAATTCAACAATAAGATACAAGGATTCATACTACACCATATCGTTTTCATGAGTCGACCAATAAGCATTATGGTTTTACACCACATCATAGGATTGTCAGGCAATCAATCAGTAACAACATTCTATACCAATACAATTATCAGACAACCAGTTGGCAATAACATTTTATACCCCATCACAGAACTGTTAGGCAGCCAATTAGACACAGTGACAAAGACTCACATGAAGATTTCATGCAAGACAGTGAAAAGCCACATTTGTTTAAATGTACACATACAATGAAACACTACTATAAAGATGATGGTGAACAGTATGAACGTCCAGCATACAATTATCAGTGTGTTCACCATCAAAAAGATAGATGCTAAGCCAGATACCAGTATGTTTTCCAATAAAGCAACTACTGCTGTTGGCACAAATTCAAAAGTTGACTATACTAATACACTGACTTTTACATGTGAGTCCTTACTAGTAGGCATTATCTATGTAGGAAGCAGTTAAAATGTGTTGCGTTCCCTTATCACGATTATTAAAGGCAGTCGGAAAAAAGACCATTCTTATGTGGTCTGTTCCCCTTGCAGCTAAAGAGTGAAAGGATCATCTGTGCAGTCGTATTCCCCACCCCTCACAAAACAACAACAACAAGAAATCTGCTGAAAAACATCTATGACTATGACTATGTTAGAAACAGCTAGAAAAATTGACAAAGTTCTCAGTGACTAGCAAAAGTGGTAAGGTTACCTGATAACAACAGTTAAAAACTAATCACTGTTACTATTCTTATATGGGCCCTGATATGTGCATACCAGGATGTTAAGTTGAAAAGTCCAGCAAACTGACTTCTGCAAAATAATCATCAAAGTGCGTTTTTTCTAATCATCTAAATCTAGTATTTCCATTACACTCTCACTTAGCAAGGGATAAGTTATCTTGATAATTGATATTACTAGCATAATTTCATGTCATGCAGCCTAATGTACCTTTAGAATTATATGCTCAGATAGTTGGTCTGTAAACATTTATTCACTATAAACAAAACTGTCTTCAAACGAAGCAAACAGAATAAAGCAAGCGCAAAAGAACAGCAAACCAAACATCTCATTACCTCGACTGGAGCTGTGAGCTAGAACAAAACACATAAAAAAACAATAAACACAAAACAAAACAAAACAAAACAATTTGAAATGATTAGGATTTGTGTTAAATCTCTAGATAACGAACTAATACACTTACCAAATGAAGAACCGCAGATAACCTGACCAGCTAGCTCTCTGTCATTGGCCAAAATTAATGACATTGTCCGTTGCTCTCATGTGATTCGCATGTGACCCGCCTTGGCCAATCAGTGACTTTCCTGCCCAGCGAGTGCTGAATCCTATATCTGTTATTCATTCTCTGGCCCTCGAAAAGATCTCCTTTTAAGAACGAGAGCAATACGAGTAGGGATGGATGAGTGTGAGTTTGGGTTTTTGACTTGGCAAGTATACTAGTTTATTAGTGATTTAAGAAAAAATCCTGAAGATAATGTCATGTACACCAAATCAAAAATCATAGCTGAATTTAAGCAATAGTGAAGGGGCATGTCACCCTCTGGCTCAGGCTGTAGAGCCATGGATGAAATATCGCAGAAAGGACTATGTAGAAACAGGCCCCTACAAGATGATCCAAGATGTTCACAATGTCTGGCGAGGCAGACGAACTAGCCTGTAATGAAAGCTTAGGATTAATCAACGTACAACCCCTCAAGTAGAAACAGGCCCTTATTGGTACTTCAGTGTAAAAAATGAAGTGGACAGTATCTGGCCAGCCAGACAAACTAGCCTCTCAACTGATGGCTTAGGATTAACCAGCATCAGGCAGCACAGCCGTTCTCACACTTATGTAGACTGTAAACGAGACAGTTAACCAATAGAACCAGCTGCAGACGCAGCTGTGTTGGGCATGTGTTCAAAGATCGCCCCAGTGAAAGAGAGCAGTCCATTGTTTCAGTGGACAGGTTCTGGCCTGTGCTTGTCAACGTCAACCCCTCCTTCATGCATTCTCAAGAGCAGAACCTTAACGAAAGTCGCCTTAAGATAGGTGGGGTCAGAGCCCCAGCGTGTTCTGATCCACGCTCTATAAATGAAAAGGGAAAATAACACAGGGGGGAATGGGGACAAGAAGAATACAGACACAGAGAAGACAGACACAGAGAGACAGAACGGTCAAGTCAGTCACAATTGTGTTAGGAGATGGGCCACTCAACTTGGCAGAGGTGCTGAGCCTTTGCCAGAAACATGTAGTGAAGGTACGTTGATATTTTATTTCAATGTAGGGTTTAGGGCTTATAGGCAAAGAAGTAGGATTACTTTAGGACGTCGGCAAATAAGAATAAGAGGACGAATGATTATGCTTTCAGTTGAATATGTTTAATTAAAGAAACTATATTGCATTGTAATGCTATGTATGGACTGCTTTTGAAACTTATTGCTAGTATGCTTAGTGCACTTCTACTCGTCTCTCTCCTTTCTCGTCGTTGTGTGTGATCTCTATACAGAAAGGTAATCCCACATAAACATCCCCCCAATTCAACCCCCCCCCCCCCAAATTCCCCTGTGACACATGGTGGAGATTGCGGTTGATCCCCCTCACCTACTCGTTAGCATGAATAGAGTTTTAAAAAAAATCTAAAACAACATGTGGATAAATGTTAACAGAAATAACGAAAAAGAGACACACACAACGAGAAAAGTTGAGAGCCTTAGAGAAATAACGTTTCGTTCGTTGTTCCTTGCTACTTCTACATACATGAAGACTTTATTGCTTGCTCGTTTGTTTGCTTGTACAGTGTTGTAAAGTGAAAAGCATTTCAAAGTCAACTTCAAGTATTGACAGATCCACGTATCCCCTATCGACACAGTTAAGGATCTAGCCAAGCGATGTACAGTCAGCTAAACTTTTACTTTCTTCACTCTTCGCGTTTGTCTACAGGCTAATGACAAAGATACATGTATGTAGCAACTTATATTGGCAATTCAGTAAACTTACGGCCTCAATCTTGATTCCTTTTTATTAGCTGATTAAAGTTTTTAGGCCTGGATACAATGTTGAGGCAAGTTACCAGATCATTTTCTGTTACTGACCACGTTCGTACTAGTCTTTCTTCAACATGGTGTATTTTTTAGTGTAGTTTCTTCATTTCTAATAGTTCGTAAATGGTTGCTTGACAAAGACAGTCCTGGAGATAGTAGCTTGCATATTCCTTTAACTGTCTCAGTTGATGTAGCACAACATGGGACGCACAGCGGTAAACAAACTTTGCCCACCCTTCCACCCATGTCAGTGTAACTGTAGTAAAGGGTAGGGCACAAGCAATACTCTGACCGTACGGGCAATGTGTGTCCACACACAGGCCTTGACTCACTTGACCATGACTGCTATAGCTCTAGTTTGCCGCTTTTCAATGAAATAATCAGTCAACGCTCATTGAAATGGCTTCTCTCTTTTCGGGAACTACCACTTCACTTGCCCTATCTCTCTCCTCTCTGCGAAAGCGGATAGACTACAATGGTAATAATTACGAATTAATAGCTGCTGTCGAGCGTTTGTAAATACAGCTTTTAAGAAACGGTTTTGTTACGGGTTTTTTATCAATTGGTGATGGGTTGTACGAATTTCGTTTCCTTGCTGTATTCCTTCGTCTGCTTCTTACGTGTGGTAGTATGGTATCTTCTTGTTTGGGTGATTTCGTCCTTTTTGAGTGTGCTACAGATTCAGTCATACTGAGAGAAATTAGTTGTTTCTTGGCCATGCATGATACGGCTATTATTGAGCCATTCCTAGTGCAGCCTATTACTATATCATCGTTATCGCTCTCTCATCTCTTCAAGCCAGTGTAACACTAACAGAGAACTCGCAGCCATTCTCCAATGTCCAGTATTTTAATCAGTCGTTACTTCCCTCAGTATACAACGACATTATGTTCTTGTTTATTGTCCATGTTTTGTCTTGCAGTTCTGTATTCTAACTGAACGCGTTGTGGTCCTGATACTTCTGATCATGTGTTTGTTCAACTATTGGCCTGCCTAGTTTGTCTTGTGTACACTACATTTGATTACTCGGAACCGTTTATACATTTTGGTTGCTATGCAATTGATCCTTTGTGGTTCTTTTTGACTTCCGAGCTACGATGTCAGGTTCGTCGTGCCGTCAGTCCGTGTATATCTTCCTGCTATTCAATACGTAATTAATTGTTGTGTCATCTCTACAGTTGGTCGTTATGGTAGACCAACGTGGACAGAACAGAGTTTGCTGCCATAAAGGACACTCAGGGGGAACTCAATTCAACTGCTAGCTCTAAGATAATTATCGAGGAACGGGTTCTCTGAGAGCCAATACACAGCCGCCAGGATTACTTTGAGCAAGGCAGAGTGACCTAAGGCTGAGGTTACAGCCAAGACCCAAACTTCATAAGCCAGGTTGTTAAAAACGCTCATACCCTCACCAGCTGTGTGGCAAACTCGGGTAATCTTCCAACGATCCACTGAGATACTGTTGCTGTAGATATGTCCTCCTGATGGTTCCCATTGACTGAGATGAAGAGAAGCCTTCGGCCAGCGCGATTGTTCCTAGCACGATCCCAGTAGGCTACAACTTGAAGCATCGCAACGGGCAAGTCCAGTAATCCTGAGCTGATTTATCAGCAATGTTGGCCAAGGCTCCAATAACCAGCTGAGGGATAGTATCCTCTGGGGATCGATTTTTCACTCTGAACTCAAGGAGGAAAGACACGGTGATAGAATCATTCTGGTGAAAGGCAATGATGTCTTTAGCTCTGCTTAGTCTGTCTAGTTCACTCTACCATTGACAAGGGTGAGTAAGAAGCCATTTTAGCTATGAGCACAGAGAGGGAGGCCATGGATAAGGGCTCATGAGGGGAGTTCTTTCAAGGCATTGAGGATGAGAGAAAGGTTCCAGACTGAAATCCGATTAGTCTGACAGAACTACAGGGGGCCTGTCATCGTGAAATATCTCAAAGAAGAACGCTCTCTGAGAAACCGTGAGCCTCCAGTTGTATGGTTGTGACGCCTTCGGCCAAACAGTAAATGCGGGTGGTGCCAGATGCCAGTGTCTATTTGGAAAGGAGTTGGGTCACAAAATTGGCTATCAGTACATCGGTGGGTCAGACAAGGTCCATCGAATTCTTGAAGCATTATGATGCCCACGCTTTCCATTTGTAGCCAAAGATTCAGAGACCTTGCATCTGACATTGCAACAATTCGTAAGGCCTCAGGAGTGCTTGTTCATAGAAGAGTTGATCAGATGCCATCCTTCTGAAGATCAAGTGGGAATTCTAGCTGCTTTGCCGACATCCCCTATCACAACGTAGCCAGGTGTGAAAATCCATTAGATGGAGGTTGGCATCAGTCATCCCCGAGCGAGGTTGCCTGAGAGGACCTGGTGAACTGGAAGCTTGATAATGGGCTCTGGGACAGAGATTGGAAGCCAAGAAATGAAGGCTGGGCTGAGTGGGGGCTATTTGGATCATCTTTGCATTTTCAAGCCTTGCTTGCCTGATTGCTTCGACAGAATGGAGATCATGGGGAAGGCGTAGCTCAGGAGGGAGCTCCAATCCATTAAGAGCACATTTACTGCCACTGTTTCTGAATCAGGACCTGGCGACATATATAGTGGAAGAATTCTGCTGGATTTCATTCCAAACAAATCGATAAGAGGACGAAACCAGCAACTGCACAGGCAGTGGAGGACATTCCTATTCAGGGTCCATTTCATCTGGAATACGTAGTGTGACCTGTTGAGAGAGTCCACAAGGACATTCAATTTCCCCGCGTTGTGTTTCGCACACAGGGAAGTTTTCATTTTCTGCTTGCGATGCCACAGGAGGGGGGGGGGGGGCTTCTCCCCTGGGAGGTGGTGGCGGTCTGCTGATACCCAGTCGCAGAGGTTGTGTCCTGACCTGGTGTAGATTGGCTGGCAATCCGTAAAGAGCATCTGGCGACGTGTGTGGATCCCTTCCTTAGGGGTGCAGTGCTGGACTGATCTCCTCATAGAAATTGGTGAAGCCGTCTGTGTCGATCTCTCCAGACCCAAGATGAAGTTGTGTATGATAGAGAGAAACAGGCAAGCCTCCAGAAACATTTGTTTCGAAAACTTAGTCTTAAGCGTCCACGGTAGATAAGTTCATGTTCAAGGTGTTGGATGTTTTGCTATCCTTCGATCATCTGATCCATGTGTGGTGGGGTCAGGCTGGGGAGTGATGGAGGTTGGAGAGGCTGAACTGGTCAACTACCCACGCTTAAAATGTTTTGAAATTTTTGAGGTTTTGAACAATTAAGAAATTAGAGTTCTGATCCAAGCTGAACAGTTCTGCAAATTCGAAGAATGGAAAGTCAGATGAAGGGAGGAGCTGATGAATAAGTTGGTCAAATCGGGATCAACTGCTAACGTGGCAGATGTCCAAACCCAGTCGTGCAGTAAGCTAAGGGATCTCGTTCAGAATGTTAGCATCCTTTGGCGAAAAATTGTAAAGATCGCCATTTGAATTGCTCTTATTTTAGAGAGGAGGAAAGAGCTGCTCATGACTGAGGAAGGAAGAAAGCCAGTAAATGAAATTCGAACGCTTGACTAAAAATCAGAAAAGGGTGAACAACAGAGACAGCTGAGACAGAGTGAAAACCCGAGACGTTTGCACAGGAGGAAAACGTGGCCAGAGGAATGAATCACAAAAACTCGACTAGAGACTTGTCAAGCAGGAAGGATGTTGATTGACTGTACCACAACAAAACCCAGGGCCGTCACTGACTGAAATTTGGCCAAGACAGATGTTGAGCTAGCTAGAATAGCACATATTAGAAACGGTATATGTTCATGAAGTTAAAAAAAACATTTCCAGCATATCTACTGTGCCTTGCACAATCCCACAAATAAAGCCCACACACAAGAAGGCTAAGCTGGAGATGTTACGAAGTGTGAATCTTAAAAAAGAAAAAAAGAAAAGAAAAAAATTAAAATCTAGACAATCTAAACAGGCAACAGCAATTATGTTGCCATAAAACAAATGACATCTAGGTTTGTGCCCCAATGAATCACAGCACGTAGCTTAGCACTGCAAGAGACCAGTCAACCATGTGCTGATGACATGGTTTTATGGAATAGGATGCAAACACATAAATTACCTGTTCACAAGTTAACAGAGTCTCAAGAATCTTAACAGGCAGCACAAAACAGCTACACTTTCAGAGGCTATATTCTCTCTCTCTCTCTCTCTCTCTCTCCTCTCTCTCTCTCTCTCTCTCTCTTTCTCTCGCTCTCTCTCTCTCTCCAACTCACACATATACAACACGCATACATGCACGCACGCACGCCTCTTGTTATGCATCTTTGGCTTTTTAGCTCAGATGGCTACAAGTTTGCTGCATTCTGTTTTGAGGCAATGAACGTTTTTTTTTTTTATTTAAGATGTTCAAGTCTATAAGGTAAATGCATACGCAGCACATAATTTGACATACGACAAGCTTGAGACTAATACAATGTTGAGTAGAGCAAGTGGAATAATCTCAACTGAACTCAACTGACCTGATTCACACACTAACTGTTTATATCGATACTACAACTCCACCAAGTCATTTTCATCACAACAACTTACATCTGCTTTAATTCATACATTATATAATCTACTTTGATAATGTGATTTTTCACCACGTTTATCTTGATTCATAGTTTCAAGAGCAACGTTTCATAAAACACTCACAATCATGCCAATATTATATAGTATGTGATCAAACACTATGTCATTAACACTTTCAACATTTTTAATTTACTTCCAAACAGTATACCTAACAAAATGAGAGAATATCAACATCTTCGCTTGTCAACACAACGATTAACTGTAGTGTGCTATTTAATCCATCCTCAAAGCAGACAAGTTGATGGGTAAAACTGTTGGCAATATGGAGGTGGGTGTGAGGCAGTATTAACATATACCAGGGACTTGTGTACAACTCACGTTCATCACAAACTGCCATAGATGTACTACAACTCACCTAAACTGCAAGATGGTAACCAGTTGCTGTCCAGGAACATTCTGGTACAAGAGCTCAATGGCATCAGCCAGGCGTCTGGCCAGTGTTTGGAAGTCTTCACTGTTGCGGTCAGCCAGAGAAGATGTGTATACAAGGTCTGTAAACCTTATCGTCACTCGGAAAAACACTGAAACCAAAAGAACTAACTAATAAGAAAAATGCAGAATGCAGACTAACACCAGTACGGTAAAAGCACAGACTGAAGATTAACAGCTGCAAAGTAAATAAAAGCTGTCCTATAACACTGATGTCAAGCAGGAATGAGCTGGTACAGGCCTCGACTTCTTTCGGGGCAGCACTATGACGGCAGTGCCTATTTCCTCTCTTTTACTGCTTTGACTCCAATTCTGCAAGCCTGAACAGTCAAGTAACCAGCTATGGGCCACATGCAAAGCAGGCTGTGGAAAGACCATGATATCAAGCTTGCAACAAAATTTGCGCATACAGACCAGTTAGTCCTGAGCGATCTTTTGTATGCTGCCATACCTGGGCTACCTACCGATGGCACATTCCACAGCTTCAACGGTTCTACCAAAGACGTTCGTTTAAAATCTGAAACATTACGTGGCAAAGACTGAATACCCAGCCTTTCAGTTATAAAGAAGCGTGGCTTGTCAGGCACTGAATGTCTGCTCATCAAATGCCAGCTTGGTCGGACAGGACACGTTGCTCGTATAAAGAAAACCGTGTCCAAAAGCTGCTCTTTGATGGACAGTTGAAACATGGACATTGTGACCGCATTGCTTTAGACCATGACTTATTGTCACATATCGTACAGTTTTGTTATGTGCCAAGGCGTATCGTTATATGCCATGGTGTTTTGATATATGGCATAGCGCATAGTTATACACGTGTACTGTGGCGTGTTGTTATATACCATGGTGTTTTGATATATGACATAGCGCATAGTTATACACGTGTACTGTGGCGTGTTGTTATATACCATGGTGTTTTGATATATGACATAGCGCATAGTTATACACGTGTACTGTGGCGTGTTGTTATATACCATGGTGTTTTGATATATGACATAGCGCATAGTTATACACGTGTACTGTGGCTTATTGTTATATACCATGGTGTTTTGATATATGGCATAGCGCATAGTTATACACGTGTACTGTGGCTTATTGTTATATACCATGGTGTTTTGATATATGGCATAGCGCATAGTTATACACGTGTACTGTGGCTTATTGTTATATACCATGGTGTTTTGATATATGGCATAGCGCATAGTTATACACGTGTACTGTGGCTTATCGTTATATACCATGGTGTTTTGATATATGGCATAGCGCATAGTTATACACGTGTACTGTGGCTTATTGTTATATACCATGGTGTTTTGATATATGGCATAGCGCATAGTTATACACGTGTACTGTGGCTTATTGTTATATACCATGGTGTTTTGATATATGACATAGCGCATAGTTATACACGTGTACTGTGGCTTATTGTTATATGCCATGGTGTTTTGATATATGACATAGCGCATAGTTATACACGTGTACTGTGGCTTATGTTATATCCATGGTGTTTTGATATATGGCATAGCGCATAGTTATACACGTGTACTGTGGCTTATTGTTATATACCATGGTGTTTTGATATATGGCATAGCGCATAGTTATACACGTGTACTGTGGCTTATCGTTATATACCATGGTGTTTTGATATATGCATAGCGCATAGTTATACACGTGTACTGTGGCTTATTGTTATATGCCATGGTGTTTTGATATATGACATAGCGCATAGTTATACAAGTGTACTGTGGCTTATCGTTATATACCATGGTGTTTTGATATATGGCATAGCGCATAGTTATACACGTGTACTGTGGCGTGTTGTTATATACCATGGTGTTTTGATATATGACATAGCGCATAGTTATACACGTGTACTGTGGCTTATTGTTATATACCATGGTGTTTTGATATATGACATAGCGCATAGTTATACACGTGTACTGTGGCGTGTTGTTATATACCATGGTGTTTTGATATATGGCATAGCGCATAGTTATACACGTGTACTGTGGCGTGTTGTTATATACCATGGTGTTTTGATATATGACATAGCGCATAGTTATACACGTGTACTGTGGCGTGTTGTTATATACCATGGTGTTTTGATATATGGCATAGCGCATAGTTATACACGTGTACTGTGGCTTATTGTTATATACCATGCCATATTATTATTTGCCATAGCGTGCTACTATTGGCCACGGTGTATTGTTACATGTCATGGCGCGTTGTTACATGTCATGTCGTATTGTTATACATGAGAGGGAGGGAGAGGCGTTCATGAGGCGTCCAACTGCAAGACGAATTACTTTAACAGCACACTTGGCAGGGTATTTGATAAACACAAGAGAGACAGCCAGATAGCCAACAGCCATACAGCCAGCCAGACAAAGGGAGGGGGGAGAGAGAGAGAGAGAGATCAAAAAGGAATATAAACAAGTGACAAACATGACAGTGCAGGAAATGCACAACACTATACAATGAAATAAACAAGAGAAAACAAACCACGTCTTATCAGCTCTGCAGCTCTCCAACACACCTCCCGATGACGGGCGTGATAATTAAGTGACCAGACGTCGGACTTCCTATCGAAAGGTTTGGGTTCCATCCTGTCTACATATTTCCCGCTTGGAAGGTAAAGGGTGGGGATTGTTCATATCTTTAGGGTAAACATGTGTGCAGACCTGTTAATGTCTAAACCCCCTTTCGTGTGTACACGCACGCAGAACATCAAGTATGCACGTTACAGATCCTGTAAGTTACGTCAGAATCTGGTGGCTAATGTATACATAAAAACATCCAGCATGCACACCCATCAAAGACAGAGTTTGCAGACTGAGCAGCAACACGACATCTGCAATGCATCGGAG
>JAPXFY010000015.1:31161843-31304343 GCA_030674185.1 Monoplex corrugatus
GCAAAGAAGGAAGAAAGAAACAAAGAGAGTGACAGAAAAGAGGAAATTTCTAGAACAGAATTTCCAGAAGGTGGCCCACTGAAAGAACCCCCGCACCCCCACGGGGGTGAAACAAAGATAAAATAAATACATAAACCAATAAATAAAATAATATTCCACGGCTTAGCGCGGTTGATTTTTGTCCTGACATCACCAAAAGTAGGACAGGAAAAAGTACATGACAAAGCTGGACCTCATGACCTTGGCACACGAAATGAAAGGGGAGAGAAACTTGTTGAGTGGGCACTAGTAAATAAATCCATAATAGGAGACAACTAAATCTTGTACTTTTAAAGACAGATAAATCGACTCGTGCAAAACTTAACGTATATGTTCAAAACAAATTTAGTGCTCTGGAGTACGTTAATGACAGTGAGAACAATGGACAAAGTTGAGAAACTCGATAAATGAAGTTTGTGAAGAAATCCCTAGAGTTGAATGAAAAGAAAAGAAGAACTGGAAGAAAAAAGAAATTTTAGACTTCATGGAAGAACGGAGGAAGGCAAAAGGAAAACAGGAAGACTACAAAACAGATACACAAGGAAATCAGGAAAATGTGCAATGAAGCTAAGGAAGCTCAGCTGGAAACAAAGTGCAAAATTTTTTTTTTTTAAATAAAAAAGAAGACCGACATCAAAACAGATCCTAAGTTGTACAGAAACACTAAGAAATTACCCACAGGAAAAAGACGTGCACATCAACTGGAAAAAAGACAAAAATTAGATAGATGGGGAGAGTACATTTAAGACCTTTTTGACGATGACAGAAAAGAAGACATATCATGAGAAAGAACGTTGAAGGACCACTCATTATGAAAGATGAAGTTAGAGCAACAGTTAAAAAAACTGAAACCGGGAAAAGTCCCAGGACCAGACAATATTACTATAGAAATTATTGAGGCTCTATATGAATTAGGTATTGAAAAAATTACAGTCTTCTTAAATGAAATTTATGACACCGGAAAAATCCCTAAAGATATGTCAAAATCAATTTTCATTGCACTTTCAAAGAAAACAGGGGTTAAAGAATACAAACTCCATCGCTAAATCAGCCTGAAGTCATGTAACAAACATTCTATTACGAACAATCATGATGAGGACAAAACCTCCATCGCTAAATCAGCCTGAAGCGTCATGTAACAAACATTCTATTACGAACAATCATGATGAGGACAAGGAACAGAATCAAAAGAGAAATAGCAGAAGAACAATGTGGATCTGTCGAAGGGAAGGGAACTAATAATGCCACATACATCCTAAGAACTATCATAGAAAGATCAAATGAGTTGAATAAAGATTTATATTTATGTTTTGTTGATTATACCAAGGCCTTTGATTGGGTAAGACATGAAGAACTGATCAACCAACTAGAAAGGCTCAGTGTTGATGGAAAGGATACAAAAATAATAATGAATGTATACTGGGAACAAACAGCGGCAATTAGAGTAGAAAATGATAAAAGCTCTTTCCAAAATACCAAAACAGCGGTTAGGCAGGGGGCAGGGATATGTTCTGTCACCAGATTTGTTTCCCCTTTACAGCAAAACCATCATGAGAAACCTAGAAGAATGCCCTGGGATTATGTTTGGATGAAAAATGATAAACAATTTTCGTTACGCAGATGGCACCGTTCTAACTACAGAAAATGAAAAAGACGTATAAAATCATGTGAATATAATAGAAATAGAAAGCAAAATTAAACGGGCGGAGCTTAAATAGTAAGAACACTGACGTCATGGTATTCAGTAGAAAACAAGAAATCTCATGTAAAATAACAGCAAATGGCACAACACTGAGACAAGTTGATAAGTTTAAATATCTGAGAACAGTCATCTAACCAGACGGCAGATGCACATTAGAAATAGCCAGCAAAATCAGCCAAGCTATAAAGCATTCAAGAAAATGAAAAGCGTTCTTACCAACAAATGCCTATCAATTAATATCAGGAAAGAGTTCTTCAGTGTTACATAGAATCGGTACTATTGTACGGATGTGAAGGGTACACAGTCAATATGCAGAGAAAAACAAGACTAAGGCAGCTGAAATGTGGTTCCTATGAAGAACTGAAAGAGTTCCATGGAAAGCAAAGAAAACAAACGAGACCGTCTGGAAAAAGGCAGACACAAGAAGAACATTAAAGAAGAGGTTTAGGAAAAGACAAACAACATTTACAGATAATTTGATGAGGCAAGAGAAATCCGAGCACCTAGTCACTACAAGAAAGCTGGAGGGAAAGAGAGCACCAGGTAGACCCAGGGAGAAGGCAGAGAGGGTGACAGATGTACTTGCCGCGACAAATGATAGATTCGTATGGAGGGCCATGATCGCCAACGGTATGCAGCATGGCACATGATGATGACATCAATAACGGCGATTTCACCCCGTAACCTGAGGGGTGCCGATGGTAGGAGAGAGAGATGGCAGACACCTCAACAATTCTCGGAAAGCATTATGAAGACGGAGCCTATCTCCCCTACATCACAACTTCACTCTTCTCACTCCTCTGTAAAGGTCAGATACATCTAATTCCTCCATAAATGACACGTATATACAAAATAATAATTATTATTATTATCATTATTATTATTATCATTGTCATTATTATTATCATGACATGTATACGTCGCCAAATCTTCATATAAAATTAAAATCAAAGCGTGCACTTCGATTATTCACCAAACCTTTCACTGACAGTGATCAAACTCCAGGATACAAAGCACATGCAAAAAGAAAGAGAGCAGGATGGGAGTGGGACGAAAGGGTGGGCATGTAAAGGGAGAAGTCACCGCTGGTCAAAAACGTATGTCTTCAAGTTAGATTTGAAGAAAGACAGAACGTCTGACTGTCGAATGGACAGGGAAACTTCGTTCCAGCTGAATGGACCAGGCACAGAAAAAGAACGGCGACCGACTCTGGAACATCTATATCGATGAATTTATCAAAAAGTAGTATCAGAAGCAGAACGGAGAGGTCGGGAAAGGGTGTACATTAGAAGGTCGTCACAAAAATAAATACATGCAGTACAATTAAACCATTAATAGTATAATGTGTTTATTTTGTATGAAATTCTTTGAGAAACCGGCAACAAGTGGAGACAGTGAAGCATGGGAGTGATATGATCAAGGGTCTTCTTCAAAGGGACAAGACTGGTTGCGGAATTCTGAACAGGCTGGAGGTATATACAAAAAAAAAGACCAGAACTATCTCACACTTCCATAAAGAGAGACCAGGTACATCTTATCTCTCTATCAAGTAGACCAGGTACATCTTGCTCCGCTATAAAGGCCAGGTACATCTAATTCCTTCATAGGATTGCTAGGTATATCTTACTCCTTCGTAAAGGAAGCCAGGTATATTTAACTCTTTCGTAAAGAAAGCTAGGTATATTTCACCGCTTCGTAAAAAAGCCACGTAAAAAAGTCAGGTACATCTAACCTCTTCGTAAAAAAGGCTAGGTACATCTAATTTTTTCCTATAGAAAGCCAGGTACATCTAACTCCTTCGTAAAGAAAGCCAAGTACATTTCACTCCTTCATAAACAAAGCCAGGTAATCTAACTCTTACGTAAAGAAAGCCAGGTAATCTAACTCCTACGTAAAGAAAGCCAGGTACATCTAACTCCTACGTAAAGAAAGCCAGGTACATCTAACTCCTACGTAAAGAAAGCCAGGTACATCTAACTCCGTCGTAAAGAAAGCCAGGTACGTCTTACTCCTTTGTAAAGAAAGCCAAGTACATTTCACTCCTTCATAAACAAAGCCAGGTAATCTAACTCCTACATAAAGAAAGCCAGGTACATCTAACTCCTACGTTAAGAAAGCCAGGTACATCTAACTCCTACGTTAAGAAAGCCAGGTAATCTAATTCCTACGTAAAGAAAGCCAGGTACATCTAACTCCTACGTAAAGAAAGCCAGGTACATCTAACTCCTACGTAAAGAAAGCCAGGTACATCTAACTCCTACGTAAAGAAAGCCAGGTACATATAACTCCTACGTAAAGAAAGCCAGGTGCATTTAACTCCGTCGTAAAGAAAGCCAGGTACATCTAACTCCTTTGTAAGGAAAGCCAGGCACATCTTATTCCTTCGTAAAGAAAGCCAGGTACATCTTACTCCTTCGCAAAAAAAAGCCAGGTATATTCAACTTCTACGTAAAGAAGGCCAGGTACATCTAATTCTTTCGTAAAGAAAGCCAGGTACATCTAACTCCTACGTAAAGTAAGCCAGGTACATCTTATTCCTTCGTAAAGAAAGCCAGGTACATCTTACTCCTCCGTAATGAAGGCCAGGTTTTTCCAGGCAAGGTCTTTCCGTATAATCACTGGAAACTGGATAGGTATAAAGTAACAAAGTAATATGCACAAGCGCCTCTCTCTCTCTCTCTCTCTCTGTCTCTCTCTCTGTCTCTCTCTCTCTCTCTCTCTCTCTCTCTCTCAATCTTAATACCGTGTTGCACTATATAAAGCAGCTGAGCCTCTCCCACAACAAGTCATTTTAAATCCGTAGCAGGTCAAGCAGTATTCCCTTTACATCCTTCAACACTGCCAGAATCAGGAGAGCTAGCAGCACTGTATATTGCACACAAATAAGTTTTTATGCTCTTAGATATTGCGTGTAAAAAAAAAATCCCCGAATCTTCATAAAAACAAAACAAAAACAAAACAAAACAAAAAACGCGGAATGCCCGACATCAGTTGTTCAAAAAGCACCAGGTGCCGCCATGCTAGCGGGCAGACGGGACGACAACAGTGGTGGTGCCAACGCTGGATCTGTGGCCAGCAAAGAGCAGCTACCCGGCTCAACCTCTCATTAGCCCCCTTACTTTCATTGACAGGTTAGTCATAAACGACACTGGACTTCATTTCTGGTCTCTTCTTTAAAACGCATCTCTGGGCAGTTATTTCTCTTTTATTATCACACACGATGTTCACTCAATAATCAATGTTCGTTTAGCGGCTGTACATATAACACACACTGTGAGTATGTGTGTGTGTGTGTGTGTGTGTGTGTGTGTGTGTGTGTGTGTGTATGCGTGTGTGTGTGTGTGTGTGTGTGTGTGCGCGCGCGTGTGTGTGGTGTGTGTGTGTGTGTGTGTGTGTGTGTGTGTGTGTGTGTGTGTGTGTGTGTGTATGTGTGTGTGTGTGTGTGTGTGTGTGTGTGTGTGTGTGTGCACAGGCGAATTGGTTTAGAGTCTGGGGCGTCTTCAAAAGGGATCCACAGCACTCCGACGACTTTTTCAACGCTCTTCTAATCTGCCATATGTTAATAAAATACTTCAGTCATGTTCTAGACATTACGAATTATCATGACAGAAATACATTAACTAAATCATTCTTTCAGTTAAGAGTTGGAGTTTAGAGTTGAAGGGATTCATCGCACTCGAACAATTCCATATGTGCTCCACCCAGTCTGCCATCTATTATCTGGCACTCCCTACGCCTACGCAAAACCCTGTGCCCTGGCCAAATGTTTGAAATCAAAGGAGGAGGGGAGACAGGACCTATAGAATTGTAAGCCGACTCCACCAGAACGATTGGAGCATTAGGATGAGGAGCAAAAAGCCAGTTTTTAGGTTGTCGGCTCGGAATGAACTCCAGATATCAGATCTGGCGTCCACATATTCAAAAGGACGTGAAACTAAATGAGAGAGTTTATAAATGGTCTGACAAGGCAATCACTCACGGAACAAAAGACAGACAGACAGACAGACACACAGACACAGACACACACACACACACATACACACACACAAGCACAGACACACAACCGTCAACAGATTGTTTTCCCAGACACCGTGACTACCCAAAGACATCGAGGAAGAGATACGTAACTCTTATTCTGCGGAAAGTGGTTCGTATTTTACTGTGGCAGTCTGCAGACGTCAGGTACAGCGCCGCAGAGGGTTCAGGACAGTACAGACTACAGTTGTGTAGTTCTGAAGTGTATTACAAACACTGTGTACAGTTGCCGATCTCTCAATACATGTCTGGGGGATACCCTGACTTCTCACAGGTATACAGTTGCCGGTCTCTCTCTACTATCTGTGGGAAACACCGTTACTGTTCTCAAAGCTATACAGTTGCCAGTCTCTTTATACATGTGTCAGATATCCTTCTACTGTTCTCACAGACACACAGTTGCTCGTCTCTCTGCCGGCAACAGATAGCTATCTATGGTATAGACAGCTACTTATTGTGCAGTAACTGCGATGAGTGTAGTTGACATACTCTAAGGGCGGTTTTGGGAAGAGCTTGATGACGATGACAGTGGTTACGATCGTGATGATGATCATCGTGATAATGATGGACTTCCCCGTTTGGTGAAAAAGTCAAGCGAGGCATGATGCTGGGATGATGGCGCTACTGTCGGTTAAAGGGCTTCACTTTGACCCTTCGCATCAGTCAGTTAACAGTTGCCTCCCTTGTATTTTTCCCGGTAGTTGTACGGTAGTTATCAGTACATCAGCAGAACAGACGCTTCCTAACCCAGTCCTTCCCTGTTGCTAGCTCCCAACACTCACCACTGGATCACTGTTTCGATGGTACAAACCAGCGTGCCACAGACTTGCTGCCTCATGCACAATGGGCATTTAGGACAGCCCCCTCATGCACAATGGGCATTTAGGACAGCCCCCTCATGCACAATGGGCATTTAGGACAGCCCCCTCATGCACAATGGGCATTTAGGACAGCCCAAGTCATCATTATTGTTATCTATTATAGAGACAGCTTACGTCATCATCACTGTTATATTACCAAAGCTATCATTGGTGTTATACAGAGACAGTCAAAATCATAATTATTGTCATCTACTGTAGAGGCAGCCAGATTAATCATTATTGTTATCTATTTTAACAGACAGCCAAAGCCATCATTACTGTTATCTATTTTAGTGACAACCAAAAGTCAACATTGTTGTTATCTACCATAACAGACAAACAAAAAAAGCCAAAGCCAACATTATTGTTATCTATTATAGTGACAGCCAAAGTCATCATTACTGTTATCACAGAGACAGCCTAAGTCATCACTATTATTATAATGTCACAGGGACGCCATATCTTCATTATCTAATATGATTTATAGAGACAGCCAATGTCATCATGACTGTTATCTATTAGAAAATATTATCAACATGATTGTGACATCAACGCACGGTTAGTCACAGCCAGAAACAAAGCTTCACATAGTTTTGCTTTTATCCCATCCCTTCACATAATTAAGGTTTTAACCCATTCCTCCATTCAATTATTATCTCAACCCATTCCTTCATTTAATTATTATCTCAACCCATTCCTTCATTAATTATCTCAACCCATTCCTTCACATAATTAATTGTATCGTTTTAATACATTTCTGGACGAAAAAAATCTTCATCCATTCTTCCACATAATCAGTATTTTAATCAATCTCTTTTCAATGCCTCCTCTTTCCACATTACTACAGTAGAGTTTTTTCTTCCTCAAAACACACAACACTTTATAAAACATCATTTTATACACATTATAAAAACAATGGAGCATCTCAGTTTTACATTCTGTAGCTAGTACAGTTATAATGCCCCAGATATACCAACGAATATTATTTCTAAATATATCTGACCATTCACATTCACTTCTTACATCAGAATCACATTTGCATCGATGAAACGTTACATGTTATTAAGTTCAAATAACTTATTTCGATGCTTCAAGATATTGTATATGGTAATAGTAACAATTGTATATATATATATATTTCTACTTTGCACGTGAACTCTACACACACTCCATCTCCCCTCCCCACCATCATCTCCAGTATGCTGTTCACGTATTTTTCGAGCCATAGAGTATTTATTTACAACAGAAATACAAAATGAATAAATCATCAACTATAGCAATGAAAGCATTATTCATAATATCAGACAGCGCACAAGACTTCTGAAATTCTTATACGTTTTCACGTGAAAAATTACCATCAAAGTCAATACAAGCATTCTAAAACGTTTTGCTCTTTTTTTTCCAATCAGTTTCTGGTTGGTTAAGTTGAGCGGTTTTTTTTTAAATGTAAGTCTCGAACATGTTTTTATGCTTATTTCCGTGTAGCAACTGACCCTAATTCGACATCCACTTCCATATGTAACAAACTTTCCAAACGACAATACACACAGTACTCTCTCTCTCTCTCTCTCTCTCTCTCTCTCTCTCTCTCTCTCTCTCTCTCTCTCTCTCTCTCTCTCTGTGTTTGGAGTTTTTCTTTCTTCTTCATTTTCTTTTTCTTCTTCTTCTATCCAATGGTCCCAAGGAAAACCCCATCCACGTTGAAAGGCAGCTTACCAAAGCGAACACACTTTTCTATCTTCTTTCGCAAAATAAAAGCACAAACGGACATTCCCTATTCCCACAAACAAAAGTTGTTTTTTTTCTTTTATTATCACCCGTTGCAATGGTCACTATCAGCGACAGACATTTTCTGCAACCCTTTAATCCCTCGCTCTATCAACCACATTCAACAGCAGGAAGCAAATGGATAGAATGAAAGAGCGATAAGGTTAGGATGCTGTTCGACAATTGCTTCTGTATATCCACGGGCCGGGGCTTTTCTTTGCTGCTGTGTGCAACAAAAACCGACTGTCTTGTCATTTTTGCCCCCACAAGGGATTTGTTTTCCATCTGAAACAGGGTGGGCAGTACTAAGAGAACGACGATTCATTTTCATGGAGTACGGGACAAAACCGCAGTATTTCTTTCGTAACTGTTGTCTTTTTAGTCGATCATCGCCACACTTTGACACGATGTTCAATGATTTTGTTTTCATACAAACTTTCCCCAGATTATTCATTGTCATTACTATTATTATTATGTTCCTTTTTGTGGTTGTAGTTGTTGCAATCATTATTTATTTATATATTTATTTATCTATTCATTTATTTATTCATCTAATGTACTTATCTATCTATAGTAACCGTCACAATGACATTTTTGCGTACGGGGAGGTTGGCCCATGCCTCCACCAAACCCATCCTACCTCCATGGCTTTTGATACACACACATCTTGCGCTCGGAACATTTCGTATAGACAAGGAGTGTCCATAAAATCAGGAAACGGCATTATATGCGAATGAATGGATTTTGTCGTGGTTTAGTTTGTTTTGGTTTGGCTTGGCTTGGAGGGTTGGTTAATTTGTCCGACCATGTGTGTGCGTGTGTGTGTGTGTGTGTGTGTGAGAGAGAGAGAGAGAGAGAGAGAGAGAGAGAGTGTGTGTGGTGTGTGTGTGTGTGTGTGTGTGTGTGTGAGAGAGAGAGGAGAGAGAGAGAGAGAGAGAGAGAGAGAGAGAGAGAGAGAGAGAGAGAGAGAGCGTGCGTACGTACGTGTATTGGTGTTGTTTTCCCCTCCACAGTTTTTAAAGGTGGAGTTTGTTTAGTCAGTGAAATTAACGAGGTGCTGGGTGCAATCAGCAGTCACAATCATGCCAAGAAGGACAGGGGAGGGGTACGGGCGGAGAGAGGGGCGCGGTAGGTACGGTGACGGGACCTGAAGGAGAAGGATGGGCTATGGAGATGGTCAGTTTATCAGCTAAGAAATCAAGACCCATGCCATACGAGTTTCAATTCCAGCACGGAACATCCCCAACTCATCATCAGTATTGTTAGCATCAGTATTGTCATCATTATCGCCATTATCACGCTCGTCGTCGTCACCATTATAATCATTGACCTGTTTGATGCGCATTTTACATTTTAAAACCAAGCAGTCTAGCGGTGTCGGTGTATTGTTTGGTAAGAATATGAGCACAAGAATGTAAGTGGAATAAGACTGAAGGAATAGTGGAAGAATAAGGCTGACATGAACAGTTGAGGTATAAGACTGACGGGGAATGGAGGAGGAATAAGACTGACGGGAATAAGATTGACGGGAACATATGAATAACATTGATGGGAACGATGGAGGAATAAGATGACGGGATGGAGAAAGATGAAGGAAATGGAGGAATGAGATTGTGACGGGAATGGAAAAGGAATAAAACTTGCGGCAATGGAGGAATAGGATTTATGGGAATGAAGGAGGAAGCAGATTGATGAGACTTGAGAATGAATAAGATTGATGAGATTGGAGGAGTGATCATACTGATGAGAATAATGGAGAAATATATTTGATGGGAACAGAAAATGGTTAAGACTGAAGGGAACTGGGCTGGGAATGGAGGATAATTAAAACTGATGAGAACTATAGAAGCATAAGACTGGTGGAAATAGAGGATGATTAAAATTGAGGGGAACTGTAGAGGTATGAGACTGATAAGAATGGAGAGTGATTGAAATTGATGGGAACGGCAGAGAAATAAGAGGATGATTAAGACTGATGTGAATGGAGGAAGAACAAGACTGATAGCAATGGAGAAGTAAATTGATTGATGGGGATGGTGGAGGAATAAGACCAATGCCAACAGAGGAGGAATAAGATTGACGGAATGTAAAATCAAATCGACGTAAACCAAGAAGGAATAAGGCAAATGCAGACAGACTGTCATACCACAAGAAAGGGAAAGAATGGTTGTCGCCCTCACAAAGGTGAGAACACACACACACACACACACACACATACACATACACACACACACACACACACACACACACACACACACACACACACACACACACACACACACACACACACACACACACACGGAGACGAAAACAGAAACAAGAACAAACAAAAAGAAGACAAAAAAGAGACAAAACAGATCTTTTACTCGACAGAATAAAATTGTCTAGTCTAAGATACAAAACAACAGAACACAGAAACCTTGAGTGGGCAACGCAACAAAAACGAAACAAACAAACAAAAAACAAAAAAAACAAAAAAAACAAAAAAATGGAAGAAGAAGAAAGACCACAGATGACTATGTATGTCTACAGGACCCTCGCAGAGCGCTCTAGAAACATAGGACTTTCCCAATGGATGTCCTAGACACGTAATTCTAATGACACAGCGCTCGGCGCGGGTCCTTTGTCAGTATTTAGGCCCTCGTGTCAGTTTTCAGGTCCTTAAATGGAAAGGCATTACACTTCAAAAGAAAATAAGAAGCTGAAGGGATTATAAGGTTTGAGGTTTAACTGATTTCTTCGATTCTATTTGGAACCAAGTCCACAATCCATCGAGCTGTAATGGCACTCACGATACACAACATGATACACAAGAGAGATACACGAGAGGACTAACGAAAGTGAGAGAAGAAAATTGAGAAAAAAATTCAAAACAATGGCCAGAAGATGAATAACAGACATGATTAAGCACTGGCTGAACGGGAAGACCACTGACTGGTCAAGAGAGCCATGGACATCTTCATTAATTTTGGCCAGTGACAGAGAGCTAAGCTGGTCAAGTTTGCAACGGTTTCTGATTTTGTAGGGTCATTGTAGGGTCAATAGGGTCAATATTTTGCTGCAAGACCAGTTTCTAAGACCCGCAAATATGATCGTGTTCAGCTCTTCTTTCAAACCTCATTATCTCCCATCCCACGCCCGGGTAGACTTCGAGCTCTCAACTCTCGGTTACCACGTTTTCTGAGAAACAAGCCCTGCATATTTTTCTGATCGCTTCACCGTTTACATTCCTTCCACATAACCCCGGTCATCAACAGATAACACCATGCCCTATGTTCCTCATGTGAAGACTAAGATTTCCAGCCAGCATGCATTCTCTTTCTGTGCACCTCAACAATGGAACGCGCTTCTCTCAGACATTCATCATTTGCAGTTTTTCTTCTTCTTTTACGAGAATTCTAAAAACTCGTCTTTTCCAAAAATACTCCTACTGGTATTAGTTCTACTGTCCGTATTGTATTCGTATAAGTGGTTCTGTGAGATACAACTATTTGTTTATGTTTCATCGATTTGTTTGCAAGCCTATGCAAGTGCCCGCCAGCGTAAGTCCCTGTGTATGCGTTGCATACAAACCTGTCTGCACGTGTCTGTATACATTCATATGAGAAGAATATTCCATATTGTTTTCTTTCTTCCTCAGTATCATACCCTGCTTATATCATTGATATATTGTTGATTTCCAACTGTATGCATGCGTTTTCTGTAAAGTGCAAAGCGATTTTGGAGTTTGCTTTCCGTGATATTACACTATACAAATTTCTCATTATTGTTAGTATTACTCTACACTCATCCCTACAGGTGACACTTTTACATAATATCGACGATGGACCCTTCCACTGGAGCGGAGTGGTGGCCCAACTGTTAAAACACCTGGGTTCAATCTCCTGTCAGAAAGGGATTTTCTACCCCTGGTGACCCGAACATCAGTCTTTTAGATGAGGTGATAAACTTGATCCCGTGTGCACCACTGACTAAGCGCACGTAAAAATCTCAAGGCAACAAAATATTTTTCACTCACTCGCGTGTAGGCAAAGTGCCCGCATTTTACGAATGTACGTCCCCCCCACCCCCACCCCCGAACACACTTTGTATAGACACATAAACTATTCACAATTCACGCACTGTACATTGTTTTTTTGTTTTTGTTTTGTTTGGTTGTGTTTGTTTTCACTATACTCACACGTCGTGAGTAAAACCACCCTGGTTTATTTGGATGCACGATTTATGAAATATCAAGACTTTGGAATTTTCATTAACTGAAACTAACCAACAATGTGAGCTTTGTTTATTTAGATTGCTTTGACGGGTATCGTGAATCTATTTTTAGGATAAGAACAGTTGCATCATCATCATCATTATTATCATTATTATTACTATCATTATTGTCGTTCCATAAGGAACATTCCCAGGACAGAACAACTTGTTCTCCTGGGCGACTTCAATGCCAGAGTGGGTGCAGACAATGACTCATGGCCCTCCTGCCTCGGTTCCTTTGGAGTGGGGAAAATGAATGAGAATGGACAGCGACTGCTTGAGTTTTGCGCCTGCCATGAACTGTGCGTACGTATGTATGTATGTATGTATGTATGTATGTATGTATGTATGTATGTATGTATGTATGTATACGCTTAGATTTATGTATGTATGTATGTATGCATGTATACGCTCAGCTTAGATTTATGTATGTAAGTATGTATGCATGTATGTATGCATGTATACGCTCATATGTATGTAGGTATGTATGCATGTATACGATCAGCGCTTAGATTTGATTTTATCAAGATTTTGCGCTATATAAATAAAATATATTATTAGTATTATTATTAACTCCTTCTTCAAGACGAATCCTCAGCACAAAGTCTCCTAGAGGCATCCCCGCTCAAAACATTGGCACCAACTGGATTTGATCCTAGTAAGACGAGCCGCTATCAAAAACGTTCTCCACACTCGCTCTTATTACAGCGCAGACTGCGACACAGACCACTCTCTGGTATGTTGCAAGATCAGGCTACAACCAAAGAAGTTCCACTGCTCAAAGAAACAAGGGAACCCTCGCATTGACGTCAGCAAGATGTCTCAGCCAGATCTTGTAGAACAGTTCGCAGAGGCCTTTCAGAGAGAATACGATGCATTGCAGCCCAGAGACTCTGCCACAAAGAGATGGGAAATGCTACGAGACACCATGCACCGCATTGCTATGGCCACCTTTGGGAAGAAAACCGTGAAGTCCCACGACTGGTTTGAGGCCAAATCATCAGAGATGACTCCCACTGTTGAGGCCAAGCGCGCCGCACTCACCAAGTATAAGCGGTCACCCAGTGAGAAGAACCTGCAAATCCTCAGGGCTGCCAGAAGTAAGGTTCAGCTTAACGCCAGGCGCTGCGCAAACGAGTACTGGACAGAGCTCAGCGAAGAGATACAGAGTGCTGCTGAAAGAGGCAACATCCGAGGAATGTATGATGGCATCAAGAAAGCACTGGGACCAACACAGAGCAAGGTCGCCCCCCTCAAATCCTCCACTGGGGAAGTAATCAGCGATCCTAGCCAACAGATGGAAAGATGGGCGGAACACTACTCCGACCTCTACTCCACACAGAACATGGTGTCCCCATCAGCCCTCGATGCCATCAAGTGCATGCCGGTAATGGAAGAACTTGACGCAGAGCCAACTGCGGACGAACTCAGCAAGGCCATTGATAGCCTGGCATCAGGGAAGGCACCTGGCAACGACGGAATTCCCCCAGACCTCATCAAGCACTGCAAGACTTCTCTTCTGCACCCTTTGCACGCAGTTCTCTGTCAGTGTTGGAATGAGGGAGCTGTACCACATGACATGAGGGACGTCAAGATCGTCACCCTGTACAAAAACAAGGGCGAAAGGAGCGACTGCAACAACTACAGAGGTATCTCGCTCCTCAGCATTGTTGGCAAAGTCTACGCTCGGAGTCCTCCTAATCCGCCTGCAGAAACTGACTGAACGCGTCTACCCGGAATCACGGTGTGGTTTTCGAGCAGAGAGATCCACGGTAGACATGGTCTTCTCCCTTCGCCAAATCCAAGAGAAGTGCAGAGAGCAGCGGATGCCCCTGTATGTGGCATTCATTGACCTCACCAAGGCCTTTGACCTAGTCAGCAGAGATGGCCTTTTCAGGGCTCTCCGAAAAATCGGCTGCCCCCCCAAACTGCACAGCTTAATTGAGTCCTTCCACTCAAACATGAAAAGGACGGTGCAGTTCAACTGAAACCTCTCCAAGCCCTTCGACGTACGCAGCGGTGTGAAACAAGGCTGCGTCCTGGCCCCAACCCTCTTTGGAATCTTCTTCGCTCTCCTCCTGAGGCATGCGTTCAGCACAGCTCAAGAAGGGATCCACCTGCGGACCAGATCAGATGGCAGGCTCTTCAACCTCGCCCACCTCAGAGCAAGGACAAAGGTCCATGAAGCCCTCATCAGAGACATGCTATTTGCCGACGATGCCGCGGTTGTGACCCATACTCAGCGGGACTTGCAGTCACTAATGGACCGCTTCTCCCAGGCCTGCAAAGATTTTGGTCTGACCATCAGTCTTAAGAAGACAAACGTCCTGGGCCAAGACACGCCATCTCCACCAGCCATCACCATTGATGACTACGAGCTTGAAGCCATCCATCAATTCACATATCTTGGGTCCACCATCACCGATAACCTCTCCCTTGACACAGAGATCGACAAGAGGATCGGGAAGGCAGCCACAACACTAGCCCGCCTCACACAAAGGGTGTGGACAAATCCCAAGCTGACCACAAAGACAAAGATGGCTGTATACAACGCCTGTGTCCTCAGCACCTTGCTGTATGGCAGCGAGGCGTGGACCACGCATGCTCATCAGGAGAAAAGGCTCAATACCTTCCACCTGAGAAGCCTACGGCGCATACTTGGCATTTCCTGGCAAGACAAGGTGACCAACACCGAAGTCCTAACCCGCGCTGGCCTCCCAACTATGCATACCATGCTGAGACAGCGTCGGCTGCGCTGGTTGGGCCACGTTCGCCGCATGGAAGATGGTCGCATCCCAAAAGACATCCTTTATGGTGAGCTTGCCACAGGGCTGAGAAACATTGGCCGCCCACAGCTGAGATACAAAGACGTTTGCAAACGTGACATGAAGGCGCTTGAGATCAACACTGAGTCCTGGGAGGACCTCGCAGACGACCGCAACAGCTGGAGAACTACTCTCAAGAAACAGCTGCGGATTGGTGAGGACAAACTGTCAGCTGCTGCAGCAGAAAAGCGAGTTCGCAGAAAAGGGATGACAGCCAACAGACCAGCATCAGCATACACATGCGACCGCTGCGACAGAGACTGCCTCTCTCGCATTGGTCTCTACAGTCACAGGCGACGCTGCTTGGACCAAGCAGACAGCCCATCTAGACATTAGAACGGATGTACTTTATCCATGGTCAGTCATGACCGAGGGAGGCCTACTACTACTACTACTATTGTCGTAAAAGGTGTTGATGCGATGGGAGACAACTCAATGGAGTGTATTTCGTAAGCACAGTTATCGCCCCTGATTAAAAACTTTGAACTATGGTACTGGGCACACAGCTCTGTAGTATTGGGAATAGTGTGTGTGTGTGTGTGTGTGTGTGTGTGTGTGTGTGTGTGTGTGTGTGTGTGTGTGTGTGTGTGTGTGTGTGTGTGTGTGTGTGTGTGTGTGTGTGTGTGTGTGTGTGTACAGAGTGGGCGTAGGAAGAAGTCTATCCACAAACAGCAGCCTTGTTCATCTCCCACAGTGAACTAGCAGGTTGCTGTTCAATAGTAGCGGAAGGTTTTTAATTAAAGGGGCGGAGGGGTGAGAGTGATCTATAACATTTTCAGCAGTGTCAGACTTCCATGACGTCCCTCGCTGCATTACCTTCCCCAACACTGAAGAGGTGAGGTGTCCACGCACAGTTAGGTGGACCACAGGCTGCTGACAAGAGGGGAGCTCTTCCTCTAAGCCAACCAGGCCTCTTGTCTCCGGCAGTTTGGATAAATGCCAACCATGACCCCCTTGCTAAATGGGTAGATCTCCAGCCCTCCAATAATCTGAATGCACGATTTTAAGCGCGATTTGTGACAGATAGAATGCTGCGTGTTGGGCCTCCAGCCCACCCAATGTGAATAGATACCTGACATTGCTCAGGTACGGGGGAGTTTACCAGCATGGGGGGGGGGGGGGGGGGGGACAGGCACCGTCCTCACAAGGCTGGCCCAGAAAATGCTCAGATCTCTACCACCTCATTCTCTACAACGTCAGCTACAACACACACACACACATTCTCTCTCTCTCTCTCTCCTCCTCCTCCCCCTTTTCCTCCTCCTCTCTCTCTCTCTCTCACAATGCACACACACATACACACACACACACACACACACAAAACACACACACACACCTCCGCCTTACGACCCCACAAAACACACACAACACCATCCACCCGCAGTAACACAACCAAAACAATACAATACATCCACAAAATCTCACCACCACAAGCCTTAACCGCCCCCCCCCTCCCCACCAACCACTCCCAAACACACACTTACGCGGGGTCATAACTAATCCGGTTATCAGGTACAGTGGGTTTTCCCATGCATGGTTCTGTCAAGACGCGCGCGCGCGTAACCACACACACACACACACACACACACACACACACACACACACACACACACACAACACACAACACACACACACACACACACACACACACACACACACACACACACACACACACTCACTCACTCACTCACTCACTCCGGTCAATATGAAATAATCTCCTTTTTTTTATTCGAAAAGAGAGCTTAAGCGCACAGTTCTAAGTGAAACTCACCTGGGTAGCCAGGTACAGTGGGTTTCCCAATGCTGGGTTCTATTGTTCCACTGCCCTCATACTCATAGTCTGGGGTGGAGCCCGCCTCATCCTTCACTAGAAAATCCTCATCGTCTGATATCAATAAGGAGTCGTCTGCTTGTCTTTTCACTACTTTCACTACGTCACTGTCTTCAAACTCGAAGTCCTTTTCCTGAAACACAGAAATGGAATAAAACTGGGTTAAGAACAGAATAGAACTCCCCAAGAACCATTTTTGAAAAACAACAGAAATCTACATATTTATATAAACATATCACCATGAACACCAACATTGGCTTTGAATTTCTTCTCTCTTCTCTCTCTCTCTCTCTCTCTCTCTGTACATGTGTCTGTCTCTGACAATATTGCGTGTACACAAGTTTCTCAGCTCTTAATGGATGGATCTTTACGAAGATCCTTACCAAGAACTTCTGACAAAACATAAATCTATTTTCTCAGTTGTGGCAGTCTACTCCTACTGCTCTCGGCGCGCATCAAGTTTTATTCCTATGAAGCTTTTCCATGGCCACTGTCACAGTGACTGTTATTCCAGACCATATGTCCCTTCATAATTACACTGTCTGTAAACAAAAATTGCTTTCTGCAGTAATATTCAATTTCCTTCTTCAATATGTTTATTGATGTACAACGGGTATGGCCTTAGCAGTGAACAGAATATCACCACTGCACGATAAAAAACAAAAAAACAAAGTGAATTTGAGCATCTTCCACTCCCAACAGAAGCTGAACTTTATAAAACAAACAAACTGATCAACTTATT
This sequence comes from Monoplex corrugatus, assembly GCA_030674185.1. Taxonomy (NCBI): domain Eukaryota; kingdom Metazoa; phylum Mollusca; class Gastropoda; order Littorinimorpha; family Ranellidae; genus Monoplex; species Monoplex corrugatus. The sequence continues at coordinate 31,179,899 of JAPXFY010000015.1, forward strand.
GTGAAAGGAAAAGGTCTTATGGTCCAAACAACTTTTGCTCTCACATACGTATTGTAAAGTGCTTCCTCAGACTTGTAGTTGTAATGGAGGCATTCCACGCTTGAAAAAGAAAAAAAATCAAAAAGAAAAAAAAAAGCCTTTAATTTTGTTCACTCTGGACCTCCGTTCCAGAGGACGGAACCCAGTCGAACATGACGTAAAGAATGAATATTACGTGAGTACTCGTATAAACACGTCGACTATTTCAAATCTACATCGACCATTTGTGCATCAACCTACAGAGCAACCTGACCTTAAGAGCTAATGCTGGTGGTCTCTAAATTCCCATCAATCAACCAACCAATCAACCATAAGTCTTCATTTCGAAGCAAAATGATGAATCACAAAATAATGCTGTTTTGAGAATTGATTGCACCGTTCGAAATGGTGTACTGTAAGAAACTGACAATGATAGCGCTTCGACAATTACGGCCATTTGATTCTCTCTTGCAAAAGAGCGATCTAGGCATATGAGTACTTCTTGAGTTTAAGTAAGCGTAGTTATAGAACTATTTCACCTTTCCACTGTATTAAAACTGGTAGGATAGTATACATACACGCTATCTGAAGCTTAGTTGGAGCCTTTATCTAACATGGCCATGAAAAATAAAATTATGCAGATGGTTGATGGTTGGTTGATTCGACAAATTTGTTTGTTCGCGTTTATTTATTTATTGCTGGTTGTTGCTGCTGCTGCTGCTGCTGTTATTCCATTTGGCACCAAAACGGAAAGAGAAATAGGCGAAACAAGAAAGAGAAACGCTGCTGTAAGCACTTTTGAGCAAAACGTGTGTACTTTGGCTGTAAGCCCAAACATCGAAGATTAAAACTGTTATACGATCTGAACACATTACAGAAAATCGTAAAAGAAAAATTCTTATACCTGTTCCCCCTTCCCTCCCTCCCTCTCTCTCTCTCTTTCCCATCCACCCACCCATCCGAATGATGGACGGGTAGATGTGTCCGCATGAGCGTGCCTGTGGAGGAATGGGGGTGTACGTGCGTGAGTGTTTGTGTATGACTGTGTGCGGGTGAAACATATTCCACCGAAACACATACTGGATGTGAGATATCGACCTCCACCACTGGGCTTTTCTAAGACTGTTGTGTACGCACATGTGCACGCGTGTGTGTATGCGTGTGTGTCTGTCCGTTTGTAAGTACGTGCACAAACAGGGGCACTGTCACGTGACCTATGCACGTGCAGCACTGCTCCCTAGAACTAAATTGTTCCATGTTTTGTGGAAACAAAATTCTGCTGTTTCCATGTCTGCCGAAGACCAACAGTATGTCAAGACAGACTAGGTGAAAACGCTGGTATCTTGCACGGCCATACACATTGACACGATCTCACTTCCGACATCCTCTGTGAATCAGCGATAGCAGTGTTCCCATAGAAGAACGGCCATCATCTGAGCGGAGCGAAAAATCCATTTGACTTAAAATGAAATTCAAACTGCGGTTCATTTCTAGCAGAGTGTACACGTTCAAACAGACGTGTGTTCTGTTTTCTGCGACTGACGAGGATAAAGAAATGTCTCATCGCAGCCCCGACAGTTTTCACTGATGAATTGTGGGTGACATAAATCCAACACGAATAAGATCGTTTCTGTCTTAACTATTGGGGACTGGGGAATCTCAGCGTGGTATAATGCCACAAAGTACAGCACAGTGCAGCAAAACAGCACAATATAGTAAACACAGCAAGGAACATAACAGTACAACGGAGGACACCACAGCTGACTGCAATATATTATATATGGTTACAGTTGTATGTTCAACAGATGTCATTAACATACGTTAAGCAAATAAAACATTAGCATGAAATTTACACTTCTTATCGTAATGAATTTCTCCTGTAGTATTATGAAAAGCTCTCCAAAAGGAATGCCACTCGCATTACAATATAAGCAAATCGACGCATGCACTTTGAGAAATAACTAAAACACGATTGTGCTTTTAAAATCTGTATTATTTTGAAAATGTGTGTGTTGAATACATTCGCTACTGCTCTCCATTTGACAAATCTGAAATCTGACACACACACCCCTCTCTCCACCCCCCCTACCCCCTTATTGTTGAGAATCATGAGGCAGCTTGGCAGCAATGCCCTCTGGTGCCTTCCCAGCGATGCCTTCTCACACCACAGGTTATCACAGGTAGGCAAGGAGACGGGTTGCTCTCCCTAAGGAGCCATGCAGATCTTGTAAGTTATGTACCACACGCTATCAGGCTTGACCCCCCCCCCCTCTCTCTCTCTCTCTCTCTCTCTCTTCCACATTCCATCTGGATGACGTAATCCCAGCTTAGTACGCTTCTAGGCCTCTGAGATTTCACCAGCTTCCTGCAGGCTTACCTCAGGGAGCTGGTGGAAACAACTGAGCTGGACCCTACCCCCCCCCCCCACTCCCTTATTTAAAGGTGTCATGTGAGTTATGTAAACTGTCAAACCAATGGCTGTTTGTGTCTTGTGTCAACATCAGCAGCTGTAAAGAGATTCTATTGCATCTTTACATACGAAGCGCCCGTCTACAACATAAGGGCAATAACAGACTGGCACAAACGCGAAAAGACATTGTAAATAAGTTCTTACTGTGAGAAGTTCACGAAGAAATGCTGTTTATACACCATCCTCGATAGAGTATTGATTTTAGGCACACTTTTGGACTGCGACTTGATCAAAGTTATCCAGATCTTACAGAGAGTGCATCAGATTTCACAGAAAAGGTCAAACCTATCAGACTTAACACAAAATGTACACAGGCCATCTGAAGAGAACAGCTCAGAACCGTGTCCACAGGAGGACCACTGTTGCCAGCTAAATGTTCCTTAAGAAGCCCTCGAGAACAGGTCAGTCACAGAAAGTGTTTATCTGACATAACACACTGTGAATCTAGTCACAGACATCAAATTCTTGTCTCTCATCACAAGCTGTATCTGGCATATGTTATATCTGAATGCCTGGACTTTCTGTGAACCAGTGTCTGTAACCTGACTCAAATGTAGAAATGCAGTGTCTGCTGTTACTGGTGCTGGTGTGGAGTGGCTAGGTCTCTGTCTTTCCACTCCCTTTTCCTATCCACCAGCTTCCTCTCTTTTCACTCCTTCCTCCTATCCACCAGCTTCCTCTCTTTTCACTCCTTCCTCCTATCCACCACCTTCCTCTCTTTTCACTCCTTCCTCCTATCCACCACCTTCCTCTCTTTTCACTCCTTCCTCCTATCCACCACCTTCCTCTCTTTTCACTCTTCCCCTATCCACCACCTTCCTCCTTTCACCTTCCTCTACCATCAGAATTACTCTCTTTTCATTCCCTCCTACCCATCAGCATCCTCTTTTTATTTTCCATTCCCTCCTACCCATCAGCTTCTTGTCTTTTCACTTAAAACAGATTTTTGAAGTCCGTGAGTCCTTCCTCATTTCTTCCAGCTTCCTGCTGTGGATATGGACATAAAGTATCTATCTATCGACAATGCTGCCGTTGGGAGGATACTCTGTGCAGACTAGACATGACAAAATCTGTCTGCTGTTGTCGGTGCTGGTATAGGGTTCATGTGGTTATCACCAGCAGTGCCAGCCTGTGTTTCCCATCACAGAACGGCCATAAATACAGCGCTGTAGCAGAGACAAACGTTTCCGTGTTCTCTTTACAGTGGGCAGAGCATGTAACGACACACTCAGGGCAGGGCAGTTCACTGGCTGCACACAGTTAATAGCTGCAAGCACCAATAAACAGGAACACAAGACTTGCCATCTTTGCCGTTATTGCAGCTTTTTTCTTAACACACAGCGCGCGCGCGCGCGCGCGCTCGCAGGCACGAACACAGAAATCCTGCCGCCTAGCACTCCCACCTTCGTGTCAGTGGCTGCACTTATTGTGCTCCATGCCTGGCATTCCCCCAGGCCGCTCCTCTCGTTGTAAACTCTCTTCACTTCATCACTCTTTCTTCTTTCGGCTTTTCTCTGTGGACGCCCTTACTGGGTAACCATTACTATGTTATATGGCTTTCTTTGTTTTCTCTGTTCTTGTGAACCCACCGGCCCCTCTCCATTCCACCATCTCTTCTGAGGCAGTTCCACACCAATTCACCAAATGTCGGTCACAACTTTCAAGTCTTGCTGACTACAGCCAATACTGCTGCTTTCCACATAGTAGCCTGTTTTTGTTTTCGTCTTCGTTCTTGCACTTGTTTTTCTCGGTCCGTTTTATTCAAGATGTGTCTGTTTGTGTGTGACAAAACAGTGTTCTCAACATAATTCTTCGCTATTTCTGAAATTTCGGTCAAAGATGAAGACCGTTAGGGAGTCATGAAAACATAAGATTAGAAGTCATACTGTCTTGGTCGAGCTCACACGGATAAAAAAAATAGTGCCTAAAATTTGACTGGTGAATAGTATTGTTCTGTCTCACCAGTGTGAAATATGGCCTGTCTCATCGGTATATAAGTGTACAATGTCCAGTCTGAGAGTCGTAGATGTCCTGTCTGATTGGTGTATTATGTCCTGTCTGATAGATGTATAATATGTCCTCTGTGACTGATGTATAATATGTCCTGTTTAACTGGTGTATATGTCATGTCTGACTGATGTATAATATGTCCTGTCTAACTGGTCTATATGTCATGTCTGATTGATGTATAATATGTCCTGTCTGACTGGTGTATATGTCATGTCTGATTGATGTATAATATGTCCTGTCAGACTGGTGTATATGTCATGTCTGATTGATGTATAATATGTCCTGTCTGACTGGTGTCTATGTCATGTCTGACTGATGTATAATATGTCCTGTCTGACTGGTGTATACGTCATGTCTGACTATGTATAACATGTTCTGTCTGACTGGTGTATATGTCATGTCTGACTGATGTATATGTCCTGTCTGACTGGTGTATATGTCATGTCTGACTGATGTATAATATGTCCTGTCTGACTGGTGTATATGTCATGTCTGACTGATGTATAATATGTCCTGTTTAACTGGTGTATATGTCATGTCTGACTGATGTATAACATGTTCTGTCTGACTGGTGTATATGTCATGTCTGACTGATGTATAACATGTTCTGTCTAACTGGTGTATATGCCATGTCTGACTGATGTATAATATGTCCTAACTGGTGTATATGTCATGTCTGACTGATGTATAATATGTCCTATAACTGGTGTATATGTCATGTCTGACTGATTATAACATGTTCTGTCTAACTGGTGTATATGTCATGTCTGACTGATGTATAATATGTCCTGTCTGACTGGTGTATATGTCACGTCTAACGGGTGCACAAGTCCTGTCTGACTGATGTATAATATGTCCTGTCTAACAGGTGTACATGTCTGATGTATCTGTTCTGTGTATCTGGTGTATATGTATAAATGTCCTGACTAATGTCTAATATGTCCTGTCTGACTGATGTCTAATATGTCCTGTCTAACTGGTGTATATATGTCCTATCTGATTGATGTATCTGTTCTGTGTATATGTCCTATCTGACTGCTGTATAACATGTCCTGTATAATTTCCTGTCTATATACAACATATCCTGTCTGACTGGTGTATAACATATCCTGTCTGACTGGTGTATAACATATCCTGTCTGACTGGTGTATAACATGTCCTGTCTGACTGGTGTATAACATGTCCTGTCTGACTGATGTATACCATATCCTGTCTGACTGATGTATAACATGTCCTGTCTCACTGGTGTATAACATGTCCTGTCTGACTGGTGTATAAACATATCCTGTCTGACTGTGTATATCCATGTCCTGTATAAAGTCTGATCTGGTGTACAACATGTCCTGTCTGATGATGTATAACATGTCCTGTCTGACTGATGAATACGTCTGATGATATAACATATCCTGTCTGGCTGATGTTATTAACATGTCCTGTCTGACTGTGTGTATAACATGTCCTGTCTGACGGGTGTATAACTTGTCTGACTGGTGTAAAATTCTGTCCGACTGGTGTATAACATTCCTGTCTGACTGGTGTATAACATGTCCTGTCTGACTGTGTATAACATGTTCCTGTCTGACTGGATTTATAACATGTCCTGTGGGTTACATGTCTGGACTGTGTATAATTCTGTCTGACTGTGTATCATGTCTGTCTGACTGATGTATAACATGTCCTGTCTGACTGGTGTATAACATTGTGTCATGTCCTGTCTGATGTTATACATGTCCTGTCTACTGGTGTATATTCCTGTCTGACTGTGTATACATGTCCTGTCTGACTGGTGTATACATGTCCTGTCTGACTGGTGTATGACATGTCCTGTCTGACTGGTGTATAACATGTCCTGTTACTGTGTATCATGTCCTGTCTGACTGGTGTATAACTGTCTGTCTGACTGGTGTATGACATGTCCTGTCTGACTGGTGTATAACATGTCCTGTTCACTGTGTTATAAATGTCCTGTCTACTGGTGTATATGTCTGTCTGATGTATGCATGTTCTGTTGACTGGTGTATTTCACGTGTTCCTGTCTGACTGATGTATAACATGTCCTGTCTGACTGGTGTATGACATGTATGTCTGACTGTGATAATCAATATCCTGTCTGACTGTGTATAACATGTCCTGTCTGACTGGTGTATAATGTCCTGACTGATAAATGTCCTGTCTGATGTGTATAACATGTCCTGCTGACATGTCTAACATGTCCTGTCTGACTGTGTATACATGTCCTGTCTGACTGTGTATAACATGTCCTGTCTGACTGGTGTAAACATGTCCTGTCTGACAATGTATAACTGTCCTGTCTGACTGATGTATAACATGTCCTGTTTAAACATGTCATGTCTGACTGATGTATAACATGTCCTGTCTGATATGTATAACATTCCTGTCTGATTGGTGTATAATATGTCTGCTGACTGATGTATAACTGTCCTGTCTGACTGGTGTAAACATGTCCTGTCTGACTTGATGTATAACATGTCCTGTCTGACTTGTATAATGCTTGATGTATACATGTCTGTCTGACTGTATGGAATACTGTCCTGTTGATGGTGTAAATAGTCCTGCTGACTGATGTATAACATGTCCTGTCTGACGGTGTACACATGTCTGTCTGACTGGTGTAAACATGTCCTGTCTGACTGATGTATAACATGTCCTGTCTGATGATGTATACATGTCTGTCTGATTGGTGTATCATGTCCTGCTGACTGTGTATAACATGTCCTGTCTGACTGGTGCATAATATGTCCTGTCTGACTGGTGTAAACATTTGTCCTGATAATGTCCTAACTATGTCAGCTGTCCTGTCTGACTGATGTATATGTCCTGTCTGAATAATGTATGCATGTCCTGTCTGAATGGTGTATCACATGTCCTGTCTGACTGATGTATCACATGTCCTGTCTGACTGAGTATAATATGTCTGTCTGACTGATGTATAACATGTCCTGTCTGACTGATGTATACAATCTCCTGTTTGCCTGATGTACAATATGTCCTGTCTGACTGATGTATGAACATGTCCTGTCTGACTGATGTGTAACATGTCCTGTCTGACTGATGTATAACATGTCCTGTCTGCCCTGTTGATTGACGCATAATATGTCCTGTCTCACTGATTTTATAACATGTCCTGTCTGACTGATGTATAACATGTCCTGTCTGACTGACGTATAACATGTTCTGTCTAATTGTATCATGTCCTGTCTGATTGGTGTATATTCTGCCGACATGTATCACATGCCCTGTCTGACTGTGTACAATATCTCCTTTAATGTCTAACTAATGTCAGACATGTCCTGTCTGACTGATGTATAATATGTCCTGTCTGACTGATGTATCACATGTCCAGTCTGAATGTATCACATGTCCTGTCTGAGTGGTGTATAACATGTCCTTTCTGATTGATGTATCACATGTCCTGTCTCACTGATGTATAATATGTACTGTCTGACTGATGTATAAACGTCCTGTCTGACTGATGTAAAACATGTCCTGTCTGATGATGTATAACATGTCCTGTCTGACTGATGTATAACATGTCCTGTTTACCTGATGTACTAATTATGTCCTGTGTGGACTGATGTATAACATGTCCTGTCTGACTGGTGTATAACATGTCCTGCTGACTCGTGATAACATGTCCTGTTTGACTGATGTATAACATGTCTTGTCTGATTGATAACATGTCCTGTCTGACTGATGTATAACATGCCCTGTCTGACTGGTGCATAACATGTCCTGTCTCGACTGGTGTATAACATGTTGTCCTGTTCTCATGGTTGATATAAACATGTCCTCTCTGACTGGTTATATAACATGTCCTGTCTGACTGGTGTATAACATGTCCTGTCTGACTGTATGTATAACATGTCCTGTCTGACTGATGTATAATATGTCCTGTCTGACTGATGTATAACATGTCCTGTCTGACTGATGTATAACATGTCCTGTCTGACTGATGATAAATGTCCATCTGACTGATGTATAACATGTCCTGTCTCACTGGTGTATAACATGTCCTGTCTGACTGATGTATAACATGTCCTGTCTGACTGATGAATAACAGTCCTGTTACTGGTGTATAACATGTCCTGTCTGACTGATGTATAACATGTCCTGTCTGACTGATGATAACATGTACTGTTGTGGTGTATAACATGTCCTGTCTGACTGGTGCATACATATCCTGTCTGACTGGTGTATAACATGTCCGTCTGACGGGTGTATACCATGTCCTGTCTGACTGATGTATAACATGTCCCATCTGACTGATGTATAACATGTCCTGTCTGACTGATGTATAACATGTCCTGTCTGACTGGTGTATAACATATCCTGTGTGACTGATGTATAACATGTCCAGTCTAATGTATAATGTCCTGTCTGACTGATGTATAACATGTCCTGCCTGACTGATGTATAACATGTCCTGTCTGACTGGTGTATAATATGTCCTGCCTGACTGATGTATAACATGTCCTGTCTAATGTATCATGTCCTGTCTGATTGGTGTATAATATGTCCTGCCTGACTGATGTATAACATGTCCTATCTGACTGGTATACAACATGTCCTGTCTGACTGATGTATAACATATCCTGTCTAATGTATCATGTTCTGTCTGACTGATATATAACATGTCCTGTCTGACTGATGTATAACATATCCTGTCTGACTGATGTATAACATGTCCTGTCTGACTGGTGTATAACATGTCCTGTCTGACTGATGTATCACATGTCCTGTCTGACTGCTGTACAATATGTTCTGTATAATGTCCTAAGTAATGTCAGGACATGTCCTGTCTGACTGATGTATCACATGTCCTGTCTGACTGATGTATATGTCCTGTCTGACTGATGTATAACATGTCCTGTCTGACTGATGTATAACATATCCTGTCTCACTGATGTATAATATGTGCTGTCTGACTGGTGTATAATATGTCCTGTCTGACTGATATATAACATGTCCTGTCTGACTGATGTATCACATGTCCTGTCTGACTGATGTATAATATGTACTGTCTGACTGGTGTATAACATGTCCTGTCTGACTGATATATAACATGTCCTGTCTGACTGATGTATAACATGTCCTGTCTGACTGATGTATAACATGTCCTGTCTGACTGGTGTATAATATGTCCTGTCTGACTGATATATAACATGTCCTGTCTGACTGATGTATCACATGTCCTGTCTGACTGATGTATAATATGTCCTGTCTGACTGGTGTATAACATGTCCTGTTTGACTGGTGTATAACATGTCCTGTCTGACTGGTGCATAACATGTCCTGTCTGACTGATGTATAACATGTCCTGTCTGACTGATGTATAACATGTCCTGTCTGACTGATATATAACATATCCCGTCTGACTGATATATAACATATCCCGTCTGACTGATGTATAATATGTCCTGTCTGACTGATGTATAACATGTCCTGTCTGACTGATGTATAATATGTCCTGTCTGACTGATGTATAACATGTCCTGTCTGACTGATGTATAAAATGTCCTGTCTGACTGATATATAGCATATCCCGTCTGACTGATGTATAACATATTCTGTCTGACTGATGTATAACATGTCCTGTGTGACTGATGTATAACATGTCCTGTCTGACTGATGTATAATATGTCCTGCCTGACTGATGTATAATGTCCTGTCTGATATATAATATGTCCCGTCTGACTGACGTTATAACATGTCCCGTCTGACTGATGTATAACATGTCCTGTCTGACTGATGTATAACATGTCCTGTCTGACTAGTCAATGCCTGTTTTATTTATATTATTTACTGTGCCCAGTATGGTTTTCAATACGTTCTGAGAGACTGTTATTTTCTTCTTCTTTTTTTTCAAGTTGAATTACACGTTTATATCGGGACGTGATGATACGCATGAAAAATCAGACACAAACACTCGAGAAGAAGAAGGCGTATTTTAGCTGATAAACAAGATAGGCCCAAGTTTTCGGCCAACTGGCCTTTGTCAAACATATATAAAAGATAACAAAGAAAAAAGATAACTAGGTTTAGGGCAAAACGAGACAGCAAAAGAATCTTGTACTTTCCTGATTCAGTGGAGATGTCAGGCGAATGGAGCGCCAAGTCAGAAACATAGAAAGGAGCAGAACAGAGCACAAGAAAAGACAAAACTGAGAGAGTAAAGGAAAAAAGATACTTTCTTGCACACATTTCAGGCGTGGACATCATTTACATTGAAAGTGCTCTTGGTATTCCCGTAGGTACAACAGAGACTATCTCAACAACTCTGGCAACACTTTTACAAAAGACTCTCCCTATTAATCGTATATTATACCATAATATATTGCAAGCTGCCTCTCTCTTTAAGATCGGTTGAAACCCAACCAGAAGGTAGCTCTAACCCCCCAGCTAAAGGTTTAGGAACCGGACATTATGAAAGGATGTCAGTCAGCAGGCAATTTGTTCCCCAGCAGGCATCAGGCGATAGTCTCCTTCCGCCCTGTGATAACATGGCCATCACTCATGGCTTACTCGTGAAGAGGGGGGCGAGAACAGACTACAATCTCCTTCAGTGTCGGGACTTAATTGTGTGAAAGGTTCACACGTACGATCTATGGTTTACCGCAGTGACCCTTTCACTCCTTCAACCTACCCATCAGCTTCCATCAGTTTTCTGTCCACCACACAACAAGCAGTAAAATAAGGGAGTGAAAGGTTACTGGATTGAGTGAGGGAATGAAACGCTATTGGGTAGAATAAGGGCATGAAAGGTTACTGGATAGAGAGAGGGAGTGAAAAGCTACTGGACAGCCGTGAGGAAATGACAGGGCTTGCTAGGATATAACCAAAGAAGGAAGAAAGGAAGGGATTTTACGTTATTTGATAGTAAAACCTTTTGTGAAACTGGCTTCAATCTTTGATCCTGGCACGGCATTGTGTGATAAAGGAGTAAGCCTACACTGTGTGAAAACGTCTTGCCTTTCCGGTTCTTCAAGGCACTTAACTGTGGTCTGTTCATGTCTCACTGCTTATTACTGAATAACTGCTGAACGTGACTTATAGCTGCGGTTTCTGTGAATGATGCTGGCACTCGATAATCTCCGTGACTACATTACGATGGTCTTCCACCTTCAAGCAATGCAGAGGCCTTATGTGGGGAGACTGCGCAGCCTGCATGCTCCAACTTCAGAGAGTAGAGACAGTCAATCAGAGAGAGAGAAAATCTGTGCAAAACTTTCCGAAAACACTGAAGCAGTAAAGCAGTAAAAGAGAAGGCAAGAGGCGACAGGTATTGACATCATCATCATCATCATCGTCATCATGTGCCTTTGCCGCATGGCGTTGGCGATCATAGCCCTCCGTACCAATCTATCTTTTGTCGCTGCAACCCTTTCTTCTACCCTTTCTGTCCCCACCCACACTGCAAAACTGTAATTTCCTCCTTAGGTCTACCTGGAGCTCTTTTCCCCTCTAGCTTTCCTGTTTGACTAGGTGCTCAAATTTCTCTTGTCTCATAAGGTGTTCTACGAATATTGCGTTTCTTTTCCTAATGTTCTTCATCAATGTTCTTTACGTATTTGCTTCTTTTAAGACCGTTTCATTTGTTTTCGTTGCTATCAATGGAATTTTCATTAGAAATCACTTTCAGCTGCCTCAGTCTTGTTTTGACTTTGTTTGTTGATTGTCAAGATTTTGCATCCGTACAACAGTACTGGTTCCATATTACACTGTAAAATTATCTTCACTTATGTCGATTGACAAGCACTTGCTGGTAAGAACACTTTTCATTTTCTGGAATGCTGTTTTAGCTCGGCCAGTTCTGCTGTATATTTCTAATGTGCACCTGCTGTCTGGTGAGATGACTGTTCCCAGATATTTAAACTAATCTATCTTGATGTTCTGCCATTTCCTGTTATTTTACATGAGGGAGTTTCTTCCTTTTTACTGAAAACCATGTCTGATTCTGTTTTGTGTTTTTCCGGTTCTTAATCGCTTGAACGCTGGCAGTCATTTTAGTTTGGAGTTGTTTTTGTTTGTTTGTGTGGGTTTTTAGGGGGGGGGGGGGAGGAGGAAATAGGCGAGACAGGCGGTGGGATTGGGACGTAGGTGTGAAGAAAATAATCACAGAAGATAATCACAGAAGATAATCACAGAAGATTTACTCTTGCGTTAGAGATGAACAGAGGCTCCCTAAGTACAACCCCACACTCCTTCACTTATTAATGTCTTAGATGAGGAGCGGCCGGGGGGGGGGGGGGGGGTAAAGAGGGGAAAGGAGGCTTTGACTTTCAATGATTAGTACAGTTTTATCCACAACACTGAGGTCGAAACGGAGTGAGGTGGTAGAGACCTCAACTTTTCTCGGGGTTGGCACTATAAGAGTTGATGCCCATCTCCTCTCCGTGTCTACTGTATCTTATCCAACCCTACACAGGGTCAGGTACGCATCCACAGGTGGGTGGACTGGAGGTCGTAAACACAAAGTTCTTCCCAGAGCTAGACTCAACTGTAACTTGTAAGGCATCAGGAGCTCTGCCTTTACACCAAACCCCTACACCTTTCCCTCCCGGAACAAAACGTTTAACTTAGGAACTCCTTACTACGCTACGCTGTGTGTATTTGTATTGCGCATACCTTACATTGTCACAGTCGATCTGTCGTGTGACGTTCGCACTGCAGTCCGTAAGGACAGCGTATCACCACAGTGCAGTGCCACCTTAATTCCTTTACTTGCATGTATAAGGATTTGTTGACAGAATTTGACCAGGGGCATTTCTTTAGTCGCTGGCTGGTTCTTTTGATAGAACCAGGGGTTCAAGGTCTCATATGTCCACTTCAATCCTAACCCGCAACGTCAAAAACTGGCCTGTTCGCTGTCCGTCTTGACATTTCCCTCATTCTTATGGTGTCAGCTTGCGGGTTTAAAAAAATAAAAAAAGAAGAAGAAGCACATAAAATACCACAAAGTGCTGACACAGCGTGCACACACACACACACACACACACACACACACACACACACACACACGCCACTGTGGAATGTGTCTGGCCCACCGAGTTCTCGTTCTATATTTAGTACATTATAAACTGTGTGAACTGTGCGTTGACTCGGACGACAAATACAAACACGACGCTTCACAGACACCATCCGCCCATTAAACAACATTTCTAGTTAGAACTCCTCTTCTCCGCCCACCGCTCTGTGTGTGTGTGTGTGTGTGTGTGTGTGTGTGTGTGTGTGTGTGTGTGTGTGTGTGTGTGTGTGTGTGGTGAGTGTGTGGTGTGTGTGTGTGTGTGTGGTGGTGTGTGTGTGTGTGAGTGTGTGGTGAGTGTGTGAGTGAGTGTGTGGTGAGTGTGTGTGTGTGTGTGTGTGTGTGTGTGTGTGTGGTGGTGTGTGTGTGTGTGTGTGTGTGTGTGTGTGTGTGTGTGTTGTGTGTGTGTGTGTGTGTAAATTGTACCTTAGATAACATAGATACTCCAACAAGGGAATCATCACACTTTCAAAGAAATACATTTGAGGGAGAGAGGAGAGAGAGAGAGAGAGAGAGAGAGAGAGAGAGAGAGAGAAGGACAGACAGACAGACAGACAGACAGACAGACAGACAGACAGACGCAGACAGACAGAGACAAAGAGAACAACAAGGACAAGAACAAAGGGTATGAAGTAAGCAAAACATGCTTCTTTACACCCAGCTCTCGCTCAAAGAGGGTCTGCATCACACTACACATAATCCATACCTTACATTAGACTGGAGATTTTTGTTAAGGCACAATTCTTTCAACTGTTGGATGTTGTTGTCTTTTGATCTATCACTGGTGATTGTTTCTTCGGCTATATTTGAGAAATGATTTAGTTTATTTGGTGTTATGTTTCTTATGGCAGTTGGTCTGCTACGTTTGTTAACGAGCTGATTTATTGCATTCCAAGTTGATCTGTAATCATGTTTGTTTTCAAAAAGTTCTTGAAAATATTTCCTCTTTTTCCTATGCGTTTTGGTAAGTTTATCGCATTCCTTAACTTTTTTGATTCGTCATGATAATCTTGTTTTTATTTAAAAAAAATTTTTTTTTTAAGAAGTCTCTGAGAAAGGTAGCTTCTTTCTTGAATTTCTCTCTGTGTGTGTGTGTGTGTGTGTGTGTGTGTGTGTGTGTGTGTGTGTGTGTGTGTGTGTGTGTGTGTGTGTGTGTGTGTGTGTGTGTGTGTGTGTGTGTGTGGTGTGTGTGCGCGATACACACATACCCCGCACACGCGCGTGCTCACGCGCACACACGCACACACATGCGCGCGCCTAAACTGAATACAGAATCAGGGTGGATCGCCTTCCGACGTCATGCAGTAAAGTGTGAGGTCATCCAGTTTGTTTATCCTCCACTCAAAGTGAGACTACTCATGGCATGACAAACACAGAACCAGGCACTATTTGGAGCTTTAGAACAACTAAAATGGAACCGCTGGGGTTTTTTTGTTTTATTTTTGTTTGTTTGTTTGTTTGTTTGTTTGTTTTGTCATATACTTTGATAACAGTGTACAGCTTCGTGTTGTGGTGACGGAGAGAAAAACTGTAATCAAAAAGCTGAACTGATGTCAGTCAGTGTGTTATGATTGCCCTACTGGTAAAGACTGCTTACAAAGAAGAGGACGTTCTCATCAAGGACACAGGAAAAACATTAATATGCTGATCCATCTAAACTTTACAAGACTGACGAAAAAGTGAAAGACAGACAGAGTGGAAGCGGTGACTATGTCTGTGTGTGTCACCCAGAATACGCTGTGTCCATGCCTGTCCGTCTAAAAGAGTAAAAGCAGTGTCCGTCCATGACTGTCTGTCTCACAGAGCACAACTGTGTCCAGGTCTGTCTGTCTCACAGAGTACAAACTATGTCCAGGTCTGTCTGTCTCACAGAGTACAAGCTATGTCCAGGTCTGTCTGTCTCACAGAGTACAAACTATGTCCAGGTCTGTCTGTCTCACAGAGTACAAGCTATATCTTAAATCTGTCTGTCTCACAGACTACAAACTATGTCCAGGTCTGTCTGTCCAGGTCTGTCTGTCTCACAGAGTACAAGCTACATCCAGGTCTGTCTGTCTCACAGAGTACAAACTATGTCCAGGTCTGTCTGTCTCACAGAGTACAAGCTATATCTAGGTCTGTCTGTCTCACAGACTACAAACTATGTCCAGGTCGTCTGTCAGTCTGTCTGTCCAGGTCTGTCTGTCTCACAGAGTACAAGCTATATCCAGGTCTGTCTCACAGAGTATAAGCTATGTCCAGGTCTGTCTGTCACACAGAGTACAACCACTACGTCCAGGTCTGTCTATAGTCTCACAGAGTACAAGCTGTGTCCATGTCTATCTGTCTCACAGAGTACAAGCTGTGTCCATGTCTATCTGTCTCACAGAGTACAAGCTGTGTCCATGTCTGTCTCACAGAGTACAAGCTGTGTCCATGTCTGTCTCACATAGTACAAGCTGTGTCCATGTCTATCTTCTCACAGAGTACAAGCTGTGTCCATGTCTATCTGTCTCACAGAGAACAAGCTGTCCATGTCTGTCTCACAGAGAACAAGCTGTGTCCATGTCTATCTGTCTCACAGAGAACAAGCTGTGTCCATGTCTATCTGTCTCACATAGTACAAGCTGTGTCCATGTCTGTCTGTCTCACAGAGAACAAGCTGTGTCCACGTCTCTCTGTCTCACATAGTACAAGCTGTGTCCATGTCTGTCTCACAGAGAACAAGCTGTGTCCATGTCTATCTGTCTCACAGAGAACAAGCTGTGTCCATGTCTATCTGTCTCAGATAGTACAAGCTGTGTCCATGTCTGTCTCATAGAGAACAAGCTGTGTCCATGTCTATCTGTCTCACAGAGAACAAACTGTGTCCATGTCTATCTGTCTCACAGAGAACAAGCTGTGTCCATGTCTATCTGTCTCACAGAGAACAAGCTGTGTCCATGTCTGTCTGTCTCACAGAGAACAAACTGTGTCCATGTCTATCTGTCTCACAGAGAACAAGCTGTGTCCATGTCTATCTGTCTCACAGAGAACAAGCTGTGTCCATGTCTATCTGTCTCAGATAGTACAAGCTGTGTCCATGTCTGTCTCATAGAGAACAAGCTGTGTCCATGTCTATCTGTCTCACAGAGAACAAACTGTGTCCATGTCTATCTGTCTCACAGAGAACAAACTGTGTCCATGTCTATCTGTCTCACAGAGAACAAGCTGTGTCCATGTCTATCTGTCTCACAGAGAACAAACTGTGTCCATGTCTATCTGTCTCACAGAGAACAAGCTGTGTCCATGTCTATCTGTCTCACAGAGAACAAGCTGTGTCCATGTCTATCTGTCTCATGAAACAGCTCTCGATTTCGGGCAGAGAGAGGACCAGAGCCCTAAAGGCAATGGCAAATGCAGCGGAAAAGATCTCCAAGTGGATCTCTACCAGGAGGAACAAAAATGACTTCATAAGGCTTGGAATTCCCCTGTATGTTGCTGGTGACTGATAGCCAAGTGGTTAAGACATCCGTCACAAGGATGACTTTGCCTTGAGAAACCTGACCACCTAGTATTCGCGGGTTTGATTCCACGAGGAAGACAAAATTCTAATAATAAAAAAATGGCGACAACAGAGGGGCATCCATGAGTCATGACATGGATGCGGCCCAGTCCCTTTAGAGTGTCAGAAGCTAAGGGCCGAAACATTTGCTTGAGGAGGGTACCTCCTCTGAGGACCTTCTGCTGTCCTCGAGTTTCTTACTACTATTTCATAAAGTCTCTTCCTTTCTTTCCGTTTTGTCGCGTTCACAATGATTTTGATATAGAAAAACACGAGCCAATAAATTCTAAATTAACTTCTAATCAATCTGACGTCAGATCTGCGCAGTTAAACGTTTTGTTCCCATCTGCGTGAATGGTTCTCGTTAACGACACGACAGACATGAGTAACACCACGGACCACTTACCTCACGTTATCCTGATATGTGTCAAGAATGACAAGATTCCGCTTATGATCCGCTGAAAAGATTCGACGATTATACACCGGTGACGGTCTACTGAAAACAGCTGAATAGCTAAACACACTGCATTCACACACACACACACACACACACACACACAGATTTGTCCTTGCCTTCTTTTTTTCTGTTCAACCGCAAGAATGTTTTTATAATGGTACGTTTCACGAACAGTCTGCGGGCGGGAGAAAATTGCTGTCGTCGTGTTGTACACGAGTTCTTCCCTACCTCATCCCTCCCTCTCCCCTGTATAGTCATTTATTCATTCATGTTCTTTAATAAAAGCCCAGCCGACCTCCAAGGCCATCCCACGTCTGATCGTATAAGCTATTTAAAGGAAGCAAAGCATTATGAATGAAAACTCCTGAGCATGGACCAATAGAAGGGAAAGGAAAAAACCCTCTACCGTCAATGAACAAACATTTTCGATACTCCTGTCAGTTACTCACACACACTGATACTTGCGAGCGCATACTCTCTCTCTCTCTCTCTCTCTCCTGCCCATCCAACAGGGGTCGCTGTCTGTGAGGGCGTGCCACCGGGGTCGCTGCTAGTTGTCCTAGGTACGTTCAAACCAAAGTTCAAAAACTACTGCAGTCTTCTCTGACGGGAGGTTTTCTGCGGCTTAATATCCATACCTTCTGTACACTTCCTTACACGAGAACTGGGGTATAGGTGTGCTTTGGACGGCCGAAATGAGCAACGGAGGGGTGGGGGTGGGGGGAGGCAACGCTGCAGAAGAAGCGCAAAAGATGAGCAGGAAAAAGAAAAGAGAAACAGTTGGTACTGTAAAGAGTTATCCCATAGTCCTGAGGTCATATGGCTTTTTGTTGAAGACCTTCAATGTTCTCTTGAAAGCAGTGCCCATCTCCTCTTTTTCACTGTTTCACCGCCCATAACCCCGAACAGGATCAGGTATTCATTCACAGCTGGGTGGACTGGAGGCTGCACACTTGTTCTTGAGACAGACCCTAAGTCGTGCAGTCAGGCCTTAAATAAACAAAGATATATCTGAGAATAAATAAATAAACAAATAAGATTGGCTACCTAGAAGACACTAAAGCCGGACAATTCAGGAGCACGTGAAAAGAAATTAATGACAGTCAGTGGGACTGAAAGGCGACATACTTGCCGGTGTAAGAACGTGCCGGGGCATAGGTCCTACACTACAGTAGTAAATGTGCGTGTGCTCAGTGCCTCTGTCGCCCGTCATTCTGTGATGGCGGGCTGTCTGTCACACGATCCTCCTGCCACTTTTTGCGACTTCACTGCTTGTTCAGTTCGTGACATAAGTCAGTGTCACTAAACTAGTCGCTGCAGCCAAGTGGTTTGAGAAACAGGACAGGAAGGTTGTAGAGTTCGAATGTAATCAGTCCAGTTCACTGCGAGATCTTTTGAATCCAATCGCCTAAGAGCTGAGTGTGCTATGGGCCCGGGAAGGCCGTGGTACAAATAATCCAGTCTCATGTACTTCACGGATGTGTCATTGAGGGTGTTGCCAAAATGTTCTGACCATCACCGCAGGAAAATTTCCTTCGTGCCTGGCCGATACCATGGTATATTATGAAAGAAAGAGTGCAGGTCTGTGATGAAGTCACAGTCCACAGTGGAATCCAATAATATTATCACTACCACACCTATCCCATTCATATATCACTACAGCTTCCACAGTGGAACTCAATAATATTATCACTACCACACTTATCCCATTCATATATCACTACAGCCTTCCACAGTGGAACTCAATAATATTATCACTACCACACTTATCCCATTCATATATCACTACAGCCTTCCACAGTGGAACTCAATAATATTATCACTACCACACTTATCCCATTCATATATCACTACAGCCTTCCACAGTGGAACTCAATAATATTATCACTACCACACTTATCCCATTCATATATCACTACAGCCTTCCACAGTGGAACTCAATAATATTATCACTACCACACTTATCCCATTCATATATCACTACAAAATATCAACTTGATTACATCCTCATAAATAAAAGATTTAGAAATTCTTTATTGATAGCAAAAACATTACCAGTCGCAGACTGCAACAGTGATCACGATCTTGTAATGGGAAGATTTAGGCTGAAACTAAAGAAAAGAAAACAGACCAAAAGTAAGACCAAACCAAATCTTCGACTCTTAAAGACTGATAAATCGACCCGTGAAAAATTTAATGTACATGTTCAAAACAAATTCAGTGAGGAACAATGGTCAAAGATGAGAAACTCGATAAATGAAGCTTGTGAAGAAATCCTTGGAGTTGACAAAAAAGCAAAAAACAACTGGATGACAAAAAAGAAATTTTAGGCTTGATGGAAGAACGGACGAAGGCAAAAGGCGCTCCTCGAGTGTAAGCTTTCAGTGACACGAACTCCTAAAGAATACAGCAGACATCCATGTAACATCAGAGCCTCGAATGAACATATTTTCACAATTCTAATGCATGTTAATGCCTCAAAGATGTTTTAGATGGGAAAAATCAAGAAATAAAGCTTGAATGCTGCTTTGACCAGTTAGTGTCTTAACACGCGCATCTGGTCCTGGCTCGATTTACAACACTTACCGTGCCTTCCGGTAGCAAGAAACAATGGAAAGAGCTTAACAGCAAATCAAGAAGCCCACCTCAAGCAAGTGTTTTGCTCCTAAAATCCTTACACTTGATGTGGACCGGGTTCATACAGGTCACTGACTCCTGGGCGCTCCTATGCTGTCGCGACTTTTTAAAATAGAAGAAATTGTTCCTCATGTAGGTTCGAACCTGCGCACCCATTGTGTCAGGCGTCTCGAGTCACCCTTAACCACTTAGCTAACGGACCGGCAACAAATACAGAAATTTTAAGCTTTTTGAAGTTTTGAATTCAATTCTGTTTTTCCTCAACCAAATCCAGCTGTAATTCTTTTCAGCTGCTTCTGCCATTGGCTTTTGGGCTCTGCCAGGGCACCATTACACAGTCGGCCGCTCTTGGATGGAAGGTTTGTTCTGGGCCTAAGAAAGCTCAGAAAAGACGAGCTTAGAGCATGTACACTTGGAAGGTAAGCAAACCTATGTTAATCGATTTCCTCTCTTTAAGAAAATGTTACCCATAAGCACACACAGCGTGTCCTGGGATCCGGTGTGCAATCGTGCCCCAAGGTCCTCTCCTTCCCGGAAATCAAAATATGTTTCATGAGATCACGGACAGATGTGCCAATCAGACTCCTTGCTCCAACCTCTAGGGCGTGGACTTAGGCCTGCAAGTCGGATTTCCTCAAGTTGCTGCCTGAACTAGCAAATTTTTCCAGTCCTTTAGTGTAGATATGGGTTTCTCCATTCTTCTTTCACACGGCACACGGTAATTTAGCTAAAGGTTAGCAGCTTGGTCATGGGTCGAAAATGTCCAGTTGGATCACTCAACAGTCTACAAAGACAGGGATTTAATCGGGCCTTCATAAAGTATCGCCTTTTGATGGCTGACTGGTGCCAGACTGAGCAGCAAGAGTGGTGCATGGAATGACAGGGAGGGGAGGGAGAGAGGGGGGTCTAACATCTTACACTTCGGCTGTTTCAACGTGGAATGTGTATGCTATATCACTGACAATGGCCCCCTCAGCTCACCTGGTTAGAACACCTGGTTAGAGCGCCGTGGGCTCGACTCACAGGCGGGCCATAGTTAACCTCAAGACCTTGCCAGTTCACAATATGCGCAGGCTCACAGCTTCTGCCATGAGCATTTTACATCTCCATTGCATGGTATCGGTGACCTCGGTGCACATGGATTTTATTTACATTTATTCCCAGCGCAAGGACGCTATCTTCAAAAACTGAGAATGAAACTGAAATGGCACCTTAACACTGGGAACCTCAACCTCTCTCTCTCTCTCTCTTTGGTTTTGCGCATGCTTATGGAGTCTACCAGGTAACTGCTGGTAGATTTGTATGGAGTGCGATGAATCCCTCTTGAACACCCCCCCCCTCTCTCTCTCTCTTTCTTTCTCACTCTCTCTCTCACTCACTCACTCGCTTTCTTTCTGTACGTGTGTGTGTGTGAGTGTGTGTGTGTGTGTGTGAGTGTGTGTGTATGTGTATGTGTGTGTGTGTGTGTGTGTTGTGTGTGTGTGTGTGTGTGTGTGTGTGTGCATGCACGTGTGCGTGCATGTGCGCATATGCATTTCTGCGCACATGTCACAAAAAACCCTAACCTGTAATGTTCCGGAAACACCGTTTTAATGCATGTGATTTTGTGCAATTGCCTTTACTATGCTTTTTCTACGCTCTTGATTTTTACCGCCGCTGTAAGAACTGAAATGAGGCTTGTGGCGCCGTAGGATACTAACCATCACTTAATCTAGAATGTAATAGGCAGTCTTACTGTGCACTTTCCTAGCCACTGACCCTGTCCGCTCTGATTGCCGATACATTGTCATTTTCAGACATCATGTAATGATAAGACTGGATTCTAGTTCGGACAAGTAAAGTTTGAGGGTTCATTCCTCGTTATATGCACACCCGCACGTACACACTATTGGCCTATGCTCAGGGGAGTGTATGGAGTAAATGAATGTGGGGGCACATACACAGAAAAAGATATAGAGAGGGATAGAGAAAGGGAGAGAGAGAAAGGAAGAGACAGAGTGGGAGAGAGAGAGAGACTGGGGTAGGATGAAGGGAGGGGGGGGGGGTGAGACAGAGAGCTTTATTGTGATGGAGGAAGTCGTCTTGATAACCAAAGCGCATGTTGCTCATCGTCTAGATCTCTACCCTTTGTCCCACAAGGCACAGCCTGCGACTGACCTAATACTGAATAATGAAACACGATATTAGCAACTAACACACACACACACACACACATATATATATATACATATATACATATGTATATATACATATACACACACATACATACATACATACATACATACATACATATATACATACATACATACATACATACATTCATACATACATATACAGAGAGAGAGACAGACAGAGACAGACAGAGAGACAGAATACAGAAAATGAAATGAGTTATCCTACATAGTTCTAGGCCATTTCATAAACAAGAAAATTATACTTTTGAAAACAAAACATAGTACATCAATTAAAAATAAACAGACAAAGAGGCAGAGAAAAAAGAAAAACAGGCAGACAGGCTGAGTACCAAAATGGATTCTTTTCAGTCTGATCTGGGGGTAAAGCAAACACAGAAGCCACACACTAGGTGAAGTTTGCTTCAGTGACGACTGTGGTGGCCCACACCTTACGGTATAGTTAGGCAGATAGGCTCTGTGGTGCAGGACACTTGACCAGAGATATCAACAGAGAGACAGGTAACTGTACCATTTAGCTCAAATCATGGCCTAGCTGCATCGAGATGTTAGAATCTGCGCGTGCACAGTATGTCCCATAGCCTCAACATTCTGTTGTCCAAAGCCCTCTATAGCACTATGTGTGGTGGGCTGCTGGCGGCCAAAGTGTGGCAGACCATAAACAATATAGACTATCTTTTCGTATCTGTGGACACACACAGCGCGCGTTGCATAGTACGTTATCGTTCTCTAAGTTTCTGCTTATGGATTCGCTGAGGCGCCAGCGGCTAGTCGCACACAGCATTACAGAAAGCTGGGGACAACGCATACATTTGAGTAAGTGTAGTCCTATATCAAGACATGAAACACATGAAGTCCCAAGACAACAGACTCCGGATACGTCTTTGATCTGAAACGTATTACGCATGCGCAATGACCACTGGCGCCATCACGGGTGGCAATGATCGCTCCCAAGAAATGCTGTCTCAAATTCAATCCCAGCCTGCACCCTAACCTCTGGCCTCTTCGCAGTCCACTTTTAGCCTGCCATCATTCTGATGGGGTCAGTTTAGCGAATTGTATGTCCTGCCCCCTCTTCTCCTCCCTTTCAATTCAAGATCTTGCTAACGCACAGGGTTTTGCGCAGGCACATTGGGTTTTGCGCAGGTTCAAGGAGTCCAGAGAGACGGTTGGCGCAGAGGTAGAGTACGCACCTTTTTATTTGCCTGCGCGAGTTTACCGGAGAACTTCACATGTATATGCCGCGTCCAGTATACCCATCTGTGAATGGGTACCTTATTTTCTTCAGTTAGAGAAAGGTAAAGCAGCCAGGGTCAGGAGATGGGCGTTAGACTCCTAGTGCTAGCTCCCAGAATAGCTGAGGTCTACAACACTTCACTACTCTACGACCTCATGGCTATGGGCCAACCTTTACCTTTTTACCAAGGACTTTGCTAGATAATCGCCAGCAGAGTTGAGTGTTGAGTAGAGTGCATAAGGAAGAAATTGTCTGAATGTTATCAATGTCCCTTGAACAAATTCAATTCATTACACTGCTGCGTGTGGTCTATGTTTCCGGCTGGCTAAAGCGGTCAGAGAGAGACGGGACGGTCACAACGGTCCCAACATACTTCAATTACGTGAAAACCTGCCAAACCCTTTTGTCAGTAGAAACCTGCAAGTCACGCCTATGTTCGGTGGCTTATGAAAACACTAAGCTGTTCAACCAGAATACCTCCGAAATGGAATATGATTGCCGAAAAAACATATCACACTCCTGTCAGTTGAATGCAAGTGTACGTGGTGGGAACTGCGGTCCATGAAGACCAAAGTCCAGCTGCCGGTCTCTCGAGCCATGTCTCCAGTACCCCCCTCCCCCTCACACACACACACATCCAATTGTCCCCACAACTAACTGTCCGCTACATGAGTCAGCATGTGACGGTGGTGCAAGACAGACCTGACAAATAGAAATTCGTGTCTGAGTGTCTACATGTTGACTCAGCCGTCTGATCCGTGCACCGTCACAGCACACCACTCAAACCCATCTTGTGGTTGAACCGGGGTGTGGCAACATACGGTGTCCTGCAGGTTTTATCAGAGGAGTCGATACGATACTTCATACGATAAGATACTGTATGTGCGTACATGCATAAAAATGCACGTATACAAACCTAACAAACTATTTGTCCTATAACGCCGAATTCATACAAGAGTGACTTGCTACGATCAACCTTTCTCAGAACCAGCTTCATGAAGACGAACGACGCCTTTCTCCTCTTCCCTGCTGCTTTATCTTCCCCCAAGAACCATGAAGAGAGCTGGGTACCCACTCACCGCCAGATGGACTGGCGACCGCACGCTCCATTTAGTTCTCGAGCCAAGCACGAACTGGAGCAATCAGACTGGAAGACGGCAGCTGTACCTGTACACCACCCAGTCCTGCCGTGTACTTGTAGACAGGAAACAACATGCTGATCGCAATGCACCTTTCTGACACTGCATCCCGCTCTCCTTACTTCCCCTTCCTTATTTTTATCCCCCCCTCCCCCCGGTCCACAAGAAAGACAGGGCAGGGGAGGGGGGTGCACTTCCAACAATTCAAAGAACAGAAGGGCTAACGTAAGAGAAGTAAGAAAACAAACAAGTTTGAATAGTTACCCTGGCGTGCCTTGCAAAATGGTTCAATCTACAGCTGTCGAAGTGTACTATGCTCGTTTTCGGAAAATAATCACAGACACTGTACCCATAAAATTATCATCATCATCATCATCATCAGCAGCAGCAGCAGCAGCAGCAGCAGCAGCAGCAGCAGCATAAAATATCCACCAAACGACCCCACTTCTTTTTTCTAAAGCAAACGCAACCCCAATTTTTGACGATGAGTGATTGTAGTGGTTAAAACGCGCAGATCTACTCTTCGGTTAAGTGTGTACGCTCCAGACGTTTCCTTGGCATCATTCCATTTAAGCTACTTCTGGATCTTATAATAAACCAAGAGCCAACGTGACGGATACAGTAATTACAGTGTAGTAACTGCAATTACATACGTGCTCATATACCATAATTTTAACCATCGATTCAGCAAACTAAAATGTGACCAGTTTTTAACAACACACTTCAATCATCTGAATGACTCAGTACTGTCCCACGAGACACGTTGTACATGCACAAAACTAATCATTCAGTAATGTTTATTATTCACCCCCCGCCCCCTCCCCCCCCCCCCCCAAAAAAAAGAAAAAAAAAGAAAAAAGAAAAGAACAAAGAGCTTTAGGGACAACGCTAAGGCTCTACATTCGGTTTGGAATTCATATACAATTTCATGTGAATTCCATCCAAACATACCTGCAATAACATGGCAGTGTGTTTGCACCTGCGCCAAACCCTGGTTAAAGGCTTGACATGGAATGGCAATGACCGACATCTATGGAACACCAAGAATCTTGAGTATTAAGATGGGCGGTGAAGAAGCCATTTTTTTTATGTTGCGGGCTGGGATTACACAAGAGACATCAGAACTCGGGTAAAAGACTTTACTCAACTGAGGCAACCAACCTGCCAGACTTGCAAATAACTACTTCACCCTCTGTGAAGACGGTGATCCACCACACATGTATAAAGGGATGTGTGGGTAGGGATAGACTGGGTGCTGGTGTGGTCAAGCACCAAAACAGGTCAGTCGGGGACAAAGCCAGCGACAAAGAAAAGTGGCTCAGGACGGGAGATTTACTGCCTCGTTGACAACCAAAGGCTAGCGGGTGGCCAACAAACGACTCCCGAACAACAAACCACAAGTCAGCGCGGCCATCAGAACAGGTCAGCTGTGGTTAACCTCACACCAATCACAACAGCAGGCGAGCCAGGCGAAAAATCCATCAGCCACCCATAGCTCTACACTTGTCTCTAGCTAGACCTGCCTGGCCCGGCTGTCGTCTGATAGAACCAAAAAAGAAACACTACGTAGGCATTTGAGTGATGAAAGTTAACCCTTCCACTCCCTCACTATATATTCAACGGCTTCCTGCAAATAGGACTGGTGGATAAGATGAGGGAGTGAAAGGGTTAAGGAACACCTTCCATCCAAGTTGAATCACCTCCATTCACCCCTGTCAGGGTCACAAGAAAAACCACACAAGGACTGACTGCAAGTTGTAACTGGAAACTGAAAGCTTTTCTGTTGGAGTCTGTCCTCGTTCACTTTTTCTGACCACTGCAAGAAAGTTACCAGCAAACACAGGGAGTAATATAAAATAAAGGCTTTGTGGCTTATTTTTTTTATATAAATAATTGATTTGCAATCTTTTAAAGGAATTACTATTTCAAACAAATATTACAATACTATAGACCTCTTCTCGCCGACACACTGGAATGACACTGACCTCATAGCATGTCTGAATATCGAACGGAAAGATGAGATGAATGTTTTGCCTTAGGCCTAACCCTCAGTGTTTCTGGTCTCTCTCTCACACACACACACACACACACACACACACACACACACACACACACACACAGAGAGAGAGAGAGAGAGAGAGAGAGAGAGAGAGACAGACAGACAGACAGACAGACAGAAAGACAGAGACAGACAGACAGGCAGAGACACAGAGACAACAGAAAGACAAGACAGACCGACAGAAAGACAGAAACAGCCGGTGAGCGAAAGTGCAGAGATGTTTTGAGATTAGCCATACATAATGGCTTATCATCATTATTACGTGTTGCTAGTAAAATTGCGTCATCGAAAGCGTACATTAATGGAACGTCAATGATTTCCTAGGTCCGTGTTAACTTAAGGACGGTGCCCAATCCAAGCAGTTCACATAGCCTATTCATGGACTGTAATGGTTCAGATTCTTACTGTGACAATTACTGAAGTAAGCACCTGGTCTGCCACCTATCTCTGGACCTGTTTGTCTTTGTGTGGGAACACTGTGGTAGTTAGAATGTTGTTGGATTTCCCTCCCCCTCTCTTGTGCGGTTTTAGTATGCCCCCCATTCCAATTCTGTATCACACCACCAAACTGATATTATATTCCCCATTCTGGCTCTCTCTTCAACACACTAATAAACTGATTCTATGCTGGTCATTCTGATTCTTTAACACACCACACACCAGGATCATTCAATGGAAACCCAGGTGCTAGGAGGTCAATGGAGCAAGCGATGTCAAGCATCCATGAACCACCAACCAGGACACTGTACACTGCTGCTAAGTCACTTCGCTGGAATCCAACTAACGGAGTGTGTTCCTATCCCATGCATTGGGTACATTGCTTAACCCTTTCACTCCCGCACCCCATCCACCAACTGCAAAAAATGACCCCTTTGACTCCCTCACCATATCCACCAGATTCCTGCAGGCAGCTGGTGGATAGGGTGAGGGAGTCAGTGAGCTGGTGGATAGTGTAAGGGAATACGATATTGTAAGGATGTGAAGCGTGGATAGTCAACACGCAAAGCCAGAACAAGATTGAGGTAGCTGAAATGTGGTTGCTAAGAAGAATATTAAAAGTTCCATGGACAGCAAAGAAAACAAACGAGACCGTCTTGAAGGAGGCAGACACAAAAAGAACAATAATTTGGGGGTGGTGGTTGTTCTTACGGTTGTAGAAGAGACAACCCAACTTTCCCTCTCTTATTAAAATTAAGGCCAAGGAAACCTACCTGCATTTACTCTATACTACTGTATTTGGAGTTCTCATCTATCGTCTGTTATTACACTGAAATCTGATCTATCGTCTGTTATTACACTGAAATCTGATCTATCGTCTGTTATTACACTGAAATCTGACATTTGGTCAATCTGAATCACGTTTCTCTCTCTCTTTCTCTCTCTCCCTCCCTCCCTCCCTCCTTTCTTCCCTTTATTTTTCCCCTTAGCCGATGGACTATCCAGTGAAAAATACAGCCAAACTGTGTGGGTACAAGGTAGAGGAAGTGTGGGAGGAAGGTGAAAATTAATATCTTCGTATCATCTGCCAATTTTAATATCTCTAGAACTGTCAATTCCTGTTCTTTCAGGACGGAATAGCCGGGCAACGAAGCAATGAAGATAAGACTTACATCACAAGGAATTTGGGGAAGCAGGTTGGAAGGCAAGAAGGAAAAAAAGAGATAAGGTGGGGAAAGACAGACATGAGAGATAAGTTCGATGTGAAAAAAATCTAAGGAAAACGAAAGACAGAAAACCAGGCAAGAAGACGAAATAAGGTGGAAAAAAAAATGTAGATGGAATGAGAGAGAGAGAGAGAGAGAGAGAGAGTGTGTGTGTGTGTGGTGTGTGTGTGTGTGTGTGTGTGTGTGTGTGTGTGTGTGTGTGTGTGTGTGTGTGGGTGTGTGTGTGTGTGTGTGTGTGTGTGTGTGTGTGTGTGTGTGTGTGTGTGTGTGTGTGTGTGTGTATTACGAAAGTGACTTTACACAGCAGATACTGGTCGATTTGGAACTTGAGAAAAGTGTATCACTATCTCGTTTATAGCCCGTGTACATGATCATGTGCTAAGCTGCTGCTGCTTAGGACTGCATCTTTTTTTCTTTTTCTTTTTTCCTCTTCTTCTTTTTCAAATTCTATTCCTTTACCTAGATAGCTACCTAAACAACTGCTGGTCTGCTTTTTAGTTAGATAGTTAATTAGTTAGTTAGTTAGTTAGTTAGTTAGTTAGTTAGTTAGTTAGTTAGTTTGTTTGGGGGTTAGACGGAAATGACGACAGGGAAACCAGAGTAGGTTTGATTTGACAGAGATCCTATTATCCTTTAGTTGATGTTATTCATTCATTCATTCAATCGTTCATTCATTCATTCATTCATTCAATCATTCGTTCATTCATTCATTACTCATCTGTTTATTTGGTTGCATATTTACGGGAAATACAAAACAATGAAGAAACCAGACTACGGTTGACATGTAAAGACATCTTTTAGAGTTGGTTTTTGTTTTGTTTTGTTTTTTTACAGTGTCTGTGATTAAATCAACTTTTGTTTGACACATTTTCAACACACAAGCACATATACAAAGAACGCGCGCGTGGGTACACACACACACACACACACACACACACACACACACACACACACACACACACACACACACACACACACACCACATCACCACTCACACACACTCACACTCACACACACACACACACACACAACACACACACACACACACAACACACACACACACACACACACACAACACACACACGCACGCACGCACACACACACTCAATACGGCTCGATTTCAACGACTCTTTCCTTATTTTTGTTTTCTTACAAATTTTGAAGGAGAGGAGGTTGAAGAACTGCGGATAAAGAAAAATAAGCAAACGGTGTCTGGCATGGTAAAACTATCCCCGTCTATCGTCACAAGCTGCAAGGCAAACACTACATTATACAGTCTGCAGTCACTTTCTTTACATCACTAAACACTACATTATGCAGTCTGCAGTCACTTTCTTTACATCACTAAACACTACATTATGCAGTCTGCAGTCACTTTCTTTACATCACTAAACACTACATTATGCAGTCTGCAGTCACTTTCTTTACATCACTAAACACTACATTATGCAGTCTGCAGTCACTTTCTTTACATCACTAAACACTACATTATGCAGTCTGCAGTCACTTTCTTTACATCACTGCTTTCGGCCTTTTAACGAGTATGTACCCATGCACGCCAGCATGTACGTACGCATACATGCACATACACAGAGAAATGTACACGAACATACACACACACCGCGCGCGCAAGCACGCACACAAACATGCAGAAGACCTGACAAGTCAAATATCACTGGTAGTCTGGCTCACACACTCTTTCCTATAATGGGCACGAAGGTGGGAGGCACCACCAACGTTACTCAATTATATATATAGAAGATGCTGTGTAAAGAAAATCGGGAGGGGAGAAGGAGGTGGTTCAGAAACAGAAAGGGGGAAAGAGAAAGACGGAGGATAGTAAGGAAGTAGAGGACTGGGCTGGTGGATAGTGTAGAGGGTTGGAGGAAAGACAAGGACAAGACAGACAGAAACAAACAAACGCTACAGTCAGACACAGGAAACAAACAAACGCTACAGTCAGACACAGGAAACAAACAAACGCTACAGTCAGACACAGGAAACAAACAAACGCTACAGTCAGACACAAGAAACAAACAAACGCTACAGTCAGACACAAGAAACAAACAAACGCTACAGTCAGACACAGGAAACAAACAAACGCTACAGTCAGACACAGGAAACAAACAAACGCTACAGTCAGACACAGGAAACAAACAAACGCTACAGTCAGACACAGGAAACAAACAAACGCTACAGTCAGACACAGGAAACAAACAAACGCTACAGTCAGACACAGGAAACAAACAAACGCTACAGTCAGACACAGGAAACAAACAAACGCTACAGTCAGACACAAGAAACAAACAAACGCTACAGTCAGACACAGGAAACAAACAAACGCTACAGTCAGACACAAGAAACAAACAAACGCTACAGTCAGACACAGGAAACAAACAAACGCTACAGTCAGACACAGGAAACAAACAAACGCTACAGTCAGACACAGGAAACAAACAAACGCTACAGTCAGACACAAGAAACAAACAAACGCTACAGTCAGACACAAGAAACAAACAAACGCTACAGTCAGACACAGGAAACAAACAAACGCTACAGTCAGACACAGGAAACAAACAAACGCTACAGTCAGACACAAGAAACAAACAAACGCTACAGTCAGACACAAGAAACAAACAAAACTCCGGGGAAACATTTTTAAGGAACGTGATGAAGGAGACATATGGAAGAGACACAAACAGAAAGGGATGGGAAGAGGAAGAGGAGGAAAAGATTCTGTGTTTAAATGATAACCCCACTGCTGCAACTTATGAGCAATTAATCATTGAATGTTTTCATAAATTTCATACAACTTGAGTCCTGATCCCTACCCCCCAAAAAAAATCGCATCAGGGACTTCTTAAGCCCAGTTTATTCTACCACTGTCAGCCCACTGTCAGCCAAATTCTGCAACAGTTCATATGTCTAAATGTGGAAGTCTGCATTTCTCCACCTGTGAATTTCAACCAGTACCAAATACAAAAATACTAGATTTGACAATGAAAAGATATAATGAATTTTTTTCCATAAATGACGCCATTTAGAGTATTTTATGAATATGAACTTAAGTATTACTGACTAAAGACCAGTTCAAGTTCAATAAACTCAGTATTTAGGCTTGCACTACGTCTCCTGTTATCAAATGTTAAACAAGAAGAAGAGAATGCCATTGCACGTATCCCCTTCTTTTATATCAATCAGACAATTAATATAATCAACAAACTGTGTTCAATGTCGCACCTTTTATCATTATAATTAGCATATACACTTTTAGTAAATTGATATAACTTACCTTTAATACGATTTCGCTAATCAAAATCAGAAAAGCAATGTTTCTGAATTGGATTCAAAAGTTGTTTCACTTCTATAAAATCCTGGTGCAACAACTTGTGGGGGACAGAGTGGGGGTAGTGGGGAGAGGAAGGAAGGTTAGGGGGAGAGAATGAAACAGGGAAAGACAGACAGACAGACAGACAGACAGACAGACGGACAGACAGATTTGGGATGAGAAGAGACACAGACAGGGGAAGGGGAGAGGAGAGGGGAGGACAGGGGAGGTAAGCAGAGAGATAGAAGTGAGCACGATCAAAGTGGTGAGAAGGTGCCACAGGTACAGGTACAGAGACGGAGCGCATCATCAGCACTACATCTGGCACCAGGCCCAGACTAGCACCACCTGCTGAGGTCTGGAACCTCACCAATGGCACTGCCTGCGATACTGACAGACATCTCTCGCCTCTTACTCCCTTACCTGCTGGCACGGGGCAACACAACATACGAAATAGGTGTAAGGCGAGAGGAGGGAAGGGAAGATGAGGAAGCAGACAGGAAGGAAAAGAAGGGATGAGATAGGCAGGCGGGGAGAGAGGAAGGGAAGAGAGGGAAGACAGAATAGAGGTAGAGGGGGTGGTTTAGACAGGGGTGGGAGTGGGGGAAGAGCAAAAGATGAAAGAGCGAGGAGTGATGAGGTTTACTGCAGTCTACAGACAGGTGATGATGGTGATGGTGATGGTGGTGTGATAGTGATACGTACAGTGGCGCACGCATAGATACATATACATGCAAAACTTGTCTCTGTGAGGGAGCATGGTAACACATACATATATCTGAATATGTTTTAGAAGCAGACTCGGTTATGTATCTGCGAGTACACGGTAAAGAGACATACATCTAGTTAAGAAATAGAACAGATTTGTTCTTCTTACATGTTAAGGGACAGGAAAATGAAGAGTGGACATTAGCAGAAGAGTCAAGCTTCTGAAATCAACGAGCCTGGCGTGATAGCTTCCCAGCACGGAGCAAACAATGGAACATGCACACTAATACAGAAACATGCACACTAATACAGAAACATGCACACTAATACAGAAACATGCACACTAATACAGAAACATGCACACTAATACAGAAACATGCACACTAATACAGAAACATGCACACTAATACAGAAACATGCACACTAATACAGAAACATGCACACTAATACAGAAACATGCACACTAATACAGAAACATGCACACTAATACAGAAACATGCACACTAATACAGAAACATGCACACTAATACAGAAACATGCACACTAATACAGAAACATGCACACTAATACAGAAACATGCACACTAATACAGAAACATGCACACTAATACAGAAACATGCACACTAATACAGAAACATGCACACTAATACAGAAACATGCACACTAATACAGAAACATGCCAAAGAGGTTTAAAATAATAATAAAAAAGAAAGGAAAATAACACCAAACAAAAAACGCAAACAAAATTCTAAGACGACTTATGTTTGCATCCTTCTGTTTTTCATTTCTTCTTTATCCGTTCTTCTTTTCATTATACAAGCCCTCGGGAGGACAGAAGGTTGACCCCTACTCGCCAAAATCAGAACTAGACTGGAGATTTTCTTTCAAAGCGGAATAGTTTGGCGTGAAGAGAGGGTTGCTCTCCTTGGGTAAAGCACGCTAACACAGTAAACAGTCATTACCCCCACCCCCACCCTTACTTTTTTCGGCGCTCATACATTTTCTTTAACCTTGGAAAGCGAACGTTTCTTAAGAATTTGGAATGCAAAAAAAAATCTCTTTTGTTGTGAAGGGATTTTTCACGTTTAACTGCGTGCTATCTACATGACCGAAGTTTATGTTCTCATCCAGCAGACTGGCACCCTGACCGCCATTCAGTTTCTGTCGGAAGTGGCGATTTTCAAACCACGTTTTTGTTGTAGGCTACATTGGTGAAATTCTCTTCCCCTCTGTATGCGTGTGAGTGAGTGAGTGAGTGTGTGTGTGTGTGTGTGTGTGTGTGTGTGTGTGTGTGTGTGTGTGTGTGTGTGTGTGTGTGTGTGTGTGTGTGTGTTGTGTGTGTGTGTGTGTGTGTGTGTGTGTGTGTGTGTGTGTGTGTGTGTGTGTGGTGTGTGTGTGTGTGACTGTGACAAAAATGTGTGGAAACACGTTTTTCGGCTCTTCATGGATAGATCGATATCAAATTTAGGTTAAAGGTGTGGACAGTTGAGAAGTCGCGAAAGAGTAAGTTTGAAAGGCAAGGCTCCAAGGTCAAGGTCCCAAGGACAAAAACGTGTCTAAAATCAGCACTTTTCATAGAAGGTGTGTGAACAGCACTTTCTCAGGCACTTTAGACATATTTAAAATCTGTTTTCGTGTTTGTGACAGTCTATCACTGCCCTTGGTATACGTCAAGTTCTATTTCATATGAAATTTAGTCAATGTCACAGTGACCGATATTCTAGACCATCCGTATCTTTACAATTACACTGTCTGAAACAAAAACTGTCAAAAACTAAAGGAATCAACTTTCTATATAAGCTTCAGCACACACACACACACACACACACACACACACACACACACACACACACACACACACACACACACACACAAGATGGCGGCTTTCTAACAGAACGTCTTCAGAGAGGAATCGTCTAGGCTGAAAATGACACGGTCCAAACGTTGTGTCATCAAAGAAAAAGTAAAGAAAACCACCCGTGGGACAGACAACACCAGGGCAGAGACATCACCACCTTCAGAGACCCCAGAACTCGAAGAACATCAAAAAGAACAGACCTCCGGTCGCACCCTTTCACCATCCAGGAGTCAGCCACACATCGCACAGCTACAATCAAGATCATCATGTGGCTGCCGCTGTCAAGAGGCGGTAAGGGAGATAGACATTTTAAACAACACCATTCAAGAAATGTCTAAACAAATCCACATTCTCACAACCATGCTACATTCAGACAGAAAACTTTTATTGGAAAACAATACAACGTTAAAGGAGCTGCGCGACGTCAATAAGTGCACCAAACTTACGACCACCGTTGCGTGCCAGACGGATTCCACAGTCCACGGTGACTTCACCACCATGTCACCGATGGACAAATTCTCCACCTACGCGGAATGCGCAGCTCAACCCCCCAAACTGGAAGATCGGGCGAGGACACAAAATGGCAGGAGAAATGTCGTCAATCATAGACCAGACGTCTCCACAAAAACCTAACCGTGACGTCAAAACTGCGCTATCGTCAACACGTTCCAGACCACAATCAAATGTTCTTCCCCGTGTCCTTATCGTTCACGACTCAGTCCTCAATAAGGTGGATGGAAAAAGACTGGGCTCTTCATACGGTTTTCAGGTGGCCACGAGAAAGATCCATACCATCGAGGACTGTAAGATTGCAATTGAAAAATCAAAAGAAGAGCTGACACCTGAACCTGACTGTGTAGTTTTACATGTGGGGATCACAGATTTAAAAACAAAGGAGCCCACTGAATGTAGCACAACTCTTGACACCTGTGTGAAAACTATCAACACCCAATTTCCAAAAGCCAGGGTAGTTTTAAGTCAGGTAGCTCCTGTGAGGGACAAACACCTAAACGCTAAAAGAGAGCTCCTAAATGCCCTAACAAAAGTGCGACTTCTTAAAGCAGCGAGTGTCGAATACGTCAACAATGACAATCTTCAAACTATCAGTCACACTCAAGTCAGCCAGGACGACGTCCATCCAACCATCAGAGGGGCGAGCGTTCTGGCCAGAAACTTAGGGAGGCAAATCCATCAGCTTTTCTGGGAAAAACCGAGGAGGAGATCAAACCGACAACGACATCAACAAAGACCCGGCTTTCAATCTCCGTTTTTCTTCTCTCCTTGGTCATTTTAGATTCAGCCCAGATTCAGTTTCTCTTCGTTCAGTTCTCAGCTATATTGTTTTACTTAATTATTTTCTTGTTCACATACTTCATTTTTATCCTATTTGTACCTTTTAATTCAAAGTTAAATGAAATCTATATAAACTTACCATATTGTTCTAAAGTTATTCAACCGTTCCTCATGAAGACGTGTGTAGTAAGTGATATCAACATTTTTCAGTGGAACGCACGTTCCATTGTTAAAAACATCTCATATTTGAGTAACTATCTCTCTTCTAAAAACGTCCATGTCATGCTCCTACAATCGCTGAATACCATCAAAACCAAATTACCTAAAATATCCGGTTTTTATTATCCACCAATATGTGACTCTGTAAATGACGGTGGCCGTATACAAACAGCTATATACATTCGTGAAGGACTGAACTATTGTGAACGATCATCGCCAGTACCTAAATCTACCGCATTTATTTCATCATGTGCAATCATTATAAAATTTTCCTCATCGTTAGTTGTGAATATGGCCTCTGTATACTTACCAAGAGGCCCAGACTCTATGAACACTGAATGGTTAAAACACTTTCAAGATCAGGACGACAAGTGGATAATTGGAGGTGATTTTAATGCACATGCCCCATTTTGGGAAAAGTATTGTACAAACATAACAAGCAACAGATTGATTGAAAATATTGTAGATTCCAATTTATATTTACTTAACAACGGACACGTTACCCGGATCCCCGATATACCAACCCACAGACCCACAGCTATCGACCTTACTTTAATCTCACCATCCCTAGCCCCAAACGCCACATGGCAAACAGAGGATGACTTGTTGGGATCAGATCACATCCCCATACGTCTTACCCTAAACCATACTACAGAAATAGACGCCATACCACAAGATAGTTTACCCAAGTTTAATTATAAAAACGCTGACTGGATCAGTTTTAAGGCAATCCTTGAAAAGACAAGAACAGATCTATCTGAAGCAATGAACATAAACGAAACGTACGAAGTTTTCTGTAACTCACTCTTAAGGGCTGCTAACATTTCAATTCCAAAACTTACAGTGTCAAAAATAGGAAAACATCATGGAAATGTCTGGTGGAATGAGGACTGTCAAAAGGCAGTGAACGAAAAGAAAGAAAAATACAAAATTTATTTAGCAAACAGGTCACCTGAAAATCATACAGCGATGAAAAGTGCCAACATTAAGTGTAACAGAATCATAGAGCAAGCCAAAGAACAACACTGGACATCTTTTTGTAAATGTGAAGTAAATAACCACAAAGACACGATAAAGATTTGGGAAAAACTAAAATTAATGAAAAACGGGATTAAGTTGCCATCAATTCCAGTAAAGCTAGAAAATAACCCTATTCCTAGCTCATTGGAAAAAGCAGAAGCTTTTGCAGACGTGTTTGCTGAGGCCTGTCGTGTAGAAGGACTCCCTGTCTCTGATAGAAATTATAGGGAACGAGATGAAAAGAAAGATGTATATAAGGACCCTGCCTCTGACAATACTCACTACATAAATGCATCACTCACACTTCAAGAATTAAAAGATGCCATTCAGTCCCTTCCAAGTAAAAAAACGTCAGTTGGACTAGATGCAATTTCCAATGAGATGCTGAAAAATTTACCAGAAAATTTTATAATCTTGCTACATGACATATTTCAAAAATGCTGGAATAGTGGGATAATGCCTAACAACTGGAAAGAAACAATAGTGGTTCCTGTATTAAAACCAGGTAAATGTAATACCGATTTGAAAAACTACAGGCCAATTGCATTAACATCACATGTATGTAAACTAATGGAGAAAATAATCTTAAAGAGACTGATGCACTATTGTGAAAAGAATAAAATAATACCAGTAAATCAGGCAGGATTTCGAAAAGGCAGGTCACCAGTAGAGATCCTAACAAAGCTAACTACTAATATAAAACAACAATTTGCAAGACGTCAATGTGTTTTAGCTACATTTTTTGATATAACGAAAGCATACGATCAAGTGTGGCACTCCCGATTGTTATTCAAATTTAAAAGTATTGGGCTGACAGGTCACATTTTTGGCTATGTTAAGTGTTTCTTAGAAAATAGAGTATTTCAAACGAGGATTGAAAATGTATATTCCACGAAACGAATTCTTCAAATGGGTATCCCTCAGGGATCCGTTATAGCTCCCCTTCTTTTCATGATATTAATGCATGACTTACCCAGTAAAGTATCTAAGCATGTAGTTTTAGCTCAATATGCTGACGATTTATGCATGTGGATGCAGGTAAATATGAAAAAGAAAACTCCTTTGCGCTGTATCAATTATACACGCAAGTGCTACCAATTAGAACTTGATTAAATAGCGCGATACATGGTAGAAAATGGGTTACATCTATCCCTGGAAAAAACAAAAATAGTTTTATTTAATAATGGAGCTAACCCAGTAAATATTCCCACTTTCAAACTGGGAGATACTCTTCTTCAGTTTAACGAGTCGATTAAATTCTTAGGAGTTTTCCTTACAGCAAAATTATCTTGGAATCAGCATATTGAATACGTATTAACCAAAGCTCAAAAAAGTTTAAATTTCATAAAAATAGTTCGCAAACAGACATGGGGTCAAGATTCATCAACACTTGTTCATCTTTGTAAATCGCTTGTTAGATCTAAATTAACCTATGCTCAAGAAATCTTCTTCAGTGCACCGAAACACTTACTAAAAAACTGCAGAGCATAGATTGTAAAGGTTTCAAACTTGCACTGGGTCTTCCAATGCATGCTTCCTGTCTTCGGACATATAATGAAATCAAACTGTTGCCACTTGATGAGCAAAGGAAAGTCGCTTCTACTAAATTTTTGTTAAGAAACACTACCGTAGAAAACATCTCAGAAACAGAAATTAAACTGAGATCAGATACCGACTTTCCAAAACGAGCTAAATCAATATCTTCACAGGTCACACTTGCAACATACACATCTGACGTCATGAAAGGCTCAGGAATTGATCTAGACGTAGATCCTGTATCTATACGACCTTCCTTTTCGCCAGTACCCAGTTGGGAACTCCAAAGAGCACGATTTGACGTACACCACACTAATTTAAAAAAAGGAGACAATATAAACTTACTGGCAAGTCAGGTTAAATGTCATATAAACGACGTATATTCTGATCATTTGAAAATTTACACTGATGGGTCAGTAATTGAAAGAAAAGCAGGCTCAGCGTTTTTAATACCTGCTCTCAAAATTGAAAAATCTTTCTACATAGGACTTGATAAATCTATCTTTACAGCTGAACTCTTTGCAATATTAATGGCTTTAAACTTTCTGATAAGTCTTCCTAGGACAATTTTTCAGATACTTCTTTGCGTTGATTCAAAATCAGTACTTCAGGCTCTTGAATTATCAAAATTACAAACAAGATCAGAAATGATTCTGGAAATAAGTCACTTGATTCATAATTTATCTTTAAGAGGCACTGATATCACTTTCTGCTGGATACCTTCTCATAGTTCTTTTAGTTATAATAATAAAGTTGACAGGGCTGCCAAACGGGGAGCTAATAACTCACCAGATTCAAACAATATCCAGCTTTCTCTCTCGTTGCACGAGAATTACACTTTAGTGGACAACTACGTCTGGAAGCAGTTCCAATTAAAACAGAAAAAGTATGATAAATGTCACATGAATTTTGAAGTTAGCAAAATACTTAAGCAGCTTCATGCCAGCAGAACTATACAGTCCCTTATGTACAGATGGAAACTTGATGCATTCAAAACAAAATATACCAATAACATAGTGTGTCTGTGTGGAAAGAAGATAACACATAGTCATATTCTTTCTTGCGTTAGGGTAAAACGACATATTCCAACACTATCTGTGAGTACAGTTTCTGACATATTTGCCTCATCATCATTACTGTATGAATTTTTTGTTAGCCTGTCAAAAAGTCCTATAGCGAATTACCTTTAAAATGTTATTTGACTTGTTCATTGTTGTGGTTAGTCAATTATTAGTTTTACTTTTTATTCATTTCTTCCGGATATTTACTAATTTTGTTTGTCAGTTTGTTTGTTTAAATCGATAATTATGGTAACATTATTTGTTAGTTTTACCTTCCCCTCTTCAAAACAGTTGTTTTCTGGATCATCTTTTCTCAAAATCAAAATTGACAATTTTCAAATATCTTCTTCACTCCTCCTCTATCACTCCCCCCCCCCCCCCCTTTTTTTTTTTTTTTTTTTTTTTTGTCTAAAATCACTTTAGTGAATAGACATTAAATCAAAGACCACCACAAATGTTTTCAATAGTTATATGTGATTTTATTATTCAGTATGTGTCTACTGATGTGCAATGGTTTGGCCACAGCGGGGAAGAGAATTTCATCAAAGTAGCCTACAACAAAAACGTGGTTTGAAAATCGCCACTTCCGACAGAAACTGAACTTTAAGAAACTAATGCATACGACGAGCGTCATTCAATAAACAGCGACAATGTCCTAATAACTTTAAAGTAACTGTTGCAGCACGTCGAAAGTTTTCGCACAGTCGGCCCAATTATTCTGAGATCTATAACTTTCGCACAGTCGGCCCAATCATTCCGTGATCTATAACTGTCGCACAGCCGGCCTAATTATTCCGTAATCTGTAACTTTCGCACAGCCGGCTCAATTATTCCGTGATCTATAACTTTCGCACAGCCGGCTCAATCATTCCATGATCTATATAACTAACGCACAGCCGGCCCAATTATTCCATGATCTATAACTTTGGCACAGCCGGCCCAATTATTCCGTGATCTATAATTTTGGCACAGCCGGCCCTATTATTCTGTGATCTATAACTTTGGCACAGCCGGCCCAATTATTCCGTGATCTATAACTATCGCACAGCCAGCCCAATTATTCCGTGATCTAAGTACGAAATTAGGCACACATATTTGACGTCATTCGTTATGATGTCATTCTCATTCCAAGCATCACTGCCACCAGGAAGCTGGTGGCTAGGGCAAGGAAGTGAAAAGACTTAATACAGGAAGCTGGTGGATAGGGCAAGGACGTGAAAAGACTGAATACAGGAAGCTGGTGGTTAGGGCAAGGAAGTGAAAAGACTTAATACAGGAAGCTGGTGGATAAGGCAAGGAAGTGAAAAGACTGAATACAGGAAGCTGGTGGATAGGGCAAGGAAGTGAAAAGACTGAATACAGGAAGCTGGTGGATAGGGCAAGGAAGTGAAAAGATGAATACAGGAAGCTGGTGGATAGGGCAAGGAAGTGAAAAGACTGAATACAGGAAGCTGGTGGAAAGGGCAAGGAAGTGAAAAGACTGAATACAGGAAGCTGGTGGATAGGGCAAGGAAGTGAAAAGACTGAATACAGGAAGCTGGTGGACAGGGCAAGGAAGTGAAAAGACTGAATACAGGAAGCTGGTGGACAGGGAAAGGAAGTGAAAAGACTGAATACAGGAAGCTGGTGGACAGGGCAAGGAAGTGAAAAGACTGAATACAGGAAGCTGGTGGACAGGGAAAGGAGGCGAAAATGAAAAGACTAAATACGGGAAGCTGTGATTAGTGTGATGAACGAGTTTAAAAAAAATCACTGCTGGTGCTGAGTGAAACTTTTGGGCATTGTCTGAGTGCGGTCACAATGACCCAAACCAATGTACCCCATGTCGACACACTGAGCAATATATTGCCTGGTGGGTCGCACATTTGGTCCCGGCTGGAATCAGGTTTGCTCATACACAGCCCTGAAACCCTGCTGGCAAGTGTTCCTTTGCGCTTTTTCACCATCATCTTCCCGTGCTCCTCCTCCACCTCCTTTTCATCCACCTGTCCCTCGTCCCCTCCTTCCCTTCTTGAGGAGTGGTGGTGGTTAAAGCACCAGCCTGGTTCACCAGAGATATTTCCAAGAGATATCGAGTTCCATCCCAGGTCGGACAGGGTTGGTTTTTTTCTCCCATGCCCCCCCCCCCCCCCCTTTTTTTTTTTTTCCCGCTAAATCCTGAGTGGTGGTCAGGTGCCAGTCTTTTGGATTTGACGATAAATTAAAGTGCCTCGCGCAACATGCACTTAGTACATGTAAATGATCCAACTGCCACAAACTTGTTACTGATGGCAAAATTTTGTAGGAAAATGTACTACAAGTGCCGTAGTAATTTGGCAAAGTGTTTTCTATGGGCCAGCAACATGCAATTCAATCCAATAAATTCCGTTGTGACCCAACCCCCTCCCTCCTCCCCTACACCAAAAAGAAATCCATTCCAAACCAGTGCAATGCCTCTCTTAGCCCACCTCTAGTTCTCTTCCTCCCCTTCTCCTTGTTCTCCTCCTCCAACCAACCCCTCCTCCCCATACACACACGCGCACATGTTGTTTAACTCCATGTCACGTAGGCACAAAGGCCGAGTGGCGTGACCTGGTTCTTCAAAACTGATACCGGTCTATCTGGGAGAGAAATCCTTCCCAAGTTAGACTCCACACAACGGTCCTTTGTGAGTGAGTCACTGCTCCTTACAAATAAAATTCTATCTCTACTCCATCATGCCATCCTCCCAATAAAAACACACACACACACACACACACACACACACACACACACACACACACACACACACACCGTGTGTGCAGGCGCACACGTGCTTACATACACACATGCACGTACGACACACACGCACGTACGTACAACAGGAAAAAGAAATGAAGGAAGGACAGAATAGAGGGGGAAAGACACACACACACACACACACAAAACCACAACCTCAATGGTTTGCCTGTATAGACAAAGCGGGAGAAAAAGACAAAAAGTAAAAAAGACAAAAAAGATGAAAAGACAGAAAGGCACGAAGAAAGAAATGGAAAAAAAAACATGATGAAGTTGCACTTATATTAACTTTTCCTGTTTGAAAACAAAGCATAAACCGTAAAGGGCATAATAGACCGACCCACTCTCCCCGCGAAATGCCTCTCGAAATAGCACCCGTGCAGGCTCCTCGGCCAATCGGCGCGCCGAATGATGATGACGCATGCCCACGTGCTTCTCATTTCCTCAGGTCGGTCCGGCAAGCAGAGTCACATTTCACATTTCAGCGCGTTCGCTCTTGGAATTTGGCCGGTTTCTTTGCTACTCGTTATGCCTGGAAAACACTGTTGTTACGAGGATATTCTGATGTTCGATTTTTCCCATTCCCAAAACGACTGAAAGTCTGTAAAGAGTGAACCAAGGCTTGCAGTCGACCACATGATCAACTCAACCCCAACATTATAACCAAACATCACTACGTTTGTTTGACTGAAAGTAAGAATAAGTGTTATCCGGCACAAAAGACGTAAGTGTGCAATTCTGAAAACAAAGTTAGATATGATGACTGCCTCTAA
The DNA here is from genome assembly GCA_030674185.1 of Monoplex corrugatus. Taxonomy (NCBI): domain Eukaryota; kingdom Metazoa; phylum Mollusca; class Gastropoda; order Littorinimorpha; family Ranellidae; genus Monoplex; species Monoplex corrugatus. The sequence goes on from JAPXFY010000015.1 coordinate 31,222,901, forward strand.
ATGCCATAGAAACTGATCCAAGTTAGTGATCCATACGCCAACTGTTGTGTCCATGTTTGGGTACATTTCCACTGACTGAAGGTGGTGTACATGACTGTGTAGCCTTTCAGTCAAACACACACACACACACACACACACACACACACACACACACACACATACACACACACACACACACACACACACACACACACACACACACACACACACACACACACACACACACACATCTGTCGAGTCTAACGATAGGATGCTTCGTATTCTCTGTGTGTTTGTAGCATAGTGTGTGTCTTCAAGCATGCATAGGTGAGTGGGTGCGTGGGTGGTGTGTGTGTGTGAGTGAGTGTGTGTGTGTGTGTGTGTGTGTGTGTGTGTGTTTGTGTGTGTGTGTGTGTGTGTGTGTGTGTGTGTGTGTGTGTGTGTCTGAGCTATTTGTGTGTTTCTGTGTGTTTGCGTGTTATGGATGTGTGTGTATCTGTGTGTGTGTGTGTGTCTGAGTGTGTGTCTGTGTGTGTGTGTCTGTTAGTCTGTGTTATTTGTGTGTTTCTGTATGTTTGTATAAGTGTTATGGATGTGTATCTGTGTGTGTGTTATTTGTGTGTCTCTATGTGTTTGTATGCGTGTTATGGATGTGTGTGTATCTGTGTGTGTGTTATTTGTGTGTTTCTGTGTGTGTGTTGTTTGTGTACTTCTGTGTGTTTGTATGCGTGTTATGTCCTGAGTTCAATCCCAGCCTGGGTCCCCAATACTGACCTGTTCACAGTCCATCTTAATACTGACCCGTTCACGGTCCATCTTAATACTGACCCGTTCACTGTCCATCTTAATACTGACCCGTTCACTGTCCATCTTAATACCGACCCGTTCACTGTCCATCTTAATACTGACCCGTTCACTGTCCATCTTAAAACTGACCCGTTCACTGTCCATCTTAATACTGACCCGTTCACTGTCCATCTTAATACTGACCCGTTCACTGTCCATCTTAATACTGACCCGTTCACTGTCCATCTTAATACTGACCCGTTCACTGTCCATCTTAAAACTGACCCGTTCACTGTCCATCTTAATACTGACCCGTTCACTGTCCATCTTAATACTGACCCGTTCACGGTCCATCTTAATACCGACCCGTTCACTGTCCATCTTAATACCGACCCGTTCACTGTCCATCTTAATACTGACCCGTTCACTGTCCATCTTAAAACTGACCCGTTCGCTGTCCATCTTAAAACTGACCCGTTCACTGTCCATCTTAAAACTGACCCGTTCGCTGTCCATCTTAAAACTGACCCGTTCGCTGTCCATCTTAAAACTGACCCGTTCGCTGTCCATCTTAAAACTGACCCGTTCGCTGTCCATCTTAATACTGACCCGTTCGCTGTCCATCTTAATACTGACCCGTTCGCTGTCCATCTTAAAACTGACCCGTTCGCTGTCCATCTTAGTACTGACCCGTTCACTGTCCATCTTAGTACTGACCCGTTCACTGTCCATCTTAATACTGACCCGTTCGCTGTCCATCTTAAAACTGACCCGTTCGCTGTCCATCTTAGTACTGACCCGTTCGCTGTCCATCTTAATACTGACCCGTTCACTGTCCATCTTAAAACTGACCCGTTCACTGTCCATCTTAATACTGACCCGTTCACTGTCCATCTTAATACTGACCCGTTCACGGTCCATCTTAATACTGTCCATCTTAATACTGACCCGTTCATTGTCCATCTTAATACTGACCCGTTCACGGTCCATCTTAATACTGACCCGTTCACTGTCCATCTTAATACTGACCCGTTCACTGTCCATCTTAATACTGACCCGTTCACTGTCCATCTTAAAACTGACCCGTTCATTGTCCATCTTAGTACTGACCAGTTCACTGTCCATCTTAATACTGACCCGTTCACTGTCCATCTTAATACTGACCCGTTCACTGTCCATCTTAATACTGACCCGTTCACTGTCCATCTTAATACTGACCCGTTCACTGTCCATCTTAATACTGACCAGTTCACTGTCCATCTTAATACTGACCCGTTCACTGTCCATCTTAATACTGACCAGTTCACTGTCCATCTTAATACTGACCCGTTCACTGTCCATCTTAATACTGACCAGTTCACTGTCCATCTTAATACTGACCAGTTCACTGTCCATCTTAATACTTCAATCATTGTCGTGATGTCAGCTTAAGCTTTCACACGTCCCTTCTCCTTGTCCTCTCCAAATGGAGACCTATCCAGCGCATGAGCTTCCGCACAAGCTCAAGGAGTCTGCTACATAATGGGGGGGGGGGGGGGGGGGGGGGGGGGCGGCGGGGGCGAATCTGGGCGGAGCACATATGGAATTGTCCGAGTGTGATGAAACGCTCTTGAATTTCAATCTCCTCAACTGCTAAACTCCCGCTGGGGAGCAGCGTCAGATGATATGAGGAGTAGCGTGATGATCAACAGCCTTAACACATCCCTAAGGCATAGCCCCTTGCTTCTGACACTGTCCAACGCCGTCTTTTCACATGCAGACTTTGACTGCACACCAGTGAGAACAGTACCTCCGTAGATAGCAGTCTGCTTACACACCTGCAATTCGCTCTCTCTCTCTCTCTCTCTCTCTCTCTCTCTCTCTCTCTTTTCCCCCATCCCTACTTCTCTCTTTCATCGTTTTGCGTTTGTTTGGAATGTGATGTTGTTGTTCCTGATGTTTTATTGCTTTGATGATACTTTATCTTATCATATTTCATTTGCCTTAGCGTAGACCGTTCACAAGCACGGAATAAAAAAAAATTTTAAAAAGGGGGGGGGGGGGGGGGGGGGGGCGAAAAAAAAAGGAAAAGAAAATTGTGTTTGCTTATCGTACTGCCGTCTTATATCAAAGAATTTTTTCATATTCTTATCTCTGCCGCTCTCTCTTGCTCAATCCTCCCCCCACCTTTTTTTTCTTTCTTTTTTCTCAGTCAATGCTCAGTCCTTTTCACACTTCTTCCCTCTGCTTTTCTCTTCTCTCTCAACAGCTTGTCTAAAAATGGCATATCGGTCATAATTGTAAATGGCATCTCAGTCACCATGTAAATGGCATATCAGTCACCGTGAAAATGGCATATCGGTCACCATGTAAACGAAATTTCAGTCACCATATAAACGGCATATCAGTCACCGTGGAAATGGCATATCGGTCACCATGTAAATGATATATCGGTCACCATTTAAATGGCATATCAGTCACCATGAAAATGGCATATCGGCCACCATGTAAACGGCATTTCAGTCACCATATAAACGGCATATCAGACACCATGTAAATGGCATTTCAGTCATAATGTAAAAGGCATATCAGTCACCGTAAAAATGGCATATCGGTGACCATGTAAATAGCATTATAGTCACGATGTAAATGGTGTATTAGTCACCGTGTAAATGGCATATCAGTTACCATGTAAATGGCATATCTTTAATATCAGTCACCATGTAAATGGCATATCTTTAATATCAGTCACCATGTAAATGGCATATCTTTAATATCAGTCACCATGTAAATGGCTTATCTTTAATATCAGTCACCATGTAAATGGCATATCTTTAATATCAGTCACCATGTAAATGGCATATCTTTAATATCAGTCACCATGTAAATGGCATATCTTTAATATCAGTCACATGTAAATGGCATATCTTTAATATCAGTCACCATGTAAATGGCATATCTTTAATATCAGTCACCATGTAAATGGCATATCTTTAATATCAGTCACCATGTAAATGGCATATCTTTAATATCAGTCACCATGTAAATGGCATATCTTTAATATCAGTCACCATGTAAATGGCATATCTTTAATATCAGTCACCATGTAAATGGCATATCTTTAATATTAGTCATCAGTTTCACAGTCGTAGAACAAACTCCTCCTGCTGCTTTCTTTCAGTCTCTTCTCTCTCTCTCTCTGCGGTCAGAATGTCAAAGCCAATTGTCTATTCTCCCGTGTTTCTGCTTTGGCGCATCCCACGCTTGGATAGCAAAGAACGGTGTTGCCCTAGACAACCAGAAGGGGACTGCATTCCACGCACTTAAGCCATGCCAGGACTTACAGCAACACTAGTACAAAAAAGGGAGGCACGGAAAGGGGAGACAAGGACAGAGAGAGATGGACAATATGTGCATGTGTGGGCACGCGAGTTGTGTGTGTGTGTGTGTGTGTGTGTGTGTGTGTGTGTGTGTGTGTGTGTGTGTGTGTGTGCGTGCGTGTGTGCGTGCGTGCGTGTGTGTGTGTCTGTATCTGTGAGTGTGTGTGTGTGTGTGACTGTGTCTGTGTGTGTGTGTGACGGTGTGCGTGTGTAATTTTCAAACCTGTTGAGAGAGAATGGGGGTGGGGTGGGGGAGGACAGGAGAGACAAAGAGGGAGAGAATGCGACAGAAAGAATTAGTGAGGGAGGGAGACAGAACAAGACAGAGACCGGCAAAGAGAGAGAGAGACAGAGACAGACAGACAGACAGACAGACAGACAGACAAAAATAGAGAAGCGGAGACAGTATAACAGGGTGTAAGTGACAGAAACAAAACTATAAAAAAAACAACTGTCGGAGGATTTCGGAGAGCGCTGTGAAAGAAATCAGGTACCAAGATGTCAGACAAAATCGCTTCTGGAGCCAACACCCTCACCCACCCCACCCTCAGTCCTTCTCCCAAACTCACACTTCCCATATCCCCCAAAAAATCAGTAGTCACCTAGGAATCAGAGCAGACAGTGTTGCTTTGGGGAAATCTTTAACATCTTACAAAACAAAGCAATACGCGTACCTGTAACCTTCAGTGCTTATTCCTGTCAAAAGCAGCACCTGTTGTTAATTTGGTATACTCTGATTAGTTGCTACTTCTGACCCTGGTATTCATGGATAAGCGTTTCTAGTACAACACGAACACTGTCAGATCTAAAGCCTCAGTGTCTGTGTTTGATGTCATCAAACCATCATTACACTCTATGACAGTGCAGTACCATATTCCATTCCACACAAACAACTGGATTCTGCACCAGGCTTCTCGTTTATATGCACACCGGCAGCTTCATCTCCCCGCGACATCTAGTACAATCAAGGGAATAAAATGAAGTAAAATAATACGAATGGCTTCTCCCTAGGCTTCGGGCAAATTGTGTCAGAAACAAGTCACTGCATCAGACACGCACCCTCATACAAGCCGAACACTTACAACACGAAGAAAACTTATATTGGTTTGTTTTTCTGTTTGTTTGTTTGTCTGTCTGTCTGTCTGTCTGTCTGTCTGTCTGTTTGTTTGCTTCGTTCACTTTTGTCCGTTTTTGAAGCTGTATATATTAGCACAATAGACAAAACAAAACTGAGATGGTAAGTCCATTTGAAGACCACTGGCATCATCAGCATCCTTCATATCTTCCTGTTGTCCATCCTGCTTTCAGTGTCAGTCTCCTCAAAACGGCGTCAAAGCACCTGGTACATTTCACAAACACTGCACTTGCCACGTGACAGAAATGGATCAAACTAATTATGACAGACGACACGAGTGTTGCACATAAACCCTTTGTGCTGAGTAGGTCTCGAGGTCCTTCCTATATCCATCTTGAACAACAGAATGATGACGATTCTAGCTTACCTCCCTTTCATATTAGCCTACCTGACTAACGGCTTTGCCTGCCCCACGAACTCTCTCTCCCTCTCTCTCTCTCTCTCTCTCTCTCTCTCTCCCCTCGTATTTCTCATGTCCCACCAACGTTCATTTTGGACAAGGGAATGGTGACAAGGACTTCAGCTCCTTTTATGTTACCTGCCTAATTATCTCATGTGTCCCACGGAGGACCTCTCTCTCACACACACTCATACACACGACCGGTGGAAGGTGGCAGCTGTCTGTGGTTAGGACACGGCATACTCAGCCTTATCGGTACGGAAGCAGGTGTTTTCCATCCCACACATCCCGACTAACAACTCTTCCCCATGAGCACTTAGCACTGGTAATCGGGTCTGTTACATGTTCTCATCACTGGCACCGGTGGTCAGCCAGCGTGCATAGCTATACAAAAAAAATCTACATATCACTTTATATCTTACTAAAAATTCCTTCCTCTATAGAAACATCACAAACTTGTTCAAATAAATACATATGGTCGACTATTGTGGTCGATAAAGTCCAACCTAGCACTTATTTGTGTACACTTATATGGGATCTCAATGTTTGTGAGGGGGTGGCGCTAGGTGCCATGCGCTTATATAAGTTGCTGTTATTTGCACAGAGCTTCAGCAACTCTTTCTACCTACCTCCACAAGTCCAGGGCAAACCGAGGTAAGACAGCTGTTCTCATAGGAGATACAGACGGCTGAACAGTAGATGGCAAGTCGCATCATATGGCCAAAACCACAAGCAGTGCTCTGTGGCAATGCCCTTTATGCAGCATGCGGCTGCGGGATTTTCTGTCTGGGTTTACTCCCATAGCCTTTCCACACCAAATGGTAACCCACAAGGCAGGCACAGGTCGTACAGTCTACTGTCATACTGTAGCAGAGACTTCGCTCTGACTGTTCATACAGAATGAATTTAAAAAGATATTTTCTTTAGTGCACATTAGATCAAAATAAGACTGTACCGAAATGACAAAATGGCTTTGAGTAATTTGTTGGGGGTGCAAAAAAATGTATCACCGTTCGCTGTAAAAGCAGACAAACCAAAAGTAGATCAGGATAGGGAGGCCAATTTGTACCAAAGAATTTTTATATAAGTACATTTCTAACTTAATCGTGGCCTTTTAAGTTTCATTTTAATTTCATCACTTATACCCTTCCAAAGCAAGATGTTGAAACGTTAAGCTTTAGATTTCGTAAATATTGTTGTGTAAGCTGTTTTCAGCGAAATATACCGATAGGGTTGAGTTATACTGATAGGGCGTTAACATACGTGTGTTAACGCCCTATCGGCGGTATACTCAGCCCTATCGGTATGAAAGCAGGCGTTTTTCCATCTCACACATCCCGACAAACAACTCCTCCATAGCAACCGGGTCTGTTACATGCATCTCATCACTGGCACCGGCAGTCAGCCAGCGCACATAGCCATGCAAAAATACATGCCACTTTATATTTTATGTACATTCCTTCCGTTTTAGAAACATTAAAAACTAGTTTATATAAAATGAATTTAAAAAGAGATTATTTTAGTGAACATTAAATCGAAATAAGTCTACCGAAAAGATGAAATGGCTTTAAATAACTTGCTGGGGGCACAAAAAATTGTATCACCAATCGCTGTAAAAGCAGACGAAACCAAAAGTAGGTCGGGATAGGGAGGCCAAATCGTTCCAAGGAATTTTAAGTAAGTGCATTTCTAACTTAATCGTGACCTTTTAATTTTCGTCATGTACACATTCATGCTCTTCCAAAGCAATATGTAGAAACGTGGAGCTTTAGATTTCGCAGAAAGGATACCAACAGGGCGTTAACACACATGCACACCGTTTCCTAGTGTGCAGGATGTGTTTTCTGCCTGCCTTCATCTCCCCTCCGCATAATGACCTATTAATCTCCTTTTTGACCCTCTGCCAAAAACAGCAAGCGAATATCAGACAGAGTCAGCTACTTTTAGGAAAGGCTCTGTTTTGTGCATCTTGCGTGGCTCTGTTTTGTGCATCTTGCATGGCTCTGTAGATGCACGGCTCTGTTTTGTGCATCTTGCATGGCTCTGTTTTGTGCATCTTGCATGGATCTGCTTTGTACATCTTGCATGGCTCTGTTTTTGTGCATCTTGCATGGCTCTGTTTTGTGCATCTTGCATGGATCTGCTTTGTACATCTTGCATGGCTCTGTTTTTGTGCATCTTGCATGGATCTGCTTTGTGCATCTTGCATGGCTCTGTTTTTGTGCATCTTGCATGGATCTGCTTTGTGCATCTTGCATGGCTCTGTTTTTGTGCGTCTTGCATGGATCTGCTTTGTGCATCTTGCATGGCTCTGTTTTTGTGCATCTTGCATGGATCTGTTTTGTGCATCTTGCATGGATCTGCTTTGTGCATCTTGCATGGCTCTGTTTTTGTGCATCTTGCATGGCTCTGTTTTGTGCATCTTGCATGGATCTGCTTTGTACATCTTGCATGGCTCTGTTTTGTGCATCTTGCATGGATCTGCTTTGTGCATCTTGCATGGCTCTGTTTTTGTGCATCTTGCATGGCTCTGTTTTGTGCATCTTGCATGGATCTGCTTTGTGCATCTTGCATCGTCACGAGGCTCTGTTAGTTTTTTGCTTTTGATTTTATGTAATCTGCACCACAAGTTTATGACCTGGCCAGCACATAAGGTTCACACATCAGAGCGTCTGCCATGATCATTTGGAAATTCCATCGCATGGGTATACCGATATAGCCAGAGCGTATATGAGGACCATCACGGTGGAATTCAGAATTATAACAACTGAAAATGACCTGGTTGACACACAGAATTCAAGCCTTCCGTGCCAGAAGAACTGTGAATGGGCAGCCACCAATCCACCCACCTATGAATCGGCATCTGACCCTGTTAAGAACCAAGCAGCCAAGGAGATGGCATCACCCTCATAATGCCGACCATGAGATAAGTTAAGATCATCTATCTCCTAAAAGTACAGGCAATAAAACAACCAGTGCATTATCTTTCACGCTGTCATAACCTCGCCACACGTAGGGTTTATGGGTAGCAGGCTTAAGGCGGCTGCCATGATTCTGAAATGCTATCGCATACTGGTGCCGTATGTGATTAGATCAATCATCATTCAGTCAGTCAATCAATCGATCTCTCTGTTTCTCTCATTCACACACACAAACATACACACATGCCCACACAGTAACACACATACGTGCCCCGTGCGCTTACACACTCACCACATACATGTGCACGACAAATCAGTCCTTGACACCAAGTAATCAAAATATGGACAAAACAACTGTGCTATTAGAAAATAATTCAAGTAAATATTAATGACATTTTGCTTCTTAGAGGAGTACCTGCTGTCACAGTTTCCTTTGTGACACATATGACACACTGTCAACACTTCAGGTAGGCAAGCAAGTATTTTCAAAGTGTAAAAAATTACGCAACTTTCATTTTCCACTTATGACGTGTCTTCAAACTGAGACCAGCAGATGATCAAAATATCCAACAGCTTGTGTTTTGTTCCAACACTACACAGTTTTGCAGCTGTTTCAAAGGATCTCAGCTTACAGATTTAATGAGTTTCACGATATACGAAAAAGACCCTGTCAACAGCCTGGTTTGGTCGGGTGCGCCTGGGATGGATGATGGTGCCAACTTGCCTTCTGCATACCACACCAACACCACTGTTTTTGTCTCTGTTTTAAACTATAGACAGGAAAGCAAAGAGCTGCGCATCTATTATAAAAACAAAACAAAAACATCTGCAAAAACACACTCCATGATCTGGGATCGTTACCATGACAACCGCAAGATGCCAGGTATTTGTACAACCAGACTGACAGACCAAAGGTATTCATTATTCAAGCCATGCAACACACATCTCCTTTACACCATACACTATCTTCAACGAAAAAAATGACAGAAAATATTTTCATGTCCAAGACTTTATCTCTCCATTTTCATTCCACTGTTCATAGCTCTACTGTTCACAGTGGTCACATGTTTATAGCTACAGTGCCTTGTCATTAACGCTGACAAATTCGCGCTATCATGTTGGCCCAGAACATTTTGAAGTCATTGTAAAGGCAGGCTGCCAGACAGAGAGGGTCATTCAATCAATGTGAGTGAGTGTGTGTGTGTGTGTGTGTGTGTGTGTGTGTGTGTGTGTGTGTGTGTGTGTGTGTGTGTGTGTGTGTGTGTGTGTGTGTGTGTGTGTGTGTGTGTGTGTGTGTTCAACCCCAATGGAATATTTCATTGAGTTTGTTCCTGGTTTGTGTTTTGTTCAACAGACTGTGAACAGATGTCTTCTTGCCGTGTTACAACACACAACATCAGACATCACCATGATCCCACACAACCCGGCACCCAACTGAAGAAGGCAGAAAAACAGAAAAAGGGAGAAAGAGAGAGAAGTGAAAAATATAGACACACAAAACCCAGAAGCAGAAAAACAAAACAAAACACAACAAAAAAGAAAAAACCAGAGAGAAAGAAAAGTGAAAAGACAGACAGACGGACAAGAGAGGCAGGGAAACATCTGTATCTACTCTCCTTCTTAATGAGTGTCTTTGATGTAGCATCAGAGAGAACTGCCCCTAATTTCCCCACCAGCCACATCGAGGCATAACACGTAGCTGGATGTGTGCACCGACTGTGTCGTCAGACACAGGTGAACTTGTCTGTCAGTCATCACTCTGAATGAAACCAAGTCTGGCTTCTCCGCTCTTTTCTCGATGCAACATTTCAGTTAACCTCCACACACAGGCTCAACCTCTCCTTAAAATGGGAGATACTGTGTCACTGAGTTTGTCATGTATCAGTGGTCTGTGTATGTCTGTTAAGAATCTCTCTCTCTCTCTCCCCTCTCTCTCTCTCTCTCTCTCTCTCTCTCCTCTCTCTCTCTCTCTCTCTCTCTCTCATGGATGTCTCTAAATGTGAAATAGATATATCTGAAGCTGTCTCTGTGGTTTAAGTACAAATTTTGACCAAACCTGGTAAATGTAGTTTTTCTTTCACTGATATACGTACAAGCAGAATGTGTTCTTACAAGTTATATTCAGACCAGTCACAGGTCAAGGTTATAACTACGAAAACAAAAGGGTCTCCATGTATTTCAAGCGTTACTTGATCGTTTTTATCCTCGGATTATGACCCAATTCAAACCATACAACAGGTCAGTTCAGTAATGACCTCAGTGATCTTTTGTGTTTTATTACTGTCTGTTGCTGACTGTTTGTAAGTGTGACACTATTCGGTTTCATTCTATGAAAAACAACAACAACAAAAAACCGCCCAAGTTTTTGACATGAACTGTCTGTGCTGCGTAAATTCTTCTTAATAATAATAATAATAACAATATTATTATCATTATTATTAATACAACAGGTCAGTTCAGTAATGATCTCTGTGATATTTGTTTTATTACTGTCTGTTGCTGTTTGTTTAAAGTGCGATAGTATTCTGTTTCATTCTAAAAAACAACAAGCAAGTTTTTGACATGGACTGTCCATGCTGTATAAATGTAATTATCATCATCATCATCATCATCATCGTCGTCGTCGTCAGCATCATCACTATGAACTTGATGACTGATAAAACGAGGTCCAGATGATGACTATTCCATAACCTTGATTGATGTCATGGACAAGCGAAAATGGTGAAAAACAGCTTAACTGTTTCGGTGCCAGCATTTTGATAACAGTGCCCGTCTCCTGTCCATCCCTTTCCCAACCCTGAACAGGATCAGATGCCTATTCACAGCTGGGTGGACTAGCGGTCTAACGCGCACAGTTTTCTGGCGCCAGAAAAAGGACTGCTGACAAGATCATATGCAACAGGTAGGTACGGCTCTCGCCTTCCAGACTCACTCGAAAATAGTGTGCAAACGGTTTGCATCCACCAAGCTAGTAACTGATGGTACTGTTCTGTTTGGGGACTGTAAAGAAGCGTGAGTGAGGAGATGGATACCGCTCTCATAATGCCAACGTGACAGAGAGAAATACCTACCAATCTTAGCCCGCCGCCCCCTCCCCTTATCAATCTCAGAGTTAGGGGAAAACATTATTATTATTACAGCTGTTTGTTCATATGGGATTCGTCGCACTCCAACAATTTCATACGGACTCAACCCAAATCACTGAGCCTGTGTCAAACTCTTTACACTGCCAGAGTTTTGAAATGTCGAGGATGGTCCAAAACTGATATCACCAGAATGATTCGAGCACTAAGATGGTCAGCGAACATACGCGTTTTTCAAAGAGATCTGTGGTTTTACCTGCGAGGACGGCCTACTGCGTGAAGCATCGCTCTACAACTGATGGAACCATAACCGACAAGTTGTACACACTGTCGTAGCTCCTTCAATAGCAGTGACGTCAGTGACCGACGGGAAGCGTCTGACTGGATTACAAATCTCACTTGTTTCACCTGTCGGCGTCATCGGGTTCATTGTCGGCCGCTGCACTGTGTGACATAGCCCCCCCCCCCCCCCCCAACCCTCTCAAACGGCTCTGTCTTGACTTTTGTGGACAACTTCTTGAATATTTAGGCCACTGATGTTGGTTATGTTCTCGATGTATGAGATTGGAGGTCTGCCTCTCTTCCTTTCTGACCCTGTTTTTCCTTGAAAAATGGTTACCATGAGGTCTGTGTTCTTGCTACGTGACACATGGCCAATGTATTTTACTCTTCTCTTGTTGATGTCTGCCAGTAATTTTCTGGTGGTATCAAGTTCTTTCATGACATTTTCATCAGTTCTTCTATCTGTCCACTTGACACGTAGAAGACTCCAATAAAACCACATCTCTGCTGCCTCAATTCTTTTGCCATCAACTGTTCTGAGAGCCCATGCTTCGCAGCTATAAATCATGATTGGCAAACACACACACACACACACACACACACACACACACACACACACACACAACACACACACACACACACACACACACACACACACACACACACACACATTTTAAAAGTTTAATTTTCTGGCCATTTGGTATGCCTCTGTCTTTCTCGATATTGATGAGTTGGACCATTTTTTGCTTTGCCATTCCAAGTCTTATTTTGATGTCTTTAGAGCAGGTTCCATCTTCAGATTTTACAAAAGGTTCCATCATCAGATTTTACAAAACCAAGATATTTAAAATCTTTGACATTTCCTAAAGGAACTTTATTAATTAAGATGTCTTGACTGTTTTCAGTGTCTTTGCCTTTAATATGCAGCATTTCATTTTCTTGGCGTTCAAGTTTTGTCAGCTGCATCCACCCTGTATAGAATTCTTTTTATGCTGGTCATGTTGTCTGCCAACAGCACAGTATCATTGACATAGCGCAGGTTCGTAGTTTTTTCCCTCCAACCTTTATATCCATGCCTTCTATATCAGCATCTCTTATGACTTGTTCTGTATAGATGTTAAAGAAATACAGTGGAAGGATACAACCTTGTCATATTCACCTGTGGATGTTGAAAACTTCAAATTTCTGACTGTTCCATCTAAATGTTGCCTTTGGTCTTTGTATAATGAGCCAATTAAAGAAATGAGATGTTCAGGAACGCCCATTTTGACTACTGCGTTGAATAGGTGGAGATGAATGACGCTATCAAATGCTTTGCTAAAGTCTATGAAGGTGACAAAAGCTTCTTCATCAGTGCTTTTTATTTTCTCTACGAGTATTTGTAACACAAATAGCATGTCACTTGACCTCTCTTGGATCTGTAGCCTGCCTGATAGTCAGGTAGTTCTTCTATCTTGGGCTTCTATCTGTTGAGAATAATTATGAGCAAAATCTTACTGGCGTGACTGATTAGGGCAATGGTTCTGTAGTTGTTAAAATCTTTGACATTGCCACTCTTACAAAGCATCACAAATTCTTGGAGTTTCTAAACTGCTGGCCACTGAAGAGTATTCCAGATTTTACAAGATGGTGCATTGCTTTTAGGCCTTCTTTTCCGACATGTTTTAACAATTCTCCTGGAACATTGCACAGAATGACACAAGGATTACAAGTGTTCCGTAAAAAGTGACATCAAGGTGGGACAATGCGGACCACCAAGGGGACAGGGCACACCTGTTGAGGCACGAACTGGACACAGCACCACTAAGTGATCAATATTGTCTTACTGCAAGCCACACTGCTGAGGGTCTCGGTAGTCAAACGGAAAGACAACAGACTTTTAATCGGAAGGTCTGGGATTTGATCCTGAATGGAGGGAAAAGTGCAGATTTGTCCAATCTTCCAGGTCAACGTGTGTGCAAACCTGTTAGTGCCTAAACTTCTTGAGTGTATGCATGCACACAGAACATAAAATATACATGTCATGCTAAAGATCCTGTTAAGTCATGTCAATGTCAGGGACTTGTGGAAACATAAGAACACCAATCTTGCACGCCTATTGAAGAAGTACGTATAGTGCGTAGCAAACTACCACATGCACAAAGTGGGCAAAATAAAGCGCATACGTGCATCAGAGAAAACTTGGAACGCTTATAAACAAACAGCCCAGTTTCTCACCCTACCCTGTAGATTTCACTGATTTCCTGTAGGAAATTGGTGGGAAAGGTGAGTGAGTAAATCTCTGTGTGTGTGTGTGTGTGTGTGTGTGTGTGTGTGTGTGTGTGTGTGTGTGTGTGTGTGTGTGTGTGTGTGTGTGTGTGTGTGAGTGTGTGTCTGTCTGTCTGCCTGTCTTTCTGTGTGTGTGTGTGTGTGTGTCTTTGTGTGTGTGTGTGTGTCTGTCTTTCTGTCTGTCTGTGTTTGTGTTTGTGTTTGTGTGTGTGTGTGTGTGTGTGTGTGTGTGTGTGTGTGTGTGTGTGTGTGTGTGTGTGTGGTGTGTGTGTGTGTGTGTGTATGTGTGTACCATGAGGGTCATGTAGGAATTTTTTTGTGATCTACTGATACCTTTGCTACTCCTCACTGTGGGACACACACATCCCGCCTTCCTGTGCCTTATAGATCTTTTGCAATCTCCCTTTTTAAAAGGAATATCATTTCAGATCGAATGGAGGGGGTGGTGCGTCTGTGCGAAAGCGTAAGTAAAAAGCATGTTGGCAAGATTTTCATGTTTACGGATGGATGTTTCGCAAATTTTGATCAATGGCGCGGACTGTCGAGAAACCGCAAACGTGCACATCTCTGGAAGTCATGATGCCAAGGTCAAGGCCACATGGACAAAAAAACAAAAAAACAAAAACAAACAAAAAAAGCCAACAACTGGCACTTTTTCGTAAAGGTTTGTGAACAGTACTTTCCTCGGAACTGCTCAGATTATTTAAATTCGGCCGTTTTCACTGGGTAACAGTCAACCACTCTGCTCACGTCATGTCAAGTTGTGTTTCATCTGATACTTCTTCAAGGTCACAGTGACCTAGAGAAATACAAAATCTAGACCGTCATCTGAGCAGCTAAAAATTCAAACAGAATTTTCTCAACCGTTTGTGATTTTTGGCACAGTCATTGTAAGTACCAAGGCAATCTGAACCGTTGTTACAGAAACTGTCACACTATATATACGTAAGTCCCAAGGGCCGGGAAAGGCTACCTCCCACTTGGTAGAGGGCCGACTATCCCCAACCCAATGGGTCATAGTAGGTGACGGATAGCGGGTGGCTTCAAATGTGGATGCTACAAATAGCTGGAAAAATAAGCCAAGGTTTTTCTGGACGACTAAACAATCCCAGTTTGACAGCCTACATGTTCTGTGATGCAGCCATCAGGCGGGTAAGGGTCCATTGAAGCCCTAGTCCTCTGTGCTCACACAAGCTAAGCACAGAGTAATGTTGAAGTCGAAGGTACTAGCCCTGCAGGCGCCCTCTAACAAACCATGGTATCATGCAATACTAATATAGAGTCACTGCCTACAACGTCATACGCATGGAGACAAGAATGGAGGTCCTTCGAGGTCCCTTCAAGATGGAGCAGTGTCACATCCTGCGCCTCAACAAGATGAAATCGAGCGACAGGAGACATGACTGACTGTAACTCATCTGCCCCCCAATTGCCATGGCAGATGGACAAGACGGACACAGTCACTGCCAGATGTGGCCTGACATGTAGACGGTTAACAAAAGAAGATTATCGTTAAGGTTACTGTCATTCGCGAGAACAGCAGCATCACCATTACATATTAAAGTGAACATAATCGCTTTCATAGCTTTAGTGATTAGTACATTGAGTCAGACTCGCCAAGGCCGAAATTTGGATTACACTGGTACAATTCCATGGTCACAAATACAATATTGTTGAAATGAATGTTATCTCGTCATACCTGCGACATTTAAAGCCAAATGTAATTATAGTTGGTTTGTGTAGTCGATAATGACGTCCAGTAAGACAGAGTTTCAATGACCTTGACATGTTTTCAAAAATCAACTTTTTTCCATCACCTACATAACATAAAAGAAGAAAACCATTATGGCCTGACCACCCTATTTCTCTAGACCAAACAGACTCAATCAGTTTCCACTCAATCATTTTCCAACTTTTGGTCTTTTTTTTTTTATATTCAGGCGCTCCAATTCTACTGCATTTTAGTATCCACTGGGAGAGCTATTCATTTTGTCTATAAGTCTACTGTGATGCGGAAAAGCCAAAGTAGTTGATCCAGTATTATGGATATATATGTACATGGATGATTAAAAAACCCCACTGATTTCTCCCATTGTCGTGAATATATTAAGCAGAATCCAAAGTATAAAAGCTATGCCAATCCGACACTTTTTACTCATTTCAAATAACAAAACAAGAAACATTCGCAAGCATGACCTTATCAAGAACATGTTGACAGATTGTTCTTGGGGTCTAATAGTAGAGCCCAGATGTCAAGAAGATGCAATAAACATGACTTCCCCATCTCCACCACCCTGAATGTGCGCACATACATATGCATCGAAAAACTCGCACATAGATACACGCATACATATCTGATCGTCTGGACGCACGCACGCACACACACACACACACACACACACACACATACACACACACGCGCGCGCGCGCGCGCGCGCGCGCATACATTTTTACACATCTCTTTCAAGGGAAGTAATTAGAAAAGAGTGGGGTTTTATTCTTTCAGGGGAAATTGTTAGAATGGCTCCATTATCCTATTATTCCTGCCTTGGAAGCAATGTTTTTCTTGTACACGTGCATGCACTTTGTTCTAGTTGTTCGGCCCACACTGTGCCTACGTCGACAGTTGCACAGTCAGCATATTCCCTCTTTGATGGGTACCTCCCCTGTCCGCATTTGTAGGCAATCACAGTCCGTTTTCGGACGTGTGCATGCTAGCTATTTTCGTGTTTCCAGACGCCACAGAACACGGACATGATTCTTTAACGTGCACACAAGATATTCTGTGTGCGTATGTAGAGTCTTCGCATGACGTTGACATGCGAGATCGGGGAAAGTCTTATTTTACTCATCAGATACTACCTAAGCAGATTTGAACTCGGACACTCTGACGGGAAGTCCAGTGTCCTCACTGTGGAGGGTTAACGTTTCAAACGGCCTTCCGTTCTGTATTCGGGTACGGTCGTGCTTCAATGATCGAGCAGTGATCTGCATGACAGGTGTAATCTTTAGGTCTTTGTTGCTTCCATGCTGTTCTGTCACAGCTGTCCCTTTAGGTCACTGCTCCTTTCTGTCATTCCTAAAGAAAAAACAATGCTGCAAAACGTGATCTGGAGACTGTTGTAGTTCTGTTCGGTATGTACATTCATCTATATTTCATTGTAGTTCTGTCCGGTATGTACATTCATCTATATCTAAAGTGACCGAAGTTTGGAAGGGACTGGGCAAAAGTATGGGTATGGATACTGGCATGTCTACTTCTGGTAAAGTGGCCAGACACAATGTCATTGGATAATCAGCAATTAGGCCTCGCACTACAACTTGACCAATATCACAATTTGACCTACTAAACTGGGTTAAATGTCTGTGTTTGTTTCCAGTATCGTGACAGGAGACCAAGCGGGATTAGGCAAAGTGACATTACTCAATACGGGATTAAAACCTACAGGACCACCATGCAGCACTCTCTCTGTCACTCTGTCAAAGGACCACTTCACTGCCCTTTCAACTTGCTTAAGTGGAGCTGATTTTAATTTGTGACTGTTTGGTATACTTGTATCCGAGACTTTTTTCGTGGGATATTGGACTGGTCTGTATGACTCAGCGTGAACTCAGGATATATATCGCTGACTGCAACACAATATTCAAGCGAGGGACGACTGGTGACGCGCGCCGCCTTTCGCCAATCATCAACAGTGTTGTCCTGTGTTCGATACAAAATCAATGCACACTGCAGAATGTTCCAGAAGCATGTCACGTCAGATCACTTCTGCAAGATTGGAGAACAATAGACATTTTAATGCGACGAATCTCTCCCTCTTGAATAAAGCCCACACTCTATCCTAGGTCAACACGCTTTCTTTTTCTTTCTTTCTTTCTTATCTTCCCCCCCCCCCCCCCCCCCCCCGGCCTTTCTTTCGTCTTCCGGACAGACGGGTTCACCATGATCAAGTTCATGTCTCTCTACCTGCAAAAAATTCTGGACATCAGCAGCGCCATTTTCTAAGCGCGTGGTGTAGGGACGTTCCCAAAAGACTCTAGAAACTTTAACAGGCAGAACGAGACGGAAATCAAGAAACGAGAAAACAAAATGAGGGGGGGGGGGGGGGGGCGGGCAGGAGAAGGAGGGAGGGGATGAGAGTACGCGGGTTAAAAAAACAAAAAAGCTGATGTTTTTCTCGCGTCGTAGACTGCTGGCGACATCACTTTCACATGTGTTGATGGTGTGAGCGAGCGTGCGTGTGTAACTGTGTATGCGAGAGGGAGACAGAGCGAAAGAGAAGAGGGAGAGGGTATGTGAGGAAACAAATGGTAGAGACGGATGAGAAATAGAGATATAGGATTACTTGAATGCAGAGAAGTGCTGATGGCTGGTGAACACACACGCACACACGCACACGCACACACACACACACACACACACACACACACACACACACACACACACAGAGGGGGGGGGGGGAGAGAGGATGTGGGCATGCAGAGTTCATCAGCAGAAGAACAGAGAGAACACGAATTCAAACACTGATTCAAAAACGGCCATAGCAAAATGTATGTAAAGGCTGTGTGTGTGTGTGTGTGTGATGGCTCAATCTTTCAACAGTCATTCAAACACTGAGCATTATTTGAACATCATTACGTCAATACTATTTAGTGTTTTAAATACAATAACAAAGATACAAAGTGGAACCATTAACAATATTGACATAAGTAGGACTAACCTAAAATTAGATGGATGATTACAATATTCTGCGGGAACACATTTTCATCAACTGTTGGACAAATAAAGACAAAATTGATTTCATCTTCGACGGCAGACTCTACGAAGGCAGCATAGCAATGTTTCATCGGTGTTAACCATATATATAGCAAATTCAACAGTGAACAGCAACAGCTGACACATCAAATCTACACTTCGTCAAAGCACATCGAATAATTTGTCCCCGTTGAATGAAAGATATTCGATCAAATGATTATAAACGACAGA
Source organism: Monoplex corrugatus (assembly GCA_030674185.1). Classification (NCBI taxonomy): domain Eukaryota; kingdom Metazoa; phylum Mollusca; class Gastropoda; order Littorinimorpha; family Ranellidae; genus Monoplex; species Monoplex corrugatus. Next base: position 31,242,101 of record JAPXFY010000015.1, read on the forward strand.
AAGAAAATACTTGTTTGAACATGACCATCCCAACACAGCCGTCTGCTATTAAGATGTTGCTTCAAGCATGTCAACAGTGTCTTCACAAATCCTTTACCATGATTATTCCATGCATAAGAAAAACCATATCAACACAAACATGTACGTACGCAACTGTACCATGTCTCCTTTCCTCTATATCAAAACAATGCCAATATTTTGTTTGTCTGTGGCTATTCATATGACCTTTTTTTTTTTACACAATATCCGATGCATTCTGTGTATACACACAGATTGAGAATGGTCCAAGTTGGCCATATATCAGATCATCAGGAGTTGTTCTAGTGGCGAATACAAACGTCTTTATAGCAAATACATGCAGTTTTTCCATTCCATGTCCTGCTTCAGATCCACACAGCTCTGCAACATACTGATCACTAACTGTACTTTCCCATCCATTCACTGTGGAAAAACGTCCTTAGAATAATTACTGAACTAATACTTGTTGAACTAAAACAATAAATTTAAAGAAGTTAATGATAACTCTCTGAGATATTTGCACTTACAACAGAAACCATGTGTGCTCCCACAGCGCCATATTTCATACACTGTCAAAACATTAATACACACCTATGCCAGTGGCTATAATACTTGATTTCTCCGTATTGATTTTTAGCATTAGTCTACATGCTGATGAATATAAACGATTCAGTTATGTTTGTGAGCCTACTGTGGTATCTGAAAGCATGAAAACATCTGCAAATTAACACTATAAACAAATCAGTCAAACCAAATGTTTACTCCACGTCTGTCGCTGACAATTATTTCCAAACTTAGTTAATTCATAAACAATGAATTCACATACAAACAAAGAAAACAAGACTGGGATAGCTACAAACATCACCCTCTTTCATTCCTCTTGTGCATCTCACAAAATTCGCTATACTTATCCCTATATCTACTTTTGGTTTTAACATCTCCAGTGATGCATTCTAAACATCAGTAAAGCTTCCTTTTCATCTTCGCTTTTTCGAAGAATTGGCCTAAATGTGTTCGGAAAATTGAATTTTTCTCTCGAGAACCATAGAAGTAGCATATAATTTACAGTCGTTTGAAAATGTTCATATTTGACTGCTAATAAACACAAATGTGACAGCATTAAGAAGCTCAGGTGTCCAGACAAAGAGAAAGAGAGAGAGGGAGAGAGAGACAGACAGACAGACAAAGACAGAGAGAGAGAGACAGAGACAAAGAGAGAGACATAGAGACAGACCGACAGGGTCAGAGAAACAGATAGAGAGGGAGGGGAAGGGAGCATGAAGAATGTGTGCATGCTCAATTCATCAGCAGAGAGACAAACAGGAGACATGAAGAGAGGAGAGGGAGGGAAGAGTGGGTGGTCACTGTGCACAATGCTGGGTTATTGTCAGTCTGTAGTGCGTACGCTGTGCTATCTGACGGTGATAGAGACAGATAAGAGGGAGCAGTGAGACGGAGGAAAAAGGAGGGGAAAACACAGAGCAGGTCTGTGATGGGAGTTACCGGTCCTTAATGCATCCCTGGGATGCACTTGTCGAAACTACAGACATAAATACACAGATTGGCAACAACACCGTTTCGCTAGTGATCATGGCTTCGCTTCATAAATGCGATTAGCTTACGCATGCACAATGCGTTTCAAAGCTAAAAACAAGCAAATAAGTGAACAAATTAACAAGTAAATAATGCACTGACGAGTAAAAAGGTTGTACAGGAGACGATGGGAGAAAGAAGGTAAGTACAGATTATTCCATAATCCAAAGATGGCGAGAAATCAGTGGTAAAAACTTCAATGTTTCTCTGGGATCAGCATGATGAGGGCAGTGCCCATCTCCTCTCCTTCGCTGGTTTATCGTCCCCCACCCTGAAAAGGGTCAGGAATCCACTCACAGCCGAGACATGGCGTGCCATGGTGTGAGTTAGCTGTCTCTCCAGCAATGTCTGCGATTCATCCATGGACGCGACGTGTCAAAACAGGCAACAACCGGTTTGCAGGAAAACTGCTCCCCCCCCCCCCCCTCCTTTATTTTCCCCCTGGCCGCACGCACCTGTCCGACGACTAACAGTTACTTGTCCCACTGACTGACAACACTCTCCACTTGCTTCAAGTAACTTGGTCGTTTCACGTTACCCACACCCTCTCTCTCTCTCTCTCTCTCTCTCTCTCCTCTGAACCTCAAGGGCAAAAGCTGGATGCAAAAAGCATTAATGTGTTAACGCCACTATCCTCGAAAATAACACGGTCTTCCTGTTCTTTTCGGTAACGCATCACGGGCTGCCAAACTGCCTAAGTAGCATCCTGCTTTGACTATGGCAATATGGATTTTGATTTATGTGGACGAACCACGATGTTGGTACAGCAGCTGCTTTTTACGTGTATTGTAAAGAGCGATTGAGTGAGTGTACGTGTCAGAACTGGAATGCCAAAGATTCAAAATGTACAGACACTTCACAATTATTAATGACTAGATTTCAGTTTAGGAATATCTGATCTTGCTATACTTTTTGTTTGTTTGTTTGTTTTTTGTTTTTGTTTTTTGTTGTTGTTGTTTTTTTGCTATAGGAACGATACTGACACGAGTCTGATCCGTTTATAATGTAAAAAAATTCACAGATGATTTTTGTTGCTGTTGTTGTTGTTGTCCACTCTTGGAGCACTTTAGAAAAGTATACACTGCTCTTAAGTACTTTAGAACCCCAAACGCATTCAGGCCAAGTTTACTTATGTCCCCCCCAAAAAAAAACCCAACCTCTCTTTTTATTTGAAGTATTTCAGATTAGGGAAATTATATTCCACAGCTATGTCACATTCTTCTGCTGTTCTTTGATTACTAAAGTCATTAACTGTACAGGGGCATAGGCCTTTCATAAAGTCAACCATTCATATTCGTATTCTCTCCAGTCTGATCTGTTCACACTGCACGATGCCAGGCTGTGCTGTCTTATGTGGGGGTGTAGCCCTTCCTGCCATAGGTCCTATAGCACACACCACTCTGTTCCAACACTGCAGTCCCGATATTTTCTTCATAGCTTTCTCACAGTATTAACACTAAGGCGTTCTTCTGATAAAGTTTGAGATCTGTGCAGAACGCATATATGCATGGCTTAACGATGATCACAAAGATGGTTACGTTAACGAAGCTGTGTTGATTGTAGCTGTTGTTTTCGTTGTTTACGTTTTTTTGTTGTGGTCGTGTTTTGTGTGTTTTTGTTGTTGTTGTTGTTTTTTTGGGGAGGGAGGTCTGTTGTTACTGCTGCTGCAATTGCTGCTGCAACTACTGTTGTTTCTAATTTCTTGTTACTTCAATGTCCTTAATCGTTTAACTCCTGCATCCTATCCACCAGCTTCCTGCTTCCCACATCGACTGGCTGCGGTTGAAGAAAAAAAATCCATGATCGTATTTTACTGTTTTGCAATGTTTGGAGAGAATATCTCCATCAAAAAGAGACGTCCCTTTCATTATTTTGAAATGTAGGTATCTCGTCACTTGGAGTTACTTACGAGCTGTCTACACTCTTTACTGGTGGTAGTATTACTGTCAATACCACCCATTTCTCGTCTCACGCTAGTTATTTTTGATGAACTTAATGCTGCATCGGTGTGTGTATGTCCAACTATGTTTGTACTGCATTAATGTACTGACATTGTAAACCACCCCCAGCCCCATCGTCGTTGTTTCTTACTGACATGGCAAACCACCCATACAGCCCCATTATTGTTGTTTATTACTGACATGGCAAACCACACCCATAGCCCCATTATTGTTGTTTATTACTGACATGGCAAACCACCCCAGCCCTATCGGCGTTGTTTCTTACTGACATGGCAAACCACCCATACAGCCCCATTATTGTTGTTTATTACTGACATGGCAAACCACACCCATAGCCCCATAATTGTTGTTTATTACTGACATGGCAAACCACACCCATAGCCCCATTATTGTTGTTTATTACTGACATGGCAAACCACCCATACAGCCCCATCGTCGTTGTTTATTACTGACATGGCAAACCACCCCCATAGCCCTATCTTTGTTGTTTATTATGTCAAGTGCAAGGAGTATATGCTTTGATTTGGACCGTTTGCGCCATGCATGTCAATTCTTATCATTTTCATTATGTAAACACTGGGATGACTTAGCTGTCTAAAGACCTGGGCGACTGAGCTGTCTAAAGACTTGGGTGACTGAGCTGTCTAAATATTTGGATGACTTAGCTGTCTAAATACTGGGATGACTGAGCTGTTTAAATACTGGGACGATTTTGCTAAGTATTTAAATATTGGGGTGATTTAGCTGTCTAAATACTGGGATGACTAAGCTGTCTAAATTCTGGGATGACTGAGCTGTCTAAATTCTGGGATGACTGAGCTGTCTAAATACTGGGGTGACTGAGCCGTCTAAACACTGGGGTGACTGAGCTGTCTAAATTCTGAGATGACTGAGCTGTCTAAATACTGGGATGACTGAGCTGTCTAAACACTGGGGTGACTGAGCTGTCTAAATACTGGGATGACTGAACTGTCTAAATACTGGGATGACCTAACTATCTAGCACCATGATCACAAATCCCATTATCATAAAATCACCGATCTAACAGCATCGTGAAAACTATCCCAAATTCTGTGGCCCTTCATGCCCCGATGTTGTGGTGACCAAAAGTTTGGGTTTCGCAACCACTTTCGTGCCCAAGGCGATTTAGATTTACTTTTTGTTTTGTTTTGTTTTGTTTTTTGTTTGTTTGTTTGTTTTTCTTTGTTTTGTTTAGTTTTTGGTGTCAGTGGTTTATGCGGGGCGTCATGGGAAGGCAGTGACAGTGGTCTACTAACAGTAGTCTCTTAATCGGTCGGGCTCCACGACGGAGCCATTGTTGTCGTTAGTACGGAGCTTAGCAGGCAGTGTGCTTATCTGGATCAGAACAGACAATGCTGAATGCCAATGAAGTGACCTAGCAGCATTGCAGGGTTTCCTCTAGTGGCCGGCTCCATGAGGCTTGTCATCTCTGGCACCCGTGGGCATCCTGACACTGGGGTTTCAACTGAATGAACTTGAAATAGGTGTGCTGTGAAGCCAGAATGAGCGGCAAGAGATCAACGCAACTGAGCAACAACAAAAAGTCGATAAACACACACACACACACACACACACACACACACACACACACACACACACACACACACACACACACACAGACACACACACACAGACACACACACACACACACACACAGACACACACACACACACACACACACACACACACAGACACACACACACACACACACACACAGACACACAGAGAGAGAATAAAGAAAGAAAACACATAAAAAACATAGTTACATACTGCAGAGTTACATACTGCAGAGTTACATACTGCAAATGCAACTGCAATATCTCCAATCGACAAACCATCTGAGCAAACGAAGGAAGTTTCTATATATTTGAATCCAGCATGTTTTTCAACAAGGTCCATTGGCTTTGTTGATCATAAACCACAGACATAACTGATCATTTTCCTTCAGTTCTCCCAAACCACCGGTCATCTATCACACCACAGGCGCACAAGTAAGTGTGTGTGTGTGTGTGTGTGTGTGTGTGTGTGTGTGTGTGTGTGTGTGTGTGTGTGTGTGTGTGTGTGTGTGTGTGTGTGTGTGTGTGTGTGTGTGTGTGTGTGTGTGTGTGTGTGTGTGTGTTGTTGGGGGGAGGGGGTAGGGTAGGGATCGCTAAACCTCTAAATCAAACCTGCCGTGCAGCAGACGCTAGAGTCAACTTGTGACTCCGCTTCCCCTCAAACCTCCACCCCCTCCCTCCCAAGTGGTAGAGTAAGTGACCCTGCTCCCCCAATGACGGGAGGGACACTTGAGGGGCCGGCTCCTCCTATCTCGACCTACTTCTACCGCACGTCAAGTACGCCTAAATAGGGGCCACAGATACAAATAGCAACTTAGACAAGATTGGCTGATTGGGCATACAGTTGCTTCAGCATCAACTCCTGCTTGTTTAGTCGGTTACAAATTACTGCTCAGTGCATAGTGTTGGCTCCTGTTTGTATGTTACTGACCAAAATGGCTGCTAAAGTGTCTCGCGTTGTTTCCAATAGTAGCCATCTTGTGCTTTTTCATCATCCACTTTCTGATCAGAATTATTTGTAAGTTGATTGCTTATCAGTTTCTGTTATTCTGATAATAGAGAATGGCCAAAACGTTTAATTGAAGCTAGCTCACTGATGCAGCAACATTATCAACGTTACCTAGCTCTGTGTGTTTGCAAGTCCAATGTCTCCCGGACAGGTGATCGCACAGCGTGCCACCAGGTGAGCTGCAGTTCTCTTTTTCTATGGACGAGACAGCGTCCTACTCACTGCCACCAACGGTACCCTTACAGCTCAGTGTACTCAACACACAGTGCATTACTCTAAGCACACAGACTCTCTTTAAAACTCTTTGATATGTGACACGAATATTTCAACTACGAGAACTACTAATACCAAGTGAATAGTTTTAAACACTTGTGTGTTCGGGTGGGTTCCTTGTTTGTACTAACAAAAGCAGACATCTCCATTTCGAACAGACGATGAGACTGATTGTTGAAGTGTTTTCCTTTCCATTTTCCCTTTTAGAACAAAGACTGTAAATGCCATGAGACATTACTCTAAGTGAGAATGAGAGAGACAGAGAGACACAAAGAGAGACACACTGGATATCGGATGTTGTATTCAACATTTAAATATACATACACAAGTTCATGATCACAATTAGTAATTAGTTCTATGCATGAAATAAACTTTTAAATGTACACATACAAGTTCATAATCAAAATTAATAATTAGTTATATGCATGAAATAAACTTATGTAAATAACGGAACACAACTTCAGTTTCTGATATCATCTCTTCACGTCTCTTTGGCAGTTATATGGATATATTGCAAGTATATTGCTACTGTCTTCCAGTTTTAGATGAAATCAGCAATGACAGCTACACAGACTGAGATTTTCACAATCATCATCATCATCAGGTGCCTTGCCGCATGGCGTTGGCGATCATGGACTTCCATCTGTCACTACATGTATCTCTTGTTGCCTCAAGCATCTCTTCCACCTTCCTTGTCTTCAGCCACTGTGCAAGTCCGTCTAGTATCTTCTCCGTGGATCTACCTGGTGCTCTCTTTCCCTCCAGCTTTCCCGTTGTAACCAGGTGCTCCAATTCCCCTTTTCTCATAAAATGGCATATAAATGTTGCCTGTCTTTTCCGAATCTTCCTTATGAATGATCTACTTGTGTCTGCCTCCATCAAGGCTGTCTCGTTTGTTTTCTTTGCTGTTCATGGAACTCTCAACATTCTACTTAGAAACCACATCTCGGTTGCTTCAATCTTGTTCTGGCTTTGCTTGTTGACTGCCCACCCCTCACAACCGTACAACAGCACTGGTTCTATATAACATTCAAGAACTCTCTTCCTGATGTTAATTGATAGGCATTTGTTGGTAAGAATGCTTTTCATCTTCTTGAATGCAGTTTTGGCTTGGCCGATTCTGCTGGCTATTTCTGATGTGCATCTGCTGTCTGGTGGAATGATCGTTCCCAGGTATTTAAACTTATCAACTTGTCTCAAGGTTGTGCCGTTTGCTGTTATTTTTCATGAGGGGATTTCATGTTTTTTACTGATCACCATGACTTCAGTCTTCCTGCTGTTTAGTTTTAACCCCTTACCTTTGCTTTCTATTTCTAGTATATTCACAAGGTTTTGTAGGTCCCTTTCATTTTCTGCAATTACCACGGTGTCATCTGTGTATCGATTGTTGTTTATCATTTTTCCTCCAATCTTTAATCCAGGGTCTTCCTCTAGGTTTCTCATGATGTTTTCGCTGTAAAGTGAAAACAGATCTGCTGACAAAACACAACCCTGTCTGATTCCTCTTTTGATGTTTTGGAAACAGCTTATATCGTTTTCTATTCTCATTGCAGCTGTTTGTTCCCAGTACATATTTCTGATTATTCGTAGATCTTTTCCATCAATATTGAGTCTTTCTAGTTGGTTGATCAATTCTTCACGTCTTATCCGATCGAAAACGTTGGTATAATCAACAAAGCATAAATATAAATCCTTATTCATCTCGATTGACATCTCTATGGTAGTTCTTAGGATGTATATGGCATTAATAGTTCCTTTCCCTTCGACAAATCCACACTGTTCTTCTGCTATTTCTCTTTTGATTCTATTCCTTGTCCTCATCATGATTATTCTTAACAGGATTTTTGTTACATGACTCATCAAACTGATTGTGCGATGGAGTTCGCATTCTATAGCCCTTGTCTTCTTTGGAAGTGCAATGAAATTGATTTTGACATATCTTTGGGGATTTTTCCAGTGTCGTAAACAGCAATTTGGAGGACTGTTATTTTTTCAATATCAAATTCCTCCAGGGCTTCACTCATCTCTGGGGTAATGTTGTCTGGTCCTGGGGCTTTTCCTGGTTTCATCTTTTTCAGTGCTGCTCTAACTTCATCTTTCATCATGGGTGGTCCTTCAAAGTTCTTTCTTATAATGTATTCTTCGTTTCTGTCATCTTCAAAAAGGTCTTTAATGTACTCTTCCCATCTGTCTAATATTTTGTCTTCTTCCATGACAAGCGTGCCATCTTTCGATTTTAAGCAACCAGTTGATGTGCATGTATTCTTCCTATGGACAATTTCTTCAATTCGTCTGTACATACCCTGAGGATCCGTTTTGTGTCGGTGTTCTATTTCTTTGCATTTTGTTTTCAGCCAAGCTTCCTTAGCTTCATTGGACCTATTCCTGATTTCTTTGTTTATCTTCCTGTATATCTCCTGATTTCTTTGTTTATCTTCCTGTATATCTCCTCGTTTCTCTTCGCCTTCCTCCGTTCCTCCATCAAGCCTAAAAGTTCTTTCGTCATCCAGTTCTTTTTTGCTTTTCTATCTACTTCAGGGATTTCTTCACAAGCTTCATTTATCGATTTTCTCAACTTTGTCCGTTGTTTCTCACTGTCACCAACGTCTTCCAGAGCACTGAAATTGTTTTGAACATGTACATTAAATTTCTATCGTATCACTTCATCTGTCTTTAAGAGTCCAAGATTTAGTTTGATGTTGCTTTTGGTCTGTTTCCTTTTCTTTAATTTCAGCCTAAATCTTCCCACTACAGGATTTTGGTCACTGCTGCAGTCTGCGCCTGGTAGTGTTTTTGCTGACAGTAAAGAATTTCTAAATCTTTAATCAGGATGTAGTCAATCTGATTTTTGGTATTATTTCCTGGACTCATCCAAGTCCATTTTCTTGTATTAGGCTGCTCAAACCAGGTGTTTCCTACTCTGAACCCATTCATCTGTGCCCATTCTACAAGTTTCCCTCCCCTTTCGTTTTGTGTACCAAGGCCATGAGGTCCAACTATATCCTCTACCCTATCCTGTCCCACTTTAGCATTAAAATCTCCCATTATTACAGTAACTTCTTGTGATTTACATTGGGCCTTGGCCATCTCTAATACTTCGTAGAAGTTGTCGATGTCTTCCCGAGTACTTGCGGATGCTGGTGCTTACACCTGAATGATGTTGATATCAAATGGTCTGCCTCCCAATTTGACCAGCAAAACTCTGTCGGACACAGCCCAGTATCCCTTAACTGCTTTTCATTTGTCCCTGTCCATTACAATGCCTACTCCTCTTTCATGTGAGTTTCCACTAGAGTATATTACTGTATACTCTCCTGATGTTATCATGCCTGCCCCCTTCCATCTCACTTCCCCCAGTCCTAAAATACTAATGTTAAGCCTTTCCATCTCCATTTTGATATTGTCTAGTTTACCTTTTTGCATCAATGTTCTGATGTTCCATGTTGCAATTTTGGTATTTTTGAGTTTGAGTTTGGTCGCAGTAGCTTGCTGACGGTCTGGTGTCACCTGTGCCACATGACGGTCCCTACCGGGCGAAGGTGCTCCATAGGAGCACCTATTTACTTCGTTATCTTCATTTTTCTTCTGTCGTCTGTCCATAAGCCTTGATGGAATTAAACCTTCACGTAGATCATGTCAATCAAGGCAAGATAAAACACTGTGTACTTCATCTCCAATGGAAGTTTGGCCTATCCGACAAATTGCATTTTGCTCACCAAGGTATTTGTATCTCTGTGAATGTACTGCAAGATATGAAATGTCACATCTAGAATTTACAATAGCGTGCATAATAAATCTGTTCAGTTTCATCGAAATATAAAGTTCCCTAGAAATAGCTGTCGTGAATGTTCTATACAATGAAAAATGTCCGTACCATGTGTACAACTGTTCCACAACAAATTGGTCTACATATCCCACACCCGGATTTTCCCCACATGTAATCCAATCCGTCAATGTATAAACAACTTCGAATACTTGACGCCCATGAAAATATCCCCTTGGAATCTAAGACATACATAACTTTACATGTTTTCACTGGTATCCTATTATAATCCATTCTGGTTAATTTTAACCAGTATTTAATATGCTTCACAAACAAATTTGTATAAATAGGATGTCACGTCTTCCTAATTCACCATGTATAAAATCACTTGGTGTCTACATCCAACCCCCGTCCTCCAAATCATTTCATAGCACGCGCGCGCGCGCGCGCGCACACACACACACACACACACACACAGAAGAAGAGAGAGAGAGATGGCCAGACAGACAGACAGACAGACAGACTGACAGAAAGACAGACAGACAGACAGACACAGACAAACCGCCAGAACGGGTGTACTTTAGAGTGCGTGAACGTTTGCGTGTGTGTATACATGCTTTCGGATGTGTGTGTGTCGGTGTGCATGCACACAAAAGTGTGCGTGTACATAGGCCTACACGTGCATGTATGCATGAGTGCGTTGTGTATGCATGTGTGCTGACTGAATATGTCAACAACGAATGTACCATGGAACCACATGTACAGATATATGGGATCGCAGTTATAGGGTAGAGAGGAAACTAGCGATTTGTGAGTAAACAATGACATGGACAAACCTCTTGTTCTGCTTACAGCAGCCAGACTATATGTGAAATGTTTCTGAAATGACGTATGATGATGGACGTTAACTCTTTCACTTTCTCACCCTGTCAACCAGTTTCCTCCAGAAGCTGGTGGAGATGGCGGGAGAGTGAAAGAGTTATTGACAGAGGGTTGCCATTACACAGCTTTGACTGAGTGTAGTCTATGTTCAAGACAATGACACGAAACATGTCCCAACTGCTATGTGGAAAATGGGAGACCATCAGAATGGCTTGACTAACTTCTTCCAATACAGACATACACATGCAAGCAAAGCACACAATCGAATTCATGCATACACATTCATGCCATTCATGTATTTACATTTACTGATTCATTTCTTCGTTTCTCCCCAGCATGTTCGGGGGAAAAGAACAGCTATAAAGTCAACAAACAAACAAAAAACACAGGAGGAGGACATAAAGTCGGCTATTGGTCAATACTGTGTTAGCTCTCACCGAAATTGTTGAGAAACAATTCCTTCTCTTTGGACTTTTCTACTGATTTTATCACCATTATATTTTCTTGTGTGTGTGTGTGTGTGTGTGTGTGTGTGTGTGTGTGTGTGTGTGTGTGTGTGTGTGTGTGTGTGTGTGTGGTGTGTTTGTGTTTGTGTGTGTGTGTGTGTTGTTTGTTTGTTTTGCTTGCTTTTGTTTTGTTTTGTGTGTGTGTTTTTGTTGTTTTGTTCGTTTTTCTTTTTTTGTGTTTTTATTTGTTTGTTTGTTTGTTTGTTTGTTTGTTTGTTTTGTTTTGTTGTTTTTGATTTTAGGAACGCACCAAAGGGACCGAGTTATATAATTATTATCTGCATTGAAAGAGCCGTCTGGTGCCCCCTTCCCCAGCATCCCCCTTCCCCGAGACCACAGTGCGGGTGATGAATACAGACTCCACCCCAGTTACCTCAGCCCCTGACTCAGCTCTGCATGCAGAAGAAGGGAGAGCAGTTCCAGACAGGGAGCAGGAAAAACGTTTCCTGCCGTTTCCTGACGTCTACTCCCAATCTCATACCTCCTGCCTTCCTCCACTTTGGCACCAGCCCACGTCATGACAAAACCACCACTGTAACGCCCCAACAGGGGAAGGGGGAGGGAGGGATGGAGGGTGTGTGTGATGGGAGAGAGCAGGAGGGGCAGTGTGGGTGAGGGGAAAAGAGATGGAGCTGATAGGTAAGAGGCTGCACATACACTGTATGCCACTGTGTCTGCATTTGAGCACGAACTTTTTTTCCCCCCTTCCTCTCAAGAAAATTTCCACATTCAATCGTCTTCCTCTACAAGTCATCGACATCGGAGTCGTGTGCAGACTGTGCAGCAACAAGGTGCATACACACACCCCAACCCATACCAACCGGCGTCGAATGGAAATCCACACTGACCATTTATGGCATGACCAAGTCTGAATAAGAAGGCAAAAGCACGACACATTAATCTAAAATATACTCTCACCGTGTCTTTCTAGATATTTGCAAGAAAATTGCCGGAATAACCTGGCAGGGAAGTGCACATACATAAAGCTGGCGTCGATTCAGACTAAACACCCAGGCTGCTTATTCATCAGAGAGAAAGACAGACAGGAGGGAGAGGGAGAGGGAGAGAGGGAGAGAGAGGAGAGAGAGAGAGAGAGAGAGAGACAGAAAGAGAGAGAGAGAGAGAGAGAGAGAGAGAGAGAGAGAGAGAGAGAGCAATGAAGGCAGGAGGAGTACAAGGAGTGGAGTGTTATCGGGAAGATTTTCAAGCGAAATGTGCTGAGCTGGCATTGTTCGTTCGTTGCGGCCTTGTAACGGATCTCGCTTACTTCACCAAAACCAAACAAGCCCAGTGGCCGAAATGCTAATGCCCTGTTATCTACAGTGAGCGAGAAACTTCAATCAAACGTGTCACAAGTGACTCACTGACTGCCACTAGCTGTACCCCATGTACCACTGACTTGACAGGTGCAAGGGTCGCGCTGGTCTCAGACTATTGAACCAGGTAAAATGTAAAACGATCAACTTCTGGTAATGTCTGTGGTCGGCACAATGATAGGATTTACTTCCAGTGAAGCCGGCGTCAGCAACACAGCAACAAAGGTGTCATCAAGAAATTGTGTTTGGCCCCTAAAAATTCTCGTAACTACAAAAATCTTTTTAAATAGGCCTAAATAAATGAAAACATTCCTTCCAAAAGGTACCGCGCTCATATAAAGCAACAAGTAAACAATGGTAACAACTGCTCATTTTTCTTTCACTGCATCGTTGCAAGTTGAGAGAAATAGGCGATTTAGTAAGAATATAATGGTATCCTTTTTTTTCTTACGTTTCTATTAGTTTATATGTCATCTGCAGTTGCTCTTGCTCCCCACACATTTGAGAAATGTGTAGCGTTATACAGCATACAATCTAGGCCTATAGGTCTATCGCCAATTCTGTATCAGTACTCGGCAGAAGAGGTAGGACGCTGCAAACAACATCAGTAAAAGATTCCAGCGACAGAAATGACGATGACGATGTCACTTACCTGATGATATCGCCAAATTCCAGAACGATTAGACTACTACAACAAGTTATCTTTTAACTCCACCAGAAAAGTTGTATGGTTGCGCTCATTGAATATCAACCCGGTTATTCATGGTGTAACACACAGACAGACTGACAAACATAGAAGACAGGGAGACGGAGAAATGGACAGAACTCACAAATATACAATCCACAGATCATACGATTTCATTCTTTTCTAAAGGTCTTGGCCTAGTGTGGTTTATAAAAACAATCAAATGAATAATACAGCCTAGTGCAGTTTGTTTAGACTCAATGTCAAGATCAGATGTCAACCATCTTTAGTCAATCAGAATTATTCTAAATCAAATGCATTCACAAAATGGTGTGGCAGATACTCTCATGGCATATCTGCATTGACCAAAAATAACCTCTGTCACAACCAACCAAACAAATAAGACATGGTGAGTTTCTAGAGACCACAAAATATAAAGGAAAAGCAACACAACACGACCCCAACCAAACAGGTAAAAAAAACCCAACAGAAAATGAAGAAAGAAAAAAGAAAGAAACAAAAAGAAAGAAAGAAAAAAGACAAGACAATTACTTTAAAATCACTGATGAAGATACACGCAAGAAAAAATTTATTAAAATTTATTATTATCATAGGACGCCACAGTGATAAATGCTTTACTGCTGGAATTTTTCACTATTACGTAATAAAGAGCACAATAAACTCATCATCAAATAACAAAACGATAATAGCCACCCACATCTTTTAATTTCGTTTGACTTATTAGAACCTAAAACTGGGGCTGCAGACAGACAGCTACTGCAGCAGACAAGTACCTGGGTCACAGACACTAAGAAGAGCGCTGGTTCAGCAACATTTCTCTCCTACCCCCTCCTAACTCTGCCACCCTGTTTTTCTCTGAACAGAAGGCTGCCCGTGCTCTGTCCCCCAAATACTACAGCTACTAACATGAAAAGCAAGCACTTACCGCCGTTTCTGCCAAGACCAATCCGATCAATAAAGAAGCGACAACAATGAAAGTTTTGTGTGCACTCAACTTGAGCGCGACAGTCCCAAGTTTTGCCATAGTCAGGCCAGGGATGGGGGCTGCGCGGTGCCCCGCTATGTGGGTATCACAGTCACCGGGTGTTGAGGTAGGCCGTGCACTAACCTCAGTCGTCTGTGTCCCCAACCGACCAGTGCTATCTAGACCTGCAGGCACTCAGCAGAAATCAGTCCTATGCATATCTGCTTTCTGCTTCTTGATACAACTAGGGACTTCGATCTACCGTCAACAGTCCGAAGAACTTTTCGACGGAGATCCAACTTTTCCACAGCTCCACTCGGCCCCAGTTCCCCTTCAAGTAAAGAGAGAGGGCTGGCAGACACTCCTCGCCGACACACAAAGGGCCGCGCGCGCGGAGCCGCTCTGGCTCTATGGTACACCGTCAGCGTCAAACTCTACGGAATAGTTTGCCCACTGCGGAACGTTGTCGTGCTAACTTAAAGCCGAGAAAATTGTGTCCCCATGTAACAACTTTTCAGTGCTGTTTCACTGAAAGATTAAAACAGACTTGCCTGAAGACGTTTAATTAAATTATTTCGAGGATGTTGTTGAATAGTGTACACATGAGATTAGTGCGCGCACTAAAGTACCAGAATTAGCCCAAATATCAGTATTTAGTTACTTTCCCATCCTTCAGGTTTATTCAAACCTGATTTATTTCAACCTGAAGGGTGGGAGAGAAACTATTCAAGCAACTGACGGGTGAGCATGTGTTTATCTCCACCCAGTAACGTCTGTTAATGCCTTATTGGTACACTTAGCCCTATCAGCATGGAACAGGTGTTTTCCAGCCCACACATCCTGACTAACAACTCCCCAGGAACACTTAGCATTGGCATAGCGTATTCCTGGAGCCAAATGTGTGAATTCTTCACAAGAAGGGATAAGGAAGAAGAGCACAAACCAGATCTATTACATGTATTTTATCACTGGCGCCAGTTGTCAGCCAGCGTGCATAGCCATGCAAAAATTAATATATTCCACTTGATACTTCATGTACATTCCTTCCAGTTTAGAAACATTAAAAGCGTATTCATATAGAATGAATTAAAAAGGTGTTTTCTTTAGTACACATTAGACTGAAATAGGGCTGCCTACTGAAATGATGAAATAGTTGCAAATAAGGTGTTGGGGTTGCAGAAAAATGTATCATTCTCCGCTGTAATAGCAGACAAAACCCAGGTTGAGATAGGGAGGCCAAACTACCATGGAATTTTCAAAAAAATGCCTTTATATCTTAATCGTGACTTTTCTTTAAATTGTTCATCATGTAAACATTATAACCTGCCAAAGTAATATGTTGAAACATTAAGTTTTAGATTTCATAGATAGTACTGTGTTTGCTGTTTTCAATTAAATATACCGACACAGGTGATTGTATCATCTTTCAACCATCAAAAGTCTGTTGTTGGACATAGGCCTTCCCCAGCTGCTTCCATTCACGTCGTTCCAGCGCTTTTCCTCCCCAGTTCTCATCAAATCCATCTAGATCGTCTCTCCATCTAGTTTTCTGTCTTCTTCTATTGCTAGCGCCGTCTCTTGGTATCCAAAACGTCATTTTTGTTGTCCAACGATTGTCCATACTACGAGTGAGATGTCCCAGTTCCACTTCAGTTTGCTGATGGTTTCTAGGATGTCTCGCACTTTTGTTCTTTCTCTGATCCACTGAGCCGATTTGAGATCTTTCCAGGTGATACCAAGCATGATTCTTTCATGTGCTCGTTGCATGGTTCTTAGTTTCAAAGCGAGTTTTTTTTCCGTTAGATTCCACGTTTCTGTGCCATAGGTGACTGTTCCACCTCCCATTGTAGTATTTGTGGGAAGCTGTCAAATTCGTGGCTGGTCTCATGGTTGTCATGCACTTGGGGCACAATGTTTGAAGTATAGAGATGGTTGTAAAACTCTTGGGCACGTTTGACAATTCTGTCTGTCAGTTATTACTTCTCCATTCACTTCCTGGATTCTGGTGATTTGAAATCTACTGGGGCTAAGTTTCTTCTTCGCCATTTTGAAGCCCCTTCCTTGATCTATGATGTCGCCGATGATCTCTGTCGTGTGTCTTCGTTGGTTTTCTCTTTGTTTCCTTTGGATTAACTTGTTCAATTTGCTGCTTCTATTTTTTTTTCTATTTTTTTTTTAAAGATTTCTTCTTTTCTTCATCAGATCTTTGGTTTCTTGTGAGAATTTGCTTTTGCTGGATTGAACATTCGTTTTGTAGTCTCTCGATGTTTCGACTAGGGGCGCTATGATGGAATTGCAGAGGTTAGAGACATTAACTTCGTTGTTTTCATCATCAGCTTCTGCGAAAAACTGGTCGCAGTTTTTCAGTTGAGTTGGAATGCTGGGAGGAGTATTAGTTCGACACGAAGGGTTGTGGTTTTTGATGGAATAGTTTGCTACGTTCTAGTCTGGTGTTGATTCTGAGTTTGCATCTCACCATTCTATGGTCGCTTCCAACGTTAACTTGGTTGATGGCTTGAACGTCTGTGATACCGCTGGTTTTGTCCATCAGGATGTAGTCTATTTCAACAGAGCGTTAACAAGCATCTTTTTTAATAATTTCAGTTTAACTTCGTCTTCAGGTAAGTGTCCAATAATATTTGAATTATTACTTATCTGCTGATTGGTCAGATGTTTACACGTGAGTTTTAGACTTCGGGACCTCACATATTTCATCTACGACACTGGTGTGCACACTAAACATTTGTTAACATTAACCAAATTTGACTGGTCTGTTCGTCTATTTCTGAGGGGTTTTGATGGTAAAATTGTCTAGCACTGAGCGACTCGATGTTTTTATATGTTCCCCATCAGTTTCAGTTTTGCCACGTTGTACAATCTTGTAATGAAACCTGCTAAAAGCACTTGAAGTTGCCCGTCCCGCAGCTTCGAGGACCCAGTCAATTCAAGCTGAACGTAGCTGCAGCGCTTGCACTATGAGCAGAGTGGGATGAGAATTTTCAAATATCCACTCCTACTGGGTGCAGAACAGATTTAATACACCAGTCTAGTAGGGCTTAACACAAACAAAAAGCAGCCATGTCCCTTTCTGTACTTTTGCAGGCTTGTTTGTGTACAGTTTAGGATGATGAACAATACACATATTTTCTTTATATTCAAATGCGTCAATTCCCAGTGGCCTTACATAAGCCTCAGGTCTGGATGTTTAAAGTAGCGAGCTTTATGTAAGAACAAGAATTTCTGTTGTAAGTTGGGAGATTGTCTTTCCTCTTTACTGGACAACACAACAAGTAACATGACAATTCTGTATGTCAGTTTTTGCAAAGTCAGCTGTTCAGCTTGAGGCCACTTGGCTAATATGTCAAGGACGATGTGCATATTCCATGTTTCATGGCATTTCGGATGTGATGGCCTGTTCTGAAACACATCTTTCACAACTGGACAGATGGTTTCCAATGTAGTCTACATCTTCTGGGTTCATTTAGGCAGAGACAACATTTCTGGCAAGATTAGCAGTACTGTAACTTGCGCCAGTGGTGAAAGTTTTCTTAGAAAATTGGAAACATGAATGTGACTGGTGTGTGATCTCGTTTTCTTGTGTGATTGTAACCACTTTTGTGTGTATATTTTGTGTGACTTGTGAGCATAAGGCCTCTATGAATTTAAGACTAGTATGCATTCTTGGTTAAGCTGGATTTTTAAAAAATAAATGATTAAATTAATCAAAAGACGGCCCGAGATTTTGCGGACCAGCAGGATGAAATGTCATTCTTGAATAAGTAGACAAAACATAATGTGTGGCTAGGGAGATGAAAAGGCTTGCAACATCCAAGACGTTTCACAGGATTAACAACATAGGGTGATTACCACTGGATACAAGTTTTTCTTTGGTCTCTCTGGAATAACCAGGATTCCTATTACATCTTCCAGCTGGATTTTCTGTGCACCTGGCTGATGACACTGAAAGAAGGGAAAATATGGAAGTTTAGAGTTCTCCATGACAGTCACAAAGCATCAGTGCATTGGGCTTCTGCGTCAGGCTAGTAAGAAACAACTCGCTGAGTGTTCAGCCTGGAAGCAAAAAAGTCCATTTCAGATGAGACCTGGCATTGTCTAAGAGCAACTTGTACAGAGCTTTCATTCTGTGTTCACTCTGATCCAAAATCACACTCTTAGATTCCCTGACTGCTTCAATACTCAGTGTTCCTGGATATGGGCTGCTCTTAGCAGGACATTATTTCTACTACACTATGACCAGAAAGTGAATGTAATATTGTAAGCGTTCGATGGCTTGTGCACATTTTGCTTACGCTGCTCACTGCTGTGGTGTTATCCATCATCAGTCTAAACATGCTTCTTCTTCATTCTGGTCCGGAAACATTCTAAATCAAATAACACAGCCTTCAGTTCTCTTCAGTTCTTCAAAGTTTATGTGAAAATCTTTTTCACAGGCCAGTACCGTCTTCCTGACAACATTTCTTGACAGGCTGGCTGGCGTCTGTTGTGATCACTGCAAAGAGAGATCACTCGCAATGCACGACCACACAATGCTTTTGAATTTGTACAAACTCTTGTGCATCTCTCAGTTTGCTGGAGTGATTAGATGTGAGCGTGATTTCGGCTGCACAGGTGTTCTCTGTTTTTAATTTCACACGTCGCTCTCTGAATATGTTTGTAGTTAGTTCTGTTTAAATTACCTCTTCAGGCAGCATTGACCAGATGTCTGTGTTGACAGCTGGGACAACAATTGAGTGCAATTTTCTGATCTGTTATGAACTTCGAATGCTTTCTTTTGGACATCAGCCCCCAGTTTAGATTTGAAAGTCTGTTAAGTGTCCTTGCCACCCCCACCCCCATTTTTTTCTCCTAATTTCTCTTCCACATTTTGCTCAGATGCGAATGTTTCAGAGGTGTGGGTTATTTTTCAGGCTTTTTTTCATGTGTCCATATCTGCTTTTTCATAATCTACAATAGTAATATATTTTTCACTGGCATCAGGTTCTGTACCTTTGCTTTCCTTTTCCCCCTTCCACCATCATCTCTCTCGTTTTTATCTTGCGCATCTGAAAATATGTTTTACAATAATCCAGCAAGTGAATCGGCAGACAGACACACAGACACACAGACACACAGACAGGTACAGATGGACGAAAAAAATCTAGGAAATATACTTTGGTCCAAGTTGTACGTAGTCCTGCTGCGAGTGTTGAAATAACACGAGGATGACTTTAAGTGTTAGAAGCACAAAGCCTTCTACAAGAAATCATTTCCTCCTCTCCCCCTCCCCCCCCCCCCCTTTTTTTTTTTTTTTTCCCCCATCACATGGAACAGGTGCGCTAACAAAATGTCAGCCTCTTGACGACGCCGGCTCACCATAGTTATGCATTCGCGCAAGGCCCGCTGACGTAGGGTTTCCTTGGTCCCTCAGTAGAAAGGAAAAAATCGCAGATGTAGTCTGAAAATTTGGGCACTGGAAGCTGTAGGATGTGCAAAGTATTTCCTATCATTTCTGCACGTTGATGACACATACATTTTTTTTAGTTAGAAATACTGCTTATTATGTAGCATCTCTGATAAACGTCAAAAACGCTGGTGTATCAATGAGAGTCCGCTAAAGGAATGAATTGAGCCCAAAACAGGAGAGGAAGGGGGAAATGGCTGCATGATGCCGAAAGCCAAGCTCTTAGCTGAGCAGGAGCACAGTGCAGAGAGTGGGTGTAGGATGGAAATCACGCTTGTGTACGAGTATAAACTGTGTGGGAGGTAACTGTGCAGCAGATGTGGCTTCCTTCCATACATACGTGAAGTCTTATCGACTAAAGACTTTTAGATTTCACGTTACGTAGCTCCCAACACGTATACGTACCGCGATGCGTACGTGTTCCGTACGTAAAAATGATCTGGGTTAGATAACACGTGCAACAAGTCTACATCCCCTGACACCCCCCGAGGCAAGGGATGTAACCAAAGCACTTTCTATACTTTACGACACGTTAATTAAATGATAATTTGTAGCCATTTGCTTTTCATGGGATACCACCAATATGACAACTTACTAAGTTGTACTTGGATTTTTTAAAGGGAAGACAACAATTTCTGTTATATTTCCTAACAACTTGGTTGCTTCAATATAATGGCATCATAGGAAATGAATCCTATTGTAAGTTGTGTTTGCGTGTACATATGTGTGTGTGTGTGCGTGCGTGTGTGTGTGTGTGTGTGTGAGTGTGTGTGTGTGTGTGTGTGTGTGTGTGTGTGTGTGTGTGTGTGTGTGTGTGTGTGTGTGTGTGTGTGTGTGTGTGTGTGTGTGTGGTGTGTGTACATTGTGCCGCGTGCTTCATCTGTGTCGACAAATCTTGGTTGTTGTTTTTTGTATGTAGAGATATACTTCCTATAGTTTTATTCGATGCTGGCAAGGAAGAACTGCAAATGTTTAAAAAATCAGGGTGTAATAAAATCAATCAATTACACACTTTAAACAATATTTAATAAATCTTAGTCAGTGTAGACACACACACATACAGAAACACACATGCGCGCGCGCACGCACGCACACACAAATGCATGCACACACATGTCACGGAATACGTTTAACATGTGATGAAAATGTTCAAAATGATGACATATGAATCCTTTATTGTAACAAAATGAATTCTGAATACAGTATTAGATCCTAAATGTTCTGAGACATGTATTTTTTCTGTTTCTGTTTTTCTACCAGATAAAATGAAAATGACTAGTTGTTCATAGCTGCTAGCCAGCTGAGCTTGTTGCTCTTGCACTTTACACAGTGGATGTTGTATCCAGGTTTTGCTCCACACTCGGTTTTGTTGTTGTTGTTGTTTTTTCTACAACATTCATGTTTTTTCCATGACCCTCTCGTGCCGAATGCTATCTGCCTCCGTTCTTGAAACAGCCTGTTGGAGGATATCGGACACATCGTCATGGAGTCAGATAAAGAAAGACTGGTTAACATATGAAATTGGTGGATTGGAGGGGTGACGTTACGTGGATAAGGACGAGCATCTGGGTTAGCATCTTGTGTGTAGTCATTTCTCAGACTAGAAGGCTGTGAGGACCAGAGAGATTTCTGCACCCACCACTATAGTTAAGCCATGGCTTTGGCTCAGTATCGCCACAAATGAGAAGATAGCTGGGAAGAAAGACCAGCACTAAGCATACAACAATGCTAATAACACACAGTGTCACACTAGAGTACATTCACAGAACATACCTGAAACGTTGACTTGGGTGAGTGATACATTACTTGCATGAACCTACTTGTTGCCAAGCATAAGAAAGTTGCGTTATAATGCTTTCACTGTATGATGAACATTACACTCTTCTGCACAAACGATATAGGACTAAGCACACCGTTTGTTATTGTAGTTCAAAAACACTGCAAGGAAAGAGCCACATAACAGTGATAACAAAACAGCCAGGTAATCAGTTCTCACTACAACTGAAGACCAGCGCAGCAGAAGTCCACAACTTATTGCACTCAGTTTGCACAATGAACGACGCAGCAGGGAATTTTCAGTCTTTTTCTCTTAAGTTTTCTATTTGGTGTTTGTTTGTGATCTTACGCGTGACAATTTGCACCTGTCTTGTCTGGTTGTATTAAATACGCGTTCTGATTCTATTTTCGTGTTGTTTTTTTCTGGTCCGTGTTTGCTTGAACGCGGGCAGTCACACTTGTTTTTGATTTTGCACAATGCCCGTTTTCACATGAAATGTTGTCAAGTCATCTAAAATTGGCCGCAGTTCACTCATGCTCACAAATTGGATATCTCCATGATCGCGTTAGTTTCACGAATTCACAATACCCAAAAATGAAGTTTAATAATTTAGTTTCCAATCAGCAAAAACATTTAATCAACTGAGCACGATGTAACTGTACGTCATGCTACATAGGTGAACACGGTTCACCCCGGAGAGAGAGAAGGAGAGAGAAAGAGGTGTGGGGGTGGGGTAAAAATTACTTCAAAGAGAGAGAAAAACAAACAAACAAACAAAACAGGAGGCAAATGACATGTAGTCAAACTCTCTCTCTCTCTCTCTCTCTCTCTTCATCTCTCTCCATCTCTCTCTCTCTCTCTCTCTTACATAAACACACACATACATACGCGCTCGCGCGCGCGCGCGCGTTCATCTCAATACTATAAGCGGATTGGTGTCTATTTGTCAGGATCACATCTTAGTATATTGTTTGTAGTTTGCTACATTTTCAGAAGGGGTTTGGTCAAGTAAAGTTCGGAGTTCTGGTGTGCAAATCCATTTTTTCCTATTTTCAGAGTTTTGGTGTTTCAACTTTTACTTTCGTTTATAAGCCTAAGACGAGAGTAAAAGATTCCGTACTGGGCTTTTTCGTTTTTGCTTCTGCTTTCAAATGGTAAAAATGGTTCAGTTCCAGGTCGGTTCTGCCCCTGCATCCCGTGTGAAACCCCTGCAGCTTGTCCGATAAAAACTGCGTCAGACGAAAAATCAATGCTGGGACATGGCGGTTGGAGAACGTCAGGCAGTGGCTGCTGCCAATGGCATGAAGTCATTCCATCAATGCCTCCGGACATTGTACGGATCAAAGGTTTCCAGCTCAACGTCAATCTATACCAGCAACCACTCCATTCTGCTGACACAGACAGCTGACATCTGATTTCGCTGGGATGAACACTTTTAACGCACTGCTGGAAAGGGAGTCCACAATATTAGATGACGTTGTCGCAGCACTCCCTCTACTTAGATTTAAGTTGCTGCTCACAGGGCAGCACATGAAGCAGTGAAGGTGGACCACGACGCATGGTTGGTCAACCAATCGACTGATGTCGTTCCATCTTCTGTTGACCAGTAAGAGGTCCCTTTCCATTCTCTGTCGCCATCTCATCCTGAATCGCCCTCCCTTTCCTTGGCCCGTTGCCGTCCGTTGAATGGCTTGCATCTTGTTGTGGAGAGCCTCCAGAGATGTTGTCTGAGTGGTTGACACTGGGAGCTGTCGTGGTCTGTCCCTGATCTCTTCATCTGACGCAAAGTCACATCGCAACTGCCGGTAAAAAAAAAAAAAAAAAACAACAACTAAAAAACCCCAACATCTGGCACACCTACCCTCTAGTATCGTGGTTGACAAAGGTTTGACACAAATCAGGCATAGCAAGGCACCAGAAGTTGATGGTACTTCTGCAAATGTATACAGGAATGTGGATTAGGTGCTCCTAGGGAAGTTGAACCGCTCAGGGTCCCATCGAGCAACCTCAAGTGTTGCTTGTTCACTTTGCTAACATCTGGCAGTAGGAAAAAAGCCTCAAGACTACTGAAGATGCTATGATCAGTCATATTTCTAAGGAATGGGATGTTAAGATCTCATACAATAATAATCGTTGCATAGTCCTGACACAAGATCATTAACAAAGAATATTAGGAAAAGACAAGCAACATTTATACGACATCTTATAAGGAAAGAAAGATTAGAGTACCTGATCACAACAGGAAAGCTGGAGGGAAGGAGAACACCGGGTAGACCCAGGGAGAATATATTGGGCGGATTTGAAGGGTGGCTGAGGACAGAGAGGGTGGAAGATGTACTCGCAACGACAAGGGATAGATTCGTATGGAGGGCCATGATCGCCAACGCCACGCGGCAGGACACATGATGATCATGATGATGATGATGATGATGATGCATATTCCTTCTGTGCAATGCGGGGAAAATCCTTTCAGAATCGTCCTCAATAGAGTTTTTACCCATGTAACAGAGTTCATCATTGATGAGTTTCAATGCTGTCATGGCGGATTGGGCGCGATTGTGTTTTCCATCTGTCAACTGTAAAAGACTCGTCACGAACTAAACCAGGAGCTTCACGTGGTATTTGTAAAGCGTAACCAAAACATTCAACACTGTTAAGTGGGTAGGCCTGTGAGAAACACCTCAAAAGTTTTTTGCTCTCAGAAACTTGCCCCACTGATTACTTCCTTCGACAATGATCAGTTAGCCAGCATGCAAGTCAGAGGGGGAGGCGTCAGAATCGTTTGCAGCGCAGAATGGAGCAAAGCAAATATGCATCGTAAGAGTGCACGTTCTTCTCCATCCTCTTTGCAGCAGTGCTGATCAATGCATTCAGAGAGCTTGACAGGGAAATGTGCATCCAATTCCATTTAGACAGAGACTTCAACCTGCAGAGATCCCAAGCCAAGACCAAAGTGCTAAAGGCCGTCCTGTGGGAATTTCTCTTTGCAGATGACATCATAAGAAAGAACGCTGAAGGACAACCCACAATGAAAGATGAAGTAAGAGCAGTGACGAAAGAGATGAAACCAGGAAAAGCCCCAGGACCAGACAATATTACTACAGAAACGGTTGAGGCCTTACATGAATTTGGTATTGAAAAATAACAATCCTAAATGAAATTTATGACACCGGAAGTATTCCTAAAGATATGTCAAAATCAGTTTTCATTGCATTTCCGAAGAAAGCAGGGCTATAGAATGCAAACTCCATTGTACAATCAGTTTGATGAGTCATGTGACAAAGATTCTATTTAAGAATAGTCATGAAGAGGACTAGGAACAGAATCAAAAGAGAAATAGCAGAAGAACAATGTGAATTTGTTGAAGGGAAAGGGACCTATAATGCCATATACATCCTAAGAACTCTCATAGAAAGATCAATGGAGTTGAATAAAGACTTACATTTATGTTTTGTTGATTATATCAAGGCTTTTAATTAGGTAATACACGAAGAATTGATCAACCAACTAGAAAGGCTCAGTGTTGATGGAAAGGATCTAAGAATAATCAGAAATATGTATTGGCAACAAACAACAGCAATGACAGCAGAAAACGATATTAGCTATTAGCCGCAAGGAACCCCACCCTCAACCGTGACCGGGGCCGACACAACCTGCCATCGATGTACTCCTCACTTATTCAGTCGCACTGTCGTGAGTTCGCAGTAAGTAGCCTTTTTTGTAACTGAGAGCCAGGTTCAGCCAGGTAGCCATGATATTAGCTCTTTCCAGAGCATCAAAAGTGGAGTTAAACAGGGATGTGTTCTGTCACCAGATTTGTTTTCACTTTACATATACAGCGAAACAATCATGAGAAACCTAGAAGAATGCCCAGGGATAAAAGTTGGAGGAAAATTTTCGTTACGCAGAATTGCCAAAAAATGAAAAAGACATATGTATAGAATCTTGTAACTACAATATAAAAAGAAAGCAGAAAGAAAGGGCTGTAACTAAACAGCAAGAAAACTAAAATCATGGTAATCAGTTTTAAAAAAAGAGAAAAAAAGAAAAAGAGAGAGAGAGAGATAAAAAAGAAAGAAAAGAAATCACTTCGTGCAAAATAACAGCAATTGGCACAATATTAATGACACAAGTTGATAAGTTTAAGAATCTGGGAACAGTCATCTCATTAGACGGCAGGTGCACATTAGAAATAGCCTGCAGGATCGGCCAAGCTAAAACAGCATTCAAGAAAATAAATAGCATTCTTACTAACAAATGCCTATCAATGTTAAACAGAACTGATACTGTTGTACGGACGTGAAGCGTGGACAGTCAACACGCAAAGTCAGAACAAGACTGAGGCAGCTGAAATGTGGTTTCTAAGAATGTTTAGAGCTCCATGGACAACAAAGAAAACAAACGAGGCTGTCTTGAAAGAGGCAAACACAAAAAGAACATTAACGATGAAGATTCCGAAAATATATGCAACATTTATAGGACATTTTATGAGGCACCGAAATTAGAGCACCTAGTCACAACAGGAAAGCTGGAGGGGAAAAGAGCACCAGGAAGATCCAGGGAGAAAATATTGGACGGACTTGCGGAGTGAATGAAGAGAAACAGGGTGGAAGCTACTTGCGCCGTCAAAAGATAGATTCGTCTGGAGGACCATGATCGTCAACACCATGTGGCAGAGCACATGATGATGATGATGAGATGACCGCACAATAGCCACACATTCGCACGAGGACATATGATGTATCACTGACCAATGTTCTGTGGCCTCTGTGGCCTGCCAATGCTTCGGCTTTGTGGTTAGCCTTATGGGCGCCTCACACGATTCGATCAATCGAATGAAAGCTAGTCGAAAACGATTTTTCAGTCCAATAAAAATGCGAGTTCCGGTCGTATGTTCACCTTTCTGGTAGGCAGACAGGAGAGACAACATCGTCGCTACAAACGAATCGAACCGTGTGCGGAAAACAATCAACTGGTTGTTGCAAACTATATGACTCGACCAACTGGATCAAAATTAGAGTCAAGTTGTCAAGAGGCGCCTTTAGCAAGACAGAGATAACGTTTCAGCCCACACTATCTCATGCTTCTGGCGCTTTACCCCTTCCAGTTGTCATTTCTTCTTCACTCTTTCTGCATTCAAACTTGGTCATGCCTCAATGCCTCAAACTGTCAGAGGCATGTTTGTTTTAGCTACTTTGCTTATATGAATGTTCTCCTGGCCCATCATGTGCAGTCAAAGTGATGTTGCTGCACGATTTGCACACTCCAACGCAGGTGGGGAGGAGAGAGAGAGAAACAACATGCAAATGTTTACTAAAAACATACAGGTGAGTGGATCGGTAAGTCAGACAAACTGAAAAGATAATGGACCAGAATAACAGAACGAGGCAGAAAGTAACAGAAAAAGAGCACCAAGTAGAACCAGGGAGAAAATATTGGACGGACTTGCGGAGTGGGTGAAGACAGAGAGAATGGGAAATGTACTTGCAGCGACAAAAGAGGACCATGATCGCCAACGGCACGCGGCAGGGCACATGATGATAATGATGAATGGAAAACTTACGGAATTTCTAGTACAGAAGAATACCTAGAAGATAGGAATACTATTTCCTGAAAGAGACCCGGCATCCTTACAGGGAGAGATTGACATCATTAACCAAGAGACCAAGTTCTGCGACATGCGCAATTCTGTGAGCAGCAATAGATCCCGTGATGCTCCACACTTCAAGCAGCTCTACCTTTGGGAGCTTATCCAGAATTGTAGTAAGACCATGGCATCAGACTTCCCACAAAGATTGCTCTGTATAGAGCACTGGTTGTGAACACTCTGCTCTTCTGCTGCTGGACCAACCTACCGACGACACATGCAACATCTTGAACTGGTCCACAAAGATTTGTAACATCGCATGGCAAGGTCTACTGCCATCCAGCCTTCAAGTTCCAAAGAAGTGTTGCTTGCAGCCATTTTTCTTCTTCTTCTTTTATCCATCAAATCACGGGGCAATAAATATGACAATTTTTTCTGGGGTTTGCCAGCTTGCCATAGAAGACCGCAGGACAGGTTGGTACAATACACAAGCGCCATTCTCGTCTGATACAGATGATCACGCAGACATTTGCGTTATTAGGCATAGTACCATGGTTTGTTAGAAGGCCCGTGCATGTGTGGTACCTCTGACTTCGTCCTTCTAGATTGTCTGTAGGAGTTACCTCGTCATAAGCTCTTGGCCAAAAGACACTATGTAGTGCAAGGCCTGGTGGTTTAGGTAGGCTTTATCCGTTTGATGGCTCTGTCACAGGACATCACATAGGATGTTTTCTAGGTATGACTTGCCAAGAGCCAAACTATCCCGTTCTGATAGAAACCGTCATCTGTTGGTCTGGAGCTGCATATTCGTTAAGGCAATTCTGACTTATTTTGCATCCAACCTCTATAATCAAATGGCCATCTGACGTCTGTCTTCAGTGACCCGCTGTGTTGGGGATGGTGGCCCCACTACAAAGCTGGAAGTAGCCTTTCCTAGTTTGTAACCACTAAGAATGTACACATCAAATGCCAGTTTTGTCGGACAGGACACCTTGTGTTGATACTCAAGACAACAGCATCCCAAACATGCTCTTGTATGGAAAAATGATGCAAGATACCGAGACCGGGGTATGGTGGTAACAGAGCACCATTGCATTTGTACAGATCCAAACAATTTCTATACGAAAAAAAAGAGGAATTGGCAGAAGCAGAACCAGGGACCACAAGACTCCCATGCGGTGCCTGCAAAGACATCTGCCTTCAGGATTTGCCCTTCTTCCCACACGCAGACCCACAGTATGTGTAAAGACCAGCCCCTGCTCATCCCTCGTACCGATGGAAGCGTCTAACAACCACGTGAGGCCAGTGTGTCCAGTTAGTGCATAAAGAGACGTCTTCCGCCGAACTCCGAGGGACCGCTACCAGTTTTATTATCTGCGATCTTAAGTCCACCACCTCAACAGTACTACAGTTGGTAATCACAGTCAAGCACTGAATGGATTGTGTAATGGACGCACCCCTCTGGCCAATTTCTTGTGTCTGGGAGGACGTCAATTGACGTCTTGCTGGTCTCTTCCTGTGTCTTCCTGCCCTACAATCTTTTTCTTGTTTCACTGACTGTTACACTGGATTCCCACATCCCATGATCTGTCAGCTTGGGGTAGAGAATATTGCATAAGGACCTGTTCAGTGTGTTGGGCCCGGCAACACGACAGCTTGACTTTGCCGTCAACACAGACTACACATGGTTGCCAAGCGCTTTGAAGTATTTTTGCGAGTTGTGTTTGCTTTTGTTTTCTTTGTTTGTTTGTTTGTTTGTTTCTTTCTTTCTTTTCGTCATTCATATAAAATTTTACTTGACTTGACAATCTTGGGCTTTGTAGAACAAAGGGAGATTATTTGATTGACCTGACAATCTTGTGTTTTTCCCCAAGCTCCCTTTTCTACCCTATCATTGTTTGTTCAGTATGGATTCATTGCACTCGCTCAATTCCGTGTGCGCTCCACCCAAATCTGACAGAAATATCTGGCAGATTCTTTGAGCATGTGCAAACCCGTGACCGTTTGCTGTGGCAAGGTCTTGAAATGGGGAGGGGTCCCGAAGACGGGATCTGTGAAACACAAAGCTGATACCACTAGAATGGCTGGAACTTTGCAGCATCAGACATGGTAGTTTGTGTGTTAACGACTGGGACTGAACTCGAAACATCTGATTTTGAGTCGACGGTTCTATCAAAAGAATCAATCAGCCTCTGTGAACAAAATGGCCGTCAGATGAAACAAGCGTGTATGTGTGTAGATGTGTGCGTTGCTGCTGTTGCCATCGTCAGAAATGGTAGTAAAGACGAGTGTCAAGGTAAACTGGGCGTCGTGTAGGAAATAGCGGCTTTCACATCTTTCCGATCTGATTCCACTAACTAGACACACCGCTGTGTCTGACAGGCCCACTTTGACAACTGATAAGTTTAAAGGTGACACTCAAATATCAGTCCCGTTGGCTGCCCGCTGCCTGAACTGCTGGTGACCCTTCTATACCCCCCCCCCCCCCCCGCTTCTTATCAGTACTCCTACATCCGCGTCTGTCACTCTCATTACTGCCGCCCACCCCACACACAGAGAAACTACAAGTTTGCCTTTGCAGGTGGCAGGAGGAGGTGGATGTTACGTCGCTGAACTGCCCATCAGTATTCTGTCTTTGTGTCGGTAAGCCTAACAATTTCGAAGTACTTTATTGTCAGGGTTTGATCGATGGAAAGTCAACATGGCGACGTGGTCAGTGCAATGGACTACAGACTGGTAGGTCATGGATTCCAACCGCTATCAGACCAAAACATCGCTGTGGGAGTTGTCGACCCTGACCGGCCCCAGTCTGCAGACGAGTGTGTTACAGGGTCGTTGGGAATACTTCAGATTACACAGTCGCGTCTCGTCCACTTTCAGGATGCATCATTGACGGTCCTGACCAACGCTACGTGTGTCTGTCTCCTGCCTGGGTAACGCTATTGTGACAGTACGCGTACAGTGCAGTCCTGTCACGCTATCTCAGTCCCAGTTGAAACTCGGTAGCATCATCACTATCTTCGCCATAGTCATCATCATAGCATTAGGAAAAATTGTCTCATATTCAGTGGCCTTCCGTGCCCTGCTGAGTGTGGTGTGTGGCAGAACCGAAATGAACAGCGCGGAGTAGTGACCTAGGAACGATGCAGAAAATCATGCAGGACAAAAAAGCTTTGACTGATATTGTCATATCAACCAAAGGACATAACTCTTGAGAGTCACGTAGAAATTATCTGCCATGTTGTTGAACCTCTCAAATCTAACATAGTTTGCGCTAAAGAACCCATTCAGCTAGCATAGAAGCAGATACAAAGCACAAAAACCGTAAGCTCAGAACACTCCTAAAAAAAGGAGCGCCCAAGCCTACCTTTATACTCTGCAACTACCCTACACACAACTATGAGAGAGGAGAGAAATAATACAATATATTGGTCTTATGTTCAAGATTGACATAGTCTTTTATTCTTGAACTGACCAAACACACACACATAGACAAGACAGAACATATACAGGGTTGCTTCCAAGGCATATAGGTAATACCAACGAAATAAGAGGGAAGCAGGGAGAGTTTTTATAATATCAACCAAAGGACATAACTCTTGAGAGTCACGTAGAAATTATCTCCCATGTTGTTGAACCTCTCAAATCTAACATAGTTTGCTGATATTGTCATGTTACCTTATTACTTTCTTTTTAGTTCTCAGTTACAGTGTGTGTGTGTGTGTGTGTGTGTGTGTGTGTGTGTGTGTGTGTGTGTGTGTGTGTGTGTGTGTGTGTGTGTGTGTGTGTGTGTGTGTGTGTGTGGAATCAACTACTTTTTGACAATGTCATATGCTGAAATGATTGGAATCGACTCATTAGCAATAAACAAACAAGCAAGCACGCAAACAATAAACATATCCCTCTTTTACATACGGTCGTCGAATTCAATTTTACAGCCTGTTGACATTGATATAGAACAATATTACCTACCAACTACTTGTTGTTTCGTTACCTGTTGATCAGATCACCATATCTTTTGAATGGCGGGCCGTCGACCTAGCAGTACACTCCCATGGGAGACAGGCCCAGACTTTTATTGTTATCATTGTGGGTGTATGGGTGGGTATCAGTGGAGAGATAATCCATCTGTAACAACAGGCTGTTGTTATGGGCAGTGTCATGTTGTTGTCACTTTGGATCTGACAACACAGACCTGACTGATGTACACGTAGATTTCCAGGCATCTGTTCAGACCGAGAACAATGGTGTACGTGCGCCCTCCAGTCCACTCATCAGTGACTGGGTAGGCCTACTTTATGTGTTCAGGACTGGTGAAGGTAGAGCAGCGAAGAAAAAGAGATGGGTAACGCCCTATCATGTTGGTCAGGAGACAGGCGGCCTCCAGTCCATTCAGCATTGGCTGATGGGTAAGAAAAAGCGGCGAGAAAAAAAGAGACATCGCCTTCACAGTACTGATCCGGAGAAATGTGAAGATCTCTCTCTACTTCCATACAACTTAGAGGTTATGAGACAGTCTGTACTTTGTACTTGTAAAAAAAAAAAAAAAGATTCAGACACTGAAATTAGCATTGAGTGAAAATAGCTTAGTTTGGAGTCCTGTTACATTGTAGCTGGCTCATATTAGGACGATGAGAGACCATGGCAATAATCTATATAAATGCTAGTACTTATGTAGCTGACAGTCCTTGTCTCGCCAAACAGACAACCCGATCTGTCCGTAAACAGACGACACATATCTGATTTCAGCCAGCAACTGGGACACGCCCATTCAAACTGACGGAAACATGTCTGCCTTCTGTCCTCACTGTGTCCGCTGTTTTCATCTAAACTAGACACTGCGGGCCAGGGATGTCAACTCAAGGTGACAAAGTTGTCCCAAACCTTGAGGTCGTTAGGGGAGTGAGATGATACAGACTCAACTTTTCTTCGGGTCAGCTTTGTGAGAGTGATGTCCATCTCCTGTCTTTCCACAAGCCTGAACAGGGTCAGATAAGCGTTCATAGCTGGGTGGACTGAAAGTATATGCACATGCGCAAATCTGACTCAAACTCGTGCACTGTAGAGTGGAAGAAGGAAGGTGTAGCGATACACTGTGATCATTACCTGTCTTCTACATAGTCCTTCTCTTTTACTCACATATTGCTTAAAGCTGCTGACATCAGCCTTGCTCTACCACAGTGTTGTCTTTTCTGTCTTCCTTCAAGAAAAACAAGTTAACTGACACCAATGTGTTTAGAGGAGGTTCACAGTTTGTTTGATTATACACACAACTTTAACTGGCTGTCGTAAAAATGAAAAAGTCCAACTATGATGAAAATACAATACTGAGTGCAAAAACACTGATGCTATCAAGTTAAAGATTATTTCTTGAAACAAAACTGTCGATTGTAAAGATACTGATCAATTTACTATCACTGTTACTTAGATAAAGGAACGGTATGTGTTGCATCATAGTGACGTCCCTTGTCATGACGTGTGTGGCAATGCCTACTTCTTGTTTACGTAATTATGATTATGTTAAGACTGTCTTAAGTTGGGATGAGATCGGACAGAACTGGTGTAGAATGTAGTCTACACAAGCAGGCAAGAATGCAAGCAAGGCTATTTTCACGACAACAGTGCCATTTTCTGGTAACCTGTCAATCACGACAACAGTGCCATTTTCTGGTAACTTGTCAATCTCTTGTACACGTTCTTTGCCTGTCCTTTTGTCTCAGTGTTTGTTGGTGTAAACAGCTGTATAAATGCAATACATGTGATATCAACATCACATGAACACATGTGTTGAGCGTCAAGACAGGGCTAATCTCACCCCGCTTACAAAGGAGACAATAATAAATCAATTCTGATTCAAAGTAACTGCCGCAGTGTTCAAGCAAACAGAGAACCAGACATACGCCAAAGAATAATGGGAACGGCGTATCTAAGTCACAGAACAAGACAGACGCGAATTTTCGGACAACTGGTCAAGCGTACACAAAAGACAACAAAGAAGCAAATACACAAAATTCAGAACAAAAACAACAACAGAAGTTTTACCTAATGTTTCGTTGATCAGGGGAGAAATATCTCGAAAGAGTAATGAAGCAATTATGAGAGTTCAGACTTCAGAATACATTATGACTCAAGGATAATAGCATTCGGTTCCATTGGATCTGTCGTACAGCTGGTCCTTCACCACACACACACACACACACACACACACACACACACACACAACACACACACACACACACACACACACACACACACACACACACACACACACACACACACACACACACAACACATGAATTGTGAAACAAGTTATAACATGAGTTGTGATAAAATGCTGCCTTTTATATCAGTGGGTCATGCGCTGTACAAAAGCATGAGAGACAAAAAGCACACATATGTCAACCCTTAATAATAGCAACAAAAACAACTATAAAATAACACTACTGCGCAACAGAAGAGAGAGAGAGAGAAGACAGACAGACAGGGACAGAGAGAGAGAGAGAGAGAGACAGACAGACAGACAGAGACAGAAACAGAGAGAGAGACAGAGAGAGAGGAAAACCTTGATAAAGCAGACTCAGTGTAGAAACAGCCAAACATGTCAACATTATAAACATATGCTTTACAAACCTCCCTGTCCGGTTACCTTCACAAAATGATGAAACGACTTTTCATCATTCATGAAGTCATCTTCTTACCTATACATGTGGACGGATGATTAATCATAATCATAGGGAATGGTAGGCATAATGGCGGGAGTGAAAAATATGTTGCTCCGCCTTAGAAACAATCTTTGTCATTCTTCTCAACGATCTGGTCACACATTGTAGCGTTGTAATATGTTGTATGTTGTATTGCATTGTCTTGTAATACATGTACTGTATTGCAGTGAATTCTATTACACTGCACTTAACATGGCATTGACATGTATTGACATTCAACAATTTTGTATTTGCATCTACTGAAATAATACTCAACCTCCAGTAGCCTGCACAGGTTGGTTTCCATTCTCACCGTGTTGACACTAACTTCAAAAACAATAGTCAGCGTATTGCGTACAGCGGTTGAACCCCCATACTTATTGCTTTGACACATACTATCAGAACGTGTCTAAACTAAAGTATCTCGTTCGTTGTTATATGGGATCACCGCACGTCTGAACGACTGATGACTTAGCGCACACACACACACATACACACAGAGGGAGAGAACAGGGGGGGAGAACCCGAGGTGCTCGTCTTTACAGCTGTCAGGCCTGGCGAGGACTTAACCACAGACATCTAACGGACAATACATTAACGGGGAATAATGCAGGTGAGTACTGACTCCCCATGTTTCCCAACAGTCAGTGTAACACCTTGTCAACCATTAAAAAATTTTGTCGTCAACCTGAAGATAACTGGGCTGGTCTTTTCTTATCTCCTCTCCCCTCTCCCTTTCACACTTTTTAAAAGTTTAAATGGCTTTAAAGGGAAATGAAGTCTGATAACAGCGACAGCAGCAATAGAGAAGTACTTCGGAGAGAGGACTTCCAGTAGACATGTGTATATGTGTATGTGTATGTGTGTCTGTATTATATATATGTGTGTGTGTATGTATGTATATGTATGTGTATGTATATATATTACAATGAATTCTTGTTTTTCTACATTTTGTCAGATCTGTTGATTATGCATTGTATACATTTTAAAATGTTTGTAAAAGTCAAATATTTGAAAAATGAATAAAAACAAGTTGAACAAAAAGGACTTCCAGTAGACAGCCACAGCCGTGACAGAGAAGCACTTAGGATATAGGACTTCCAGTAGAAGGTCTGACTTCCATTCTGCCAGGGTAGTGCGTAAAGTGTGGAGGTTTTTCCGATCTCCAAGGTCAACATACATCATGAGTCATGTGCCTGAGTCCCCTTCCTGTACATACGCAAGCAGAAGATCAACTAGGTACATGCAAGATCCTGTAAGTCATTTAGCATATGGAAACATCTTCTCCTCCCCCCCCCCCCCACACACACTTCGAAAAAGAAGTATGACTGTCAACATGGCAGGTAATTCACCAAAGACGGATCATGCAGACTGTGCAGCAAAACAATGCAAGGGTTAAAAACAAATGCCTGCACGGCGCAGCGCGAATGAATTACACAATGTGCATACACTCATCCAGTAAAACACTGTCCTGAACATTCCTCTGCCCTCCCTCTCCCTCCTCAAAAAAGAAAAAGACACACACACACACACACACACACACACGCACGCACGCACGTACGCACGCACGCACACACACACACTCACACATGCGTACACACACACCACACACACACACACACACATACACACATACACATAAACATACACACACACTCACACACGCACGCACGCGCACACACACACGCGCGCGCAACACACACACACACACACGCACACACGCATACACACACACACACACACACACACACACACACACACACACACACACACACACACACACACACACACACACACACACACTGTTTCAATGTAAATCCTTTAACCCGAATGCAAGATCTCAGTAAATAAATGAAAATCCAACGAGAGCAACATATAACGAGAAGCAGACAAATTTTACAATACAACAGAACAAAATAGTACATTTGAAATTGACTTCATCATCATCATCAGGTGCCCTGCCGCATGGCGTTGGCGATCATGGACTTCCATCTGTCTCTGTCTCTCGTTGCCCCTAGCATCTCCCCCACCCTTCCCGTCCCCAGCCACTCTGCAAGTCCGTCCAGCATTTTCTCCCTGGGTCTACCCGGTGCTCTCTTTCCCTCCAGCTTTCCCGTTGTAACCAAGTGCTCCAAATCCCCCTTCCTCATAAAATGGCCTATAAATGTTGCCTATCTTTTCCTAATCTTCCTTATGAGTGATCTACTTGTGTCTGCCTCCATCAAGACTGTCTCGTTTGTTTTCTTTGCTGTCCATGGAACTCTCAACATTCTTCTTAGAAACCACATCTCAGCTGCCTCAATCTTGTTCTGGCTTTGTTTGTTGACTGTCCACACCTCGCATCCGTACAACAGTATTGGTTCTATATAACATTCAAGAACTCTCTTCCTGATGTTAATTGACAAGTATTTGTTGGTAAGAATGCTTGTCATCCTCTTGAATGCTGTTTTGGCTTGGACAGGCACATGACTCATGGACAGAAACAAAAAAATCAAAGACAACGACGTAAATAGGTGCTCCTATGGAGCAGCTTCGTCTGGTAGGGACCGTCATGCGGCGCAGGTGACACCAGACCGTCAGCAAGTTACTGCGAACCCTAAACTCAGATTTAAAAACATCAAAGTTGCAACATGGAATATAAGAACACTGTTCCAAAGGGTAAATTAGAAAATATCAAGACAGAGATGGAAAGACTTAACATTAGTATTTTAGGACTAAGGGAAGTGAGATCGAAGGGGGCAGGCATGATAACATCATGAGAATACACAATGATATACTCTGGTGGTAACTCACATGAAAGAGGAGTAGGCATCATGATGGACAAAGACAAATCAAAAGCAGTTAAGGGATACTGGGCTGTGTCCGACAGAGTTTTGCTGGTCAAGTTGGGAGGCAAACCATTTGATATCAACATCATTCAGGTGTATGCACCAACATCCGCAAGTACTCAGGAAGACATCGACAACTTCTACGAAGTACTGTATTAGAGATGGACAAAGTCCAATGCAAATCACAAGAAGTTACTGTAATAATGGGAGATTTTAATGCTATTTGTCACATGACTCATCAAACTGATTGTGCGATGGAGTTCGCATTCTATAGCCCTTGTCTTCTTTGAAAGTGCAATGAAAATTGATTTTGACATATCTTTCGGGATTTTTCCAGTGTCATAAATTTCATTTAGGAGGACTGTTATTTTTTCAATACCAAATTCCTCTAGGGCTTCAGTCATCTCTGTAGTGATGTTGTCTGGTCCTGGGGCTTTTCCTGGTTTCATCTTTTTCGGTGCTGCTCTACATGTAACTTCATCATTCATTATGGGTGGTCCTTCAAAGTTGTTTCTTATAATGTGTTCATCGTTTCTGCCATCTTCAAAGAGGTCTTTAATGTACTCTCCCCATCTGTCTAATATTTTGTATTTTTCCATGATGAGCGTACTATCTTTCGATTTTAGCAACCAGTTGATGTGCATGTATTTTTACTGTGGACAATTTCTTCAGTTCGTCTGTACATACCCCGAGGTTCTGTTCTGTGTCGGTGTTCTATTTCTTTGCATTTTGTTTTCAGCCAAGCTTCCTTAGCTTCATTGCAGTTATATCTGATTTCTTTGTTTATCTTCCTGTATATCTCCTCGTTTCTCTTCGCCTTCCTCCGTTCCTCCATCAAGCCTAGAATTTCTTTTGTCATCCAGTTCTGTTTGCTTTTCTATCTACTTTAGGGATTTCTTCACAAGCTTCATTTATCGAATTTCTCAACTTTGCTCATTGTTCCTCAATGTCACCAACGTCTTCCAGAGCACTGAATTCGTTTTGAATGTGTACGTTAAATTTTTGATGTATCACTTCATCTGTCTTTAAGAGTCCAAGATTTAGTTTGATGTTGCTTTTGGTCTGTTTCCTTTTCCTTAATTTCAGCCTAAATCTTCCCACTACAGGGTTGTGGTCACTGTTGCAGTCTGCGCTTTGTAGTGTTTTTGCTGACAGTAAAGAATTTCTAAATCTTTTATTGTTCAGGATGTAGTCAATCTGATTTTTGGTATTATCTCCTGGACTCATCCAAGTCCATTTTATTCTTTTAGGCTGCTCAAATCAGGTGTTTTCTAGTATGAACTCATTCATCTGTGCCCATTCTACAAGTTTCCCTCCCCTTTCATTTTGCGTACAAAGGCCATGAGGTCCAACTATATGCTCCACCCTATCCTGTCCCACTTTAGCATTAAAATCTCCCATTATTACAGTAACTTCTTGTGATTTACATTGGACTTTGTCCATCTCTAATACAGTACTTCGTAGAAGTTGTCGATGTCTTCCTGAGTACTTGCGGATGTTGGTGCATACACCTGAATGATATTGATATCAAATGGCCTGCCACCCAATCTAACCAGCAAAACTCTGTCGTACACAGCCCAGTATCCCCTAACTGCTTTTGATTTGTCCCTGTCCATTACGATGCCTAATCCTCTTTCATGTGAGTTTCCGCCAGAATATATTACTGTATGCTCTCCTGACGTTATCATGCCTGCCCCCTTCCATCTCACTTGCCCGAGTCCTAAAATACCAATGTCATCACGGAATTTAAAATGAAACTCCTCGCCTAAGGCACTGTCATCACAAAATTTACATTCTGCTTTGCTTGTCTACCCCTTTGCGTCTACTTAATTCAGTCTTATAGCCCTTATATGGCTCTACACAGTCGGCTGGGCTTTAAACAAAAATAATAATAACAATTCAATTTTAAGATTGTGACAACGGCATCGAAAATTAATCAAAGGGAAAACATATATTTCTGGTAACGGTGTAATATATTTCTCTGTTCCAAATTCGTTTTTGAAATTTCGATATAATATACATTTATTGCTTTCAGTCGTTTAATCCGCTATACAGATGCGTCGTTAGAGTGTTGCTCAAATTTTCTGACGAACACTTTTCCAGTTAATTGGTAACAACTAACGTTGTCCTTCCAGACACTATTTCAACAAGTAACGTTGTCCTTCCAGACACTATTTCAACAAGTAACGTTGTCCTTCCAGACACTATTTCAACAAGTAACGTTGTCCTTCCAGACACTATTTCAACAAGTAACGTTGTCCTTCCAGACACTATTTCAACAAGTAACGTTGTCCTTCCAGACACTATTTCAACAAGTAACGTTGTCCTTCCAGACACTATTTCAACAAGTAACGTTGTCCTTCCAGACACTATTTCACCCAAATGTCTCCCCGACGTTGACCCCCATTAGTCAACAAAATCTGGGTGACCGTCTCCAACCCAGGGCGTTCACAGGTGGCGGGTAGTGTGATTGCCACCAGATGTGAGGGTCAGCTGCCAATAACGGCATGCCCAAATAAGCAGTCTCGGACCAAACGACACAGTCGCAGAGGAGAAGCTGGGGCAAGCAGATGACGCTGCTACTCCATCAAAATGGCTTCATAAGCCAACGACAGGACTGTCAGGCCAGCTGAGGCGCCTCAAGACCTCTTACGCTCGCTGCTTCACAAGTTGAACCTGCAAGTCCTGAAGCTTTGGGAAGTGCGACTCTGAGGACAAACAGCATCGTGGAGAAGATAGACCACTACGTTAGAACACATTACCGAAAACCACAAAAGATTACAACTAACAGAAACCTTGATATAGTTCTGAGCTTTCTGAGACCCCCGGGGAAGGTCAGTGCTCAAAAGCTACTGGGGAGGGAAGATCCATGACTGTGGGAAACAGATATAATGACGATACTAACGTATCCGACGACATTTGCAAGATACAGCCGTGTAGAGTTTCCTCAGTTAAGAAGGGTGTCATCAACATCAGCACATGAAATGTGAGAACAATGAGAGAACTTACTCAAAGAACTAAAATACAACAACATGAACATAACAAGCCTCTGTGAAGTCAGATGGAAAGGAGAGGACATTTCTATTCAGGCGACTATCTGATTGTATGCAGTAGCCGTCATTCTCGACAAATATGCTGCCGCCATGAAAAGCTACAATACAGTTGATGACAGATTTCTTGCTGTCAAATGGAATACAAAACCAGTTGCTACAAACAGCATCACAGTTTATGCTCCAACAAGTTTGTTGAAGATTGGGGTTTCACAACAGCTACTTCCAGTCTTTACCATGCTCAGTCAAATGGGGAAGCAGAAAGAGTGGTGCAAATAGAGAAAAGGATCCTGGAACAGAAAACCCATTCCAAGCTCCGCTGTCCTATAGAGCAACAGCAACATTGCCAACAGCAGTCAGCCCAGCAGAATATTAATTTTGATGGGACGCAAACTGAGGACAGCAGTTCCCATGATTTCGGCAAACCTTGAATCAAGGAAAAGAGACAGAAAAACAGCAGAGGCAAAAAGACAGAAAGAGTGAGGAAAAGAACAAGAAAACATTTGACAGAAGTCATGGAGTACAAACACTACCAGAATTAATGCCAGGAGATTCAGTTACGATGAACTGGATTCTGGGAAGAAATGGGCAAGCCCAGCCACAGTCATTAGGAAGTGTGCTCCAAGGTCCTACATTGTGGAAACCAATCAGGATCGAGTCAGATATCAACGAAACAGAAGATATTTAAAATTGATGTAACAAGATCCCAGAAACCACTCAGGAACGTACTTTCCTGTTGATGGTCTTCAGCCCATCATCTCCCTCATCCCTCGGTATGTTCATTCAAGGTCCGTCTCCACTTTTGATGCAGAACCGACACTGCACGTACAGTCCCGATGTGATGCCAAAGACGAGCTGACCAAACTGGATGAACAGTCCAGAAAAGATGAAGAACTAAGGGGAGACGAAATGCTAACCGGACGCAGAGGACGACAAAGAAGACCTGAACGAGCAGCCGGACACAGGAGAATGGGACGTGGACGTGATTCTGATCCAGACAAAATCTTTACCACCGGTGGATGTAGCAAACTCCAGTCAGTCCAGAGACAGTTTGTACTCGCTGTGGACGTGCAGTGAAACTGTCAGTTTGCTACCAAGAATAGAATATTGTCAATAGTCTGTAGATGCACGGCAAAGTTTAATGTTAACAGGGATTTACAAGTTCTTGATGTTAGTTATTAATCTAATATCCCAAGAGTTAAGGTTGCATGTTGACTGTTGAGTTGGAGTTATGTTAGAGTTGAGACAGTAATTTGTATCCCAGTAATTTGTGTGGTTATTGATATTTCCAATGTGAGTTGTTGTGTCAAAGAAACATTCTATTTCAAAGAAGGGAGACGTCACGATGAGTGATCGTAACTCGGTATTTACGAAACAAACAGGGGCTGGAAGTCCTTCCCAGCGCTAGTAACGGTAAACAAGGCAGATCGCAGGAAATTTTACTGAAATTAAAACTAGAAGAGACCACGCCATACCAAGGAAAAGCCCAGGACCGAAGACGGAGAAGAAGACCAAGAATGTCATACATGGACAGCATTGTGAAAGTAACCAGGATGTCTGCTAGCAAAGCAGTGAGAGCCTGCGAGGACCAGACGTGGTGGAGAAAGACAGAGAAGACATCATCAACTTCGGCGTCGACCATCACGAATGATGACGCCAACAGGTGGGAGGTGTGACTACTTTGTTTTTCAAAGCTCTCTTTCAAACTTGCTGATATGAGGATATGTTTCCAAAACACTGAGATTCTCAAAATCAAAACCCATGTCGATCAATATTTTCTGAATATGACCTATCCAGTCTGAATAGTATATGTTGTTTACACATAAATCACAGAGAAGTTTGTATAATCTAGAGTTGTCATCCCATAAAAGGCTAAACCAAAATGAATTATTTTAGAATGAACTATCACTGAAATTAGATATAACCTTGTTTCACTATACACCATATCGTTCACGGAGCTTCTCGGTGATTTTAACAAATGCTACAAAAATTCAAACTGCACTTTCTCAACTAAGTACAAGTTCTCTCACCCCCATAGTTTACAACCGTACAGTAACACAAGTACAGCAGTAGTATTATGTAATCAAAAGACAACATTTACGGGCAAATCTGACAGATCTATCCATCTATCTTTCTATCTACTTTCTATCTATCTACCTTTCTATCTATCTATCTATCTATCTATCTATCTATCTGTATGTGTGTCTGTGTGTCTGTCTTTGTCAGTCTATCTATTTATCTATCTAGCTGTCTATCTATGTCTTTCTCTGCCTTTCTATCTATCTACTTACCTACCAATGTACCTACCCACCTACCTACCTACCTCTACTGATCTATCTATCTATCTATCTATCTATCTATCTATTATCTATCTATCATTATTTATCTATCTATCTATCTATCTATCTATCGGTCTAGATCTATCTATCTGTTTATCTAGCTATCTAGCTAGCTGGCTAGCTAGCTATCTAGCTATCTAGCTATCTGTCTATCTATCTGTCTTATCTAGTTTTTTAATCATCAGATCCCACCCCACCCCACCCCACCACCACCACCACCACCACTACTAATGATTTTTCGCTTATTGTTAACGGTTTGTAACAATAGTCTGTTAAATTTCTTCCTTCTGTCCCTGCACTCTGACTGTAAGTTCAGTCCATTTTCTTGGCGACAAATATCTGAAACACCCAAAGACTTAAGGAAAAC
The DNA here is from genome assembly GCA_030674185.1 of Monoplex corrugatus. Lineage (NCBI taxonomy): Eukaryota > Metazoa > Mollusca > Gastropoda > Littorinimorpha > Ranellidae > Monoplex > Monoplex corrugatus. The sequence continues at coordinate 31,284,779 of JAPXFY010000015.1, forward strand.
ATTGTTAATTTTTTTAAAATCAAGAATGAAAACATTGCTAACACGTATTTGTCTTAAACACACACAGATACAAATACATACAAAGTTAAAATGTTAAATAATCCCCCCCCCTTCTCTTTTCCTTTAGTATGTGTGTGTGTGCGTGCGTGCGTGCGTGCGTGCGTGTGTGTGTGTGTGTGTGTGTATTTGTGTGTGTGTGTGTGTGTGTGTGTGTGTGTGTGTGTGTGTGTGTGTGTGTGTGTGTGTATGTGTGTGTGTGTGTGTGTGTGTATGTGTGTGTGTGTGTGTGTGCTTTTTTTTTTCGAAGGGAGATTAACAAGTAAAATTAACTTTTTCCTTATTTCCATTATTTGGCCCCACCCTATTTGCATTGAAATTAAAATTTCAATTTTAAAATTAAAACTTAAAATTCATTGTGTGAAAAAAGTTCTTATACTTTTTCAGAGTTTTATTGTACAAACTTTTCGTGCTGAGTAGACTTCCTCCTCTGCCATGACATTTATTGACCAGCAAGGCTGTCATGGCCTCTGCCAACCTTACTGTGTGACCATGCATTTAGCAGAGGAATGGAAACAGGCAGCCCCTCTCGACTGGAGTAGTTCTACGTCCTTCTTCGTCACGTCTGTCCTACTTTCCTTAGAATTAGACACGCACCCACGCGTTATTGTGGTCTGACATACTGAACTAGAACACTAGGCTACTTAATCGTTTACATACACACGAATACGCCCGTACATATCTGTGCTCACTTACCCAAAAACAAAACACGCACACGCATGCAGTTGCACACATGTATGCATACATACACGACCGCAAGCCCACGTGCACGCATGCACACACACATACATAGACGCACGCTCAGACACTTGCACGCACACACGCGCGAACTTGTCAAATATCACTTTGTGTGAGCAAAATGTTGAAATCAAAGAAACAGTAAACACATACAACCCAGAAAGACACGACAGTACAATCAGAACACGTATTCAGTGTAACAAAGCAGGCGCAAATTTTCAGCCAACTGACCTTGGTGAAGCGTAATTGTAAGACAACAAACAACGAACAACAACAAATACAAAAATTAATGGAAAAACACCAATCATCTCTGTTGCTTTGTCAAGCAGTAGAAAATAACATTGTACTATGTTCCCGTGTTTCAACAGAAAATGATGACAGTGTTGAAACATCGAGACGTTTTAACACTGACAGTCTGCAATACCACGTCCTGGTTAGTCTTTATTTCAAATGCTCATCTACTTTTAAGAATCGCTGGTTGTCTTACTGGTTCAGACAGTTGATGATCTGTAAGCTCTATCTGTATCATGTTTGTGAGGGCTGATGTATGTGCTCTTTCCCTTACCACTGAGTTTTTGTTTTGTTTTGTTTCTTTGTTTGTTTTTAGTTGGGGGTTTTTTGGTTGGGTTTTTTGTGTTTTGTTGTTGTTGTTTTGTTTTTGTTTTTTGTTGGTTTTTTTTTGTTTTTGTTTGTTTTGTTTTTTTTTGGGGGGAGGGTCGGTAGACCACATTACACCCACATAGCTCTCGTGATGGCGATTGAAGGGGTGGGGATGAAGTGGATACAACGTGCAGAAGGAGACAAGCGGACAAATTCGAGATTTTCTTCATTAATTTCAGTTCTCGAGGGATAAAAGTCTTCTGTTTGGAAAAGGTTTCCAAATCAGTCAACACAGACAGGATAGAGGTAGAGTCTGTAGTCTTCATTGCTACATGTATTAGTCAGTTCCCTGTTTCAGTGACAGGTCCATACAAGCATAGACAACAGAATGATGTACAATCCAAAACTTATGACATGAGTGACTTGTAAACTCAAGACCTGGCCAGAGAGTCAAAGGTTTCTGCAAAGGCTCGTGGCTTATGTCAGGGTTGTATTGGCTGTGGTGGCCAAGTGGGTAAACGTCGAACTTCAAGCCAGAGGGTCGATCCACCTCCACATCCTTGCCTGATGGGTCACGAGGATGGAGACCGTTCCCATCTCCCAGGATGACATGTGTGCACACGTGCTAGTATCTACTTCGTATGTACATGCATGGAGAATCTCATCTGTATCTGTGGCCGGCTTATCGAAACATAAAAACACACAGCATTGCACGCCCACCGAAAACGGATCTTGCAGACTGAGAGACATCATACCGCCTGCACAGCGTGGCAAAATCCGAGAAAAAAACTGGTATGCTTAAAAAAGTTGCTCTTTCCTTCACTTGGTTTTTGCAGTGTCACTACATATGGAACTCTTCCCAGCTCTAAAATGTTATTTGGAGAAACCTGAAATGAAACCTGTCCCAGTGTGAGTCCTTTACACAGGAAACAGGATCAGGTGGACTGTGTTCAAGGGGTACTTTGGATTGGAGACAAATCTTCTACAGGACAGGAAAGTGCCACAAGTATGAAGTCTCAGTCCTTTTGGTCTACAGGAAACACTGTCAGGTGAAGGGCTGCTATGGTCTACAGGACACACTGTCAAGATGAAGGGCTGCTATGGTCTACAGGAAACACTGTCAGGTGAAGGGCTGCTATGGTCTACAGGAAACACTGTCAGGAGAAGGGCTGCTATGGTCTACAGGAAACACTGTTAGGTGAAGGGCTGCTATGGTCTACAGGAAACACTGTCAGGCGAAGGGCTTCTATGGTCTACAGGAAACACTGTCAAGAGTGAAGGGCTGCTATGGTCTACAGGAAACACTGTCAGGTGAAGGGCTGCTATGGTCTACAGGAAACACTGTCAGAGTGAAGGGCTGCTATGGTCTACAGGAAACACTGTCAGAGTGAAGGGCGCTATGGTCTACAGGAAACACTGTCAGGTGAAGGGCTCTATGGTCTACAGGAAACACTGTCAGAGTGAAGGGCTGCTATGGTCTACAGGAAACACTGTCAGAGTGAAGGGCGCTATGGTCTACAGGAAACACTGTCAGGTGAAGGGCTGCTATGGTCTACAGGAAACACTTCAGAGTGAAGGGCTGCTATGTCTACAGGAAACACTGTCAGAGTGAGGGCTGCTATGGTCTACAGGAAACACTGTCAGAGTGAAGGGCTGCTATGGTCTACAGGAAACACTGTCAGAGTGAAGGGCTGCTATGGTCTACAGGAAACACTGTCAGAGTGAAGGGCTGCTATGGTCTACAGGAAACACTGTCAGAGTGAAGGGCTGCTATGGTCTACAGGAAACACTGTCAGAGTGAAGGGCTGCTATGGTCTACAGGAAACACTGTCAGGTGAAGGGCTGCTATGGTCTTTCAGGAAACACTTCAGAGTGAAGGGCTCTATGGTCTACAGGAAACACTGTCAGAGTGAAGGGCTGCTATGGTCTACATGGAAACACTGTCAGAGTGAAGGGCTGCTATGGTCTACAGGAAACACTGTCAGAGTGAAGGGCTGCTATGGTCTACAGGAAACATCTGTCAGATTGAAGGGCTGCTATGGTCTACAGGAAACACTGTCAGGTGAAGGGCTGCTATGGTCTACAGGAAACACTGTCAGAGTGAAGGGCTGCTATGGTCTACAGAAACACTGTCAGAGTGAAGGGCTGCTATGGTCTACAGGAAACACTGTCAGAGTGAAGGGCTGCTATGGTCTACAGGAAACACTGTCAGGTGAAGGGCTGCTATGGTCTACAGGAAACACTGTCAGAGTGAAGGTGCTCTATGGTCTACAGGAAACACTGTCAGAGTGAAGGGCTGCTATGGTCTACAGGAAACACTGTCAGGTGAAGGGCTGCTATGGTCTACAGGAAACACTGTCAGAGTGAAAGGCTGCTATGGTCTACAGGAAACACTGTCAGAGTGAAGGGCTGCTATGGTCTACAGGAAACACTGTCAGGTGAAGGGCTGCTATGGTCTACAGGAAACACTGTCAGAGTGAAGGGCTCTATGGTCTACAGGAAACACTGTCAGAGTGAAGGGCTGCTATGGTCTACAGGAAACACTGTCAGGTGAAGGGCTGCTATGGTCTACAGGAAACACTGTCAGAGTGAAAGGCTGCTATGGTCTACAGGAAACACTTCAGAGTGAAGGGCTGCTATGGTCTACAGGAAACACTGTCAGGTGAAGGGCTGCTATGGTCTACAGGAAACACTGTCAGAGTGAAGGGCTGCTATGGTCTACAGGAAACACTGTCAGAGTGAAGGGCTGCTATGGTCTACAGGAAACACTGTCAGAGTGAAGGGCTGCTATGGTCTACAGGAAACACTGTCAGAGTGAAGGGCTGCTATGGTCTACAGGAAACACTGTCAGAGTGAAGGGCTGCTATGGTCTACAGGAAACACTGTCAGAGTGAAGGGCTGCTATGGTCTACAGGAAACACTGTCAGAGTGAAGGGCTGCTATGGTCTACAGGAAACACTGTCAGAGTGAAGGGCTGCTATGGTCTACAGGAAACACTGTCAGGTGAAGGGCTGCTATGGTCTTCAGGAAACACTGTCAGAGTGAAGGGCTCTATGGTCTACAGGAAACACTGTCAGAGTGAAGGGCTGCTATGGTCTACATGAAACACTGTCAATGAAGGGCTGCTATGGTCTACAGGAAACACTGTCAGAGTGAAGGGCTGCTATGGTCTACAGGAAACACTTCAGATTGAAGGGCTGCTATGGTCTACAGGAAACACTGTCAGAGTGAAGGGCTGCTATGGTCTACAGGAAACACGTCAGAGTGAAGGGCTGCTATGGTCTACATGAAACACTGTCAGAGTGAAGGGCTGCTATGGTCTACAGGAAACACTGTCAGAGTGAAGGGCTGCTATGGTCTACAGGAAACACTGTCAGGTGAAGGGCTGCTATGGTCTACAGGAAACACTGTCAGAGTGAAGGGCTCCTATGGTCTACAGGAAACACTGTCAGAGTGAAGGGCTGCTATGGTCTACAGGAAACACTGTCAGGTGAAGGGCTGCTATGGTCTACAGGAAACACTGTCAGAGTGAAAGGCTGCTATGGTCTACAGGAAACACTGTCAGAGTGAAGGGCTGCTATGGTCTACAGGAAACACTGTCAGGTGAAGGGCTGCTATGGTCTACAGGAAACACTGTAGAGTGAAGGGCTGCTATGGTCTACAGGAAACACTGTCAGAGTGAAGGGCTGCTATGGTCTACAGGAAACACTGTCAGGTAAGGGCTGCTATGGTCTACAGGAAACACTGTCAGAGTGAAAGGCTGCTATGGTCTACAGGAAACACTGTCAGAGTGAAGGGCTGCTATGGTCTACAGGAAACACTGTCAGGTGAAGGGCTGCTATGGTCTACAGGAAACACTGTCAGAGTGAAGGGCTGCTATGGTCTACAGGAAACACTGTCAGAGTGAAGGGCTGCTATGGTCTACAGGAAACACTGTCAGAGTGAAGGGCTGCTATGGTCTACAGGAAACACTGTCAGAGTGAAGGGCTGCTATGGTCTACAGGAAACACTGTCAGAGTGAAGGGCTGCTATGGTCTACAGGAAACACTGTCCGGTGAAGGGCTGCTATGGTCTACAGGAAAGCACTGTCAGAGTGAAGGGCTGCTATGGTCTACAGGAAACACTGTCAGAGTGAAGGGCTGCTATGGTCTACAGGAAACACTGTCAGAGTTAAAGGCTGCTATGGTCTACAGGAAACACTGTCAGAGTGAAGGGCTGCTATGGTCTACAGGAAACACTGTCAGAGTGAAGGGCTGCTATGGTCTACAGGAAACACTGTCAGAGTGAAGGGCTGCTATGGTCTACAGGAAACACTGTCAGAGTGAAGGGCTGCTATGGTCTACAGGAAACACTGTCAGAGTGAACGGCTGCTATGGTCTACAGGAAACACTGTCAGAGTGAAGGGCTGCTATGGTCTACAGGAAACACTGTCAGAGTGAAGGGCTGCTATGGTCTACAGGAAACACTGTCAGAGTGAAGGGCTGCTATGGTCTACAGGAAACACTGTCAGAGTGAAGGGCTGCTATGGTCTACAGGAAACACTGTCAGAGTGAAGGGCTGCTATGGTCTACAGGAAACACTGTCAGGTGAAGGGCTGCTATGGTCTACAGGAAACACTGTCAGAGTGAAGGGCTGCTATGGTCTACAGGAAACACTGTCAGAGTGAAGGGCTGCTATGGTCTACAGGAAACACTGTCAGAGTGAAGGGCTGCTATGGTCTACAGGAAACACTGTCAGAGTGAAGGGCTGCTATGGTCTACAGGAAACACTGTCAGAGTGAAGGGCTGCTATGGTCTACAGGAAACACTGTCAGAGTGAAGGGCTGCTATGGTCTACAGGAAACACTGTCAGAGTGAAGGGCTGCTATGGTCTACAGGAAACACTGTCAGAGTGAAGGGCTGCTATGGTCTACAGGAAACATACTGTAGTCAGAGTGAAGGGGCTGCTATGGTCTACAGGAAACACTGTCAGGTGAAGGGCTGCTATGGTCTACAGGAAACACTGTCAGAGTGAAGGGCTGCTATGGTCTACAGGAAACACTGTCAGGTGAAGGGCTGCTATGGTCTACAGGAAACACTGTCAAGAGTGAAGGCTGCTATGGTCTACAGGAAACACTGTCAGAGTGAAGGGCTGCTATGGTCTACAGGAAACACTGTCAGAGTGAAGGGCTGCTATGGTCTACAGGAAACACTGTCAGAGTGAAGGGCTGCTATGGTCTACAGGAAACACTGTCAGAGTGAAGGGCTGCTATGGTCTACAGAAACACTGTCAAGAGTGAAGGGCTGCTATGGTCTACAGGAAACACTGTCAGAGTGAAGGGCTGCTATGGTCTACAGGAAACACTGTCAGAGTGAAGGGCTGCTATGGTCTACAGGAAACACTGTCAGAGTGAAGGGCTGCTATGGTCTACAGGAAACACTGTCAGAGTGAAGGGCTGCTATGGTCTACAGGAAACACTGTCAGAGTGAAGGGCTGCTATGGTCTACAGGAAACACTGTCAGAGTGAAGGGCTGCTATGGTCTACAGGAAACACTGTCAGGTGAAGGGCTGCTATGGTCTACAGGAAACACTGTCAGAGTGAAGGGCTGCTATGGTCTACAGGAAACACTGTCAGAGTGAAGGGCTGCTATGGTCTACAGGAAACACTGTCAGAGTGAAGGGCATGCTCTAATGGTCTACAGGAAACACTGTCAGGGAAGGGCTGCTATGGTCTACAGGAAACACTGTCAGAGTGAAGGGCTGCTATGGTCTACAGGAAACACTGTCAAGAGTGAAGGGCTGCTATGGTCTACAGGAACACTGTCAGGTGAAGGCTGCTATGGTCTACAGGAAACACTGTCAAGTGAAGGGCTGCTATGGTCTACAGGAAACATTGTCAGGTGAAGGGCTGCTATGGTCTACAGGAAACACTGTCAGGTGAAGGGCTGCTATGGTCTACAGGAAACACTGTCAGAGTGAAGGGCTGCTATGGTCTACAGGAAACACTGTCAGAGTGAAGGGCTGCTATGGTCTACAGGAAACACTGTCAGGTGAAGGGCTGCTATGGTCTACAGGAAACACTGTCAGAGTGAAGGGCTGCTATGGTCTACAGGAAACACTGTCAGGTGAAGGGCTGCTATGGTCTACAGGAAACACTGTCAGAGTGAAGGGCTGCTATGGTCTACAGGAAACACTGTCAGGTGAAGGGCTGCTATGGTCTACAGGAAACACTGTCAGAGTGAAGGGCTGCTATGGTCTACAGGAAACACTGTCAGAGTGAAGGGCTGCTATGGTCTACAGGAAACACTGTCAGGTGAAGGGCTGCTATGGTCTACGGGAAACACTGTCAGGTGAAGGGCTGCTATGGTCTACAGGAAACACTGTCAGAGTGAAGGGCTGCTATGGTCTACAGGAAACACTGTCAATTGAATGGCTGCTATGGTCTACAGGAAACACTATCAGGCGAAGGGCTGCTATGGTCTACAGGAAACACTGTCAGAGTGAAGGGCTGCTATGGTCTACAGGAAACACTGTCAAGTGAATGGCTGCTATGGTCTACAGGAAACACTATCAGGCGAAGGGCTGCTATGGTCTACAGGAAACACTGTCAGAGTGAAGGGCTGCTATGGTCTACAGGAAACACTGTCAGGTGAAGGGCTGCTATGGTCTACAGGAAACACTGTCATGCAAAGGGCTGCTATGGTCTACAGGAAACACTGTCAGGTGAAGGCTGCTATGGTCTACAGGAACACTGTCAGAGTGAAGGCTGCTATGGTCTACAGGAAACACTGTCAGGTGAAGGGCTGCTATGGTCTACAGGAAACACTGTCAGAGTGAAGGGCTGCTATGGTCTACAGGAAACACTGTCAGGTGAAGGGCTGCTATGGTCTACAGGAAACACTGTCAGGTGAAGGGCTGCTATGGTCTACAGGAAACACTGTCGTGAAGGAGCTATGCTACAGGAACTGTCGTGAGTGCTATGGTCTACAGGAAACACTGTCAAGTGAAGGGCTGCTATGGTCTACAGGAAACACTGTCAGGTGAAGGGCTGCTATGGTCTACAGGAAACACTGTCAGAGTGAAGGGCTGCTATGGTCTACAGGAAACACTGTCAGAGTGAAGGGCTGCTATGGTCTACAGGAAACACTGTCAGGTGAAGGCTGCTATGGTCTACAGGAAACACTGTCAGAGTGAAGGGCTGCTATGGTCTACAGGAAACATGTCAGGTGAAGGGCTGCTATGGTCTACAGGAAACACTGTCAGGTGAAGGGCTGCTATGGTCTACAGGAAACACTGTCAGAGTGAAGGGCTGCTATGGTCTACAGGAAACACTGTCAGAGTGAAGGGCTGCTATGGTCTACAGGAAACACTGTCAGAGTGAAGGGCTGCTATGGTCTACAGGAAACACTGTCAGAGTGAAGGCTGCTATGGTCTACAGGAAACACTGTCAGAGTGAAGGGCTGCTATGGTCTACAGGAAACACTGTCAGAGTGAAGGGCTGCTATGGTCTACAGGAAACACTGTCAGAGTGAAGGGCTGCTATGGTCTACAGGAAACACTGTCAGAGTGAAGGGCTGCTATGGTCTACAGGAAACACTGTCAAGTGAAGGGCTGCTATGGTCTACAGGAAACACTGTCAGAGTGAAGGCTGCTATGGTCTACAGGAAACACTGTCAGGTGAAGGGCTGCTATGGTCTACAGGAAACACTGTCAGAGTGAAGGGCTGCTATGGTCTACAGGTAAACACTGTCAGAGTGAAGGGCTGCTATGGTCTACAGGAAACACTGTCAGAGTGAAGGGCTGCTATGGTCTACAGGAAACACTGTCAGAGTGAAGGGCTGCTATGGTCTACAGGAAACACTGTCAGAGTGAAGGGCTGCTATGGTCTACAGGAAACACTGTCAGAGTGAAGGGCTGCTATGGTCTACAGGAAACACTGTCAGAGTGAAGGGCTGCTATGGTCTACAGGAAACACTGTCAGAAGGCTGATGAAGGGCTGTCAAAGCCTATGGTCTACAGGAAACACTGTCAGGTGAAGGGCTGCTATGGTCTACAGGAAACACTGTCAGGTGAAGGGCTGCTATGGTCTACAGGAAACACTGTCAGAGTGAAGGGCTGCTATGGTCTACAGGAAACACTGTCAGAGTGAAGGGCTGCTATGGTCTACAGGAAACACTGTCAGAGTGAAGGGCTGCTATGGTCTACAGGAAACACTGTCAGGTGAGTGAACGGCTGCTATGTCTCAGGAAACACTGTCAGGTGAACGGCTGCTATGGTCTTCAGGAAACACTGTCAGGTGAAGGGCTGCTATGGTCTACAGGAAACACTGTCAGAGTGAAGGGCTGCTATGGTCTACAGGAAACACTGTCAGGTGAAGGCTGCTATGGTCTACAGGAAACACTATCAAGAGTGAAGGGCTGCTATGGTCTACAGGAAACACTGTCAGGTGAAGGGCTGCTATGGTCTACAGGAAACACTATCAAGAGTGAAGGCTGCTATGGTCTACAGGAAACACTGTCAGGTGAAGGGCTGCTATGGTCTACAGGAAACACTATCAAGAGTGAAGGGCTGCTATGGTCTACAGGAAACACTGTCAGTGAAGGCTGCTATGGTCTACAGAAACACTATCAAAGTGAAGGGCTGCTATGGTCTACAGGAAACACTGTCAGGTGAAGGGCTGCTATGGTCTACAGGAAACACTATCAAGAGTGAAGGCTGCTATGGTCTACAGGAAACACTGTCAGAGTGAAGGGCTGCTATGGTCTACAGGAAACACTGTCAGTGAAGGGCTGCTATGGTCTACAGGAAACACTGTCAGAGTGAAGGGTTTATGGTCTACAGGAAACACTGTCAGAGTGAAGGGCTGCTATGGTCTACAGAAACACTGTCAGGCGAAGGGCTGCTATGGTCTACAGGAAACACTGTCAGGCGAAGGGCTGCTATGGTCTACAGGAAACACTGTCAGAGTGAAGGGCTGCTATGGTCTACAGGAAACACTGTCAAGAGTGAAGGCTGCTATGGTCTACAGGAAACTCTGTCAGGTGAAGGCTGCTATGGTCTACAGGAAACACTGTCAAAGTGAAGGGCTGCTATGGTCTACAGGAAACATTGTCAGTGAAGGGCTGCTATGGTCTACAGGAAACACTGTCAGGTGAAGGGCTGCTATGGTCTACAGGAAACATTTCAGAGTGAAGGCTGCTATGGTCTACAGAAACACTGTCAGATTGAAGGGCTGCTACGTCTACAGGATACACTGTCAGAGTGAAGGCTGCTATGGTCTACAGAAACACTGTCAGGTGAAGGCTGCTATGTCTACAGGAACACTGTCAGGTGAAGGGCTGCTATGGTCTACAGGAAACACTGTCAGAGTGAAGGCTGCTATGGTCTACAGGAAACATGTCAAGAGTGAAGGGCTATGGTCTACAGGAAACACTGTCAGAGTGAAGGCTGCTATGGTCTACAGGAAACACTGTCAGGTGAAGGGCTGCTATGGTCTACAGGAAACACTATCAGTGAAGGCTGCTATGGTCTACAGAAACACTGTCTAGAGTGAAAGGCTTCTATGGTCTACAGGAAACACTGTCAAAGTGAAGGGCTGCTATGGTCTACAGAAACACTGTCAGGTGAAGGGCTGCTATGGTCTACAGGAAACACTGTCAGAGTGAAGGCTGCTATGGTCTACAGGAAACACTGTCAGAGTGAAGGCTGCTATGGTCTACAAAAACACTGTCAGTGAAGGCTGCTATGGTCTACAGGAAACACTGTCAAGTGAAGGGCCCCCCCCCCCCCCCCCCCCCCCCCCCCCCCCCCCCCCCCCCCCCCCCCCCCCCCCCCCCCCCCCCCCCCCCCCCCCCCCCCCCCCCCCCCCCCCCCCCCCCCCCCCCCCCAAGAAACACTGTCAGGTGAAGGGCTGCTATGGTCTACAGGAAACACTGTCAAGAGTGAAGGGTTGCTATGGTCTACAGGAAACACTGTCAGGTGAAGGCTGCTATGGTCTACAGAAACACTGTCAGGTGAAGGGCTGCTATGGTCTACAGGAAACACTGTCAAGAGTGAAGGGCTTCTATGGTCTACAAGAAACACTGTCAACAGTTAAGGGCTTCTATGGTCTACAGGAAACACTGTCAAGAGTGAAGGCTTTTATGGTCTACAAGAAACACTGTCAAGAGCGAAGGCTGCTATGGTCTACAGGAAACACTGTCAAGAGTGAAGGGCTGCTATGGTCTACAGAAACACTGTCAAGAGTGAAGGCTGCTATGGTCTACAGGAAACACTGTCAGAGTGAAGGGCTGCTATGGTCTACAGGAAACACTGTCAGAGTGAAGGCTGCTATGGTCTACAGGAAACACTGTCAGGTAAGGGCTCCTATGTCCACAGGAAACACTGTCAGGTGAAGGCTGCTATGTCTACATGAAACACTGTCAGGCGAAGGGCTGCTATGGTCTACAGGAAACACTGTCAGAGTGAAGGGCTGCTATGGTCTACAGGAAACACTGTCAGGTGAAGGGCTGCTATGGTCTACAGAAACACTGTCAAGAGTGAAGGGCTGCTATGGTCTACAGGAAACACTGTCAGAGTGAAGGGCTGCTATGGTCTACAGGAAACACTGTCAGAGTGAAGGGCTGCTATGGTCTACAGGAAACACTGTCAGTGAAGGGCTGCTATGGTCTACAGGAAACACTGTCAGGTGAAGGGCTGCTATGGTCTACAGGAAACACGTCAAGAGTGAAGGGCTTCTATGGTCTACAGAAACACTGTCAACAGTTAAGGCTTCTATGGTCTACAGAAACACTGTCAAGAGTGAAGGGCTTTATGGTCTACAAGAAACACTGTCAAGAGCGAAGGGCTGCTATGGTCTACAGGAAACACTGTCAAGAGTGAAGGGCTGCTATGGTCTACAGGAAACACTGTCAAGAGTGAAGGGCTGCTATGTCTACAGGAAACACTGTCAGAGTGAAGGCTGCTATGGTCTACAGGAAACACTGTCAGAGTGAAGGCTGCTATGTCTACAGGAAACACTGTCAGAGTGAAGGGCTGAAAAAAAAAAAAAAAAAAAAAAAAAAAAAAAAAAAAAAAAAAAAAAAAAAAAAAAAAAAAAAAAAAAAAAAAAAAAAAAAAAAAAAAAAAAAAAAAAAAAAAAAAAAAAAAAAAAAAAAAAAAAAAAAAAAAAAAAAAAAAAAAAAAAAGGTCTACAGGAAACACTATCAAGAGTGAAGGGCTGCTATGGTCTACAGGAAACACTGTCAGGTGAAGGGCTGCTATGGTCTACAGGAAACACTATCAAGAGTGAAGGGCTGCTATGGTCTACAGGAAACACTGTCAGGTGAAGGGCTGCTATGGTCTACAGGAAACACTATCAAGAGTGAAGGGCTGCTATGGTCTACAGGAAACACTGTCAGGTGAAGGGCTGCTATGGTCTACAGGAAACACTATCAAGAGTGAAGGGCTGCTATGGTCTACAGGAAACACTGTCAGAGTGAAGGGCTGCTATGGTCTACAGGAAACACTGTCAGGTGAAGGGCTGCTATGTCTACAGAAACACTGTCAAGAGTGAAGGGTTTATGGTCTACAGGAAACACTGCAGAGTGAAGGGCTGCTATGGTCTACAGGAAACACTGTCAGGCGAAGGGCTGCTATGGTCTACAGGAAACACTGTCAGGCGAAGGGCTGCTATGGTCTACAGGAAACACTGTCAGAGTGAAGGGCTGCTATGGTCTACAGGAAACACTGTCAAGAGTGAAGGTTGCTATGGTCTACAGGAAACTCTGTCAGGTGAAGGCTGCTATGGTCTACAGGAAACACTGTCAAAGTGAAGGGCTGCTATGGTCTACAGGAAACATTGTCAGGTGAAGGGCTGCTATGGTCTACAGGAAACACTGTCAGGTGAAGGGCTGCTATGGTCTACAGGAAACATTGTCAGAGTGAAGGGCTGCTATGGTCTACAGGAAACACTGTCAGAGTGAAGGGCTGCTATGGTCTACAGAAACACTGTCAGGTGAAGGGCTGCTATGGTCTACAGGAAACACTGTCAAGAGTGAAGGGCTTCTATGGTCTACAAGAAACACTGTCAAGAGTGAAGGGCTTCTATGGTCTACAGGAAACACTGTCAAGAGTGAAGGGCTTCTATGGTCTACAAGAAACACTGTCAACAGCGAAGGGCTGCTATGGTCTACAGGAAACACTGTCAAGAGTGAAGGGCTGCTATGGTCTACAGGAAACACTGTCAAGAGTGAAGGGCTGCTATGGTCTACAGGAAACACTGTCAGAGTGAAGGGCTGCTATGGTCTACAGGAAACACTGTCAGAGTGAAGGGCTGCTATGGTCTACAGGAAACACTGTCAGGTGAAGGGCTGCTATGGTCTACAGGAAACACTGTCAGGTGAAGGGCTGCTATGGTCTACAGGAAACACTGTCAGAGTGAAGGGCTGCTATGGTCTACAGGAAACACTGTCAGGCGAAGGGCTGCTATGGTCTACAGGAAACACTGTCAAGAGTGAAGGGCTGCTATGGTCTACAGGAAACACTGTCTAGAGTGAAGGGCTGCTATGGTCTACAGGAAACACTGTCAGAGTGAAGGGCTGCTATGGTCTACAGGAAACACTTCAGAGTGAAGGGCTGCTATGGTCTACAGGAAACACTGTCAGAGTGAAGGGCTGCTATGGTCTACAGGAAACACTGTCAGAGTGAAGGGCTGCTATGGTCTACAGGAAACACTGTCAGGTGAAGGGCTGCTATGGTCTACAGGAAACACTTCAGAGTGAAGGGCTGCTATGGTCTACAGGAAACACTGTCAGAGTGAAGGGCTGCTATGGTCTACAGGAAACACTGTCAGGTGAAGGGCTGCTATGGTCTACAGTAAAAACTGTCAGGTGAAGGGCTGCTATGGTCTACAGGAAACACTGTCAGGTGAAGGGCTGCTATGGTCTACAGAAAACACTGTCAGAGTGAAGGGCTGCTATGGTCTACAGGAAACACTGTCAGAGTGAAGGGCTGCTATGGTCTACAGGAAACACTGTCAGAGTGAAAGGCTGCTATGGTCTACAGGAAACACTGTCAGGTGAAGGGCTGCTATGGTCTACAGGAAACAGTGTCAGAGTGAATGGCTGGCCCATTACGTGAAGAGTCCGCCTGGGAAGTGAGAGAAGCTAGAGGTCTGAGATTTTTTTAGTCCTGCTTGGAAAAGAACGTATCTCTCCCCTCCATTGTGGTCTGGGTGTTTGGGACAGGACGAGAAACGACATCCCGTTCGCAGCATGCACTTTGCGCATTGAGCACTAGCGACATCTCACGTCAGACAGAAGGCAGGAGGACAATGGAGTCGTTCTGTTGATGTGGTAGTGGGGTGTGGGGGGTTAACCCTTCACAAGCGAGTGAAAGAAATGAAGAAAGAAATCACCACCAAAAAAATATGTGTCAAATGTTTTTCATTTTTGCAGGATCTAAGGTCCATATGGAGGCAATACCAATACCGGAGCAGCCATCAATGGAGGTGATGTTTTACATACAATTTGGCCATCCGTCTGTTTGTTATGTTTACGGATAATCTATAATCCTTTGACTTTCGCCCATATACATTCACGCTTAGTCAGTGGAAGAAGAGCCTCAGCAAACTCAATACATACTCAAGTTATGTGTATTGTGATCCCTGTTGTGAAGTGTTTCCACTTTGTGTCCACACAGGTGTGTATCAGATAATCACACTTTTCACATCACTTGCATGATAGCTGGCAAGCGAGATGGCAGACACCTCAACTTTTCAAGGGACCAGTGTTACGAGAGCCGCCATCTTCCCCTCCCCCTTGGTGATTTACCTTCCTCGTCCCGAGACAGGTAGCCATGCACAGCTGCACGGACACAGCGCTGTTATGTCTGGCCTTGAACCTGGCTATTTGCAGTCATTCTCGATAGTGCCTAACATCTGCTTTCGGGAGTAAACGCTCTCACCATTTCTTTATCGTGGACAGGAAAGAGAACAAAAACAAACAAAAAAGAAACAAACAAAAAAAAAAAAACAAAAAAAAAACCGGACAAACACTGTACACATATTGTGAACTCTACGCTCAATCGCAAATAAGAAAAAAAAGGTGGAGGCGGAAAACGATGAGAAAGTCAAAAACATATTTTCTATACCCTGTGTTAAGAAGTGCAGAAACAATTAGAAATCATTATACACACACAGACACTTTTATTATAGACAGAAAAGTGGGGCAGTGGGCTGTGTTTAGTCGGGGTGTAAGCTATAGACAAGTGAGTGAGTGCAATGTCTCACTCCATGTACGGGTGTGACTCACAGCACTCAAACGTGTGTACTTGAGTAAGGCGGGGTGGGGTATACGAGTACATGGAGTTTCGTTAGGCCAGCTGTTGTGTGTGGATCATCGACTTCTTATATAGAGTTCTGCGGTGTGAACTGAGCTAATGCTTGTTTCAGCTCACGGGTTCTTGGCTTCTGATTGTGTACAGGTAAACGTCTGAAATCAGTTTTCCTTGTCATCATATCAATCTGTGATTTACAAACAACTTCTTTTACCTTCGTGGACCGCAGCTCGCACAAACACATGTACAAGACGGCGTGTACGTGCGCGGCCGTTTGTTGTTGCTGTCGTTGTTCTGGTTGTTTTTGTTTTACCCTCACAATGCAGGAGGTCCTACTCCGTGTTTTGTTTTTGTTTTTATTTTTTTCGGGGGGTTGGGGAGGGGTATGATGGGCATTCTTGTGTTTCAAAAGCCACCAGACTCTGACTTAGCTTACAGGATCTGAAATGTGCATGTCTGATGGTCTGTCTGCGTACAGAGGATCATGCACTAGCAAGTCTGCACATATTTTGACCTGGATGATGGGAGAAATCTCCATCCTTTATCCTCCAGGTGCTACAGAAAAAATCGAACTCAGACCTTTTGATTGAAAATTCAACGTCTTGACCACGTGGTACTGCCCCTTACCAACAAAACTGCTTCATATATCGGATGTAGGTGAGAACAAGACGAAAAATAATTCAAAAGCAAGCAAACGAAAACAAAAATATAAAAAAAACCAGAAAGTAATAAAAACCCAAACAAAGAACAACAATCAAATAGACATGGTAACACCAAAATAATTATGTACTGAAATTTTATAATGTATTTCATTTTACATGTCAGTCTGATGTTTCTCTCTCTCTCGATCTCTCTCTCTCTCTGTCTGTCTCTCTCTTTTCTCTCTCTCTCTCTCTCCTCTCTCTCTCTCTCTCTCACACACACACACACACACACACACACACATAGCGCGCACAAGGGAAAAACACATTTTTAGTGGCGTTTCTTTATTGAAAAATTGTTGTGTTGTGTATGTGTGTGTGTGTGTGTGTGTGTGTGTGTGTGTGTGTGTGTGTGTGTGTGTGTGTGTGTGTAGTGTGTGTGTGTGTGTGTGCTCCAGTAGAGCAAGCATTGTTCACACGTATACATTTATACGTAAAATCAACAAGCACAGACTAGAAATGAACTGGAAAATATAAAATTGTCCATCATATAGACCATACTATAGAAAATGTATTGTACAAACGAGATGAGAAGAAAACTGAATATTTCACTAATGTTACAAGAAGGGATCTTGTGTTACTTACCTCCACCATTTAAAACTGATGGCATAGTACATCATCATCATCATCATCAGGTGCCCTGCCCCATGGCGTTGGCGACCATGGACTTCCAACCATCTCTATCTCTCGTTGCCCCCCAGCATCTCCCCCACCCTCCTCATCCCCAGCCACTCTGCAAGTCCGTCCAGCATTCTCTCCCTGGGTCTACCTGATGCTCTCTTTCCCTCCAGCTTTCCCGTTGTAACCAGGTGCTCCAAATCCCCCTTCCTCATAAAATGGTCTATAAATGTTGCCTGTCTTTTCCTAATCTTCCTTATGAGTGATCTCCTTGTGTCTGCCTCCATCAAGACTATCTCGTTTGTTTTCTTTGCTGTCCATGGAACTCTCAATATTCTTCTGAGAAACCACATCTCAGCTGCCTCGATCCTGCTCTGGCTTTGCTTGCTGACTGTCCACGCCTCGCATCCGTACAACAGTATTGGTTCAATATAACATTCAAGGACTCTCTTTCTGATGTTAATTGATAGGCATTTGTTGGTAAGAATGCTTGTCATCTTCTTGAATGCTGTTTTGGTTTGGCCGATTCTGCCAGCTATTTCCGATGTGCATCTGCCGTCTGATGAAATTACCGTTCCCAGGTATTTGAACTTATTAACCTGTGTCAAGGTTGTGCCATTTGCTGTTATTTTGCATGAGGGGATTTCATGATTTTTACTGATCACTTCAGTCTTCCTGTTGTTTAGTTCCAACCCCTTACCTTTTCTTTCTATTTCTAGTATATTCACAAGGTTTTGTAGGTCCCTTTCATTTTGTGCAATTAGCACGGTGTCATCTGCGTATCGAATTTGTTTATCATTTTCCCTCCAACCTTTCATCCAGGGTCTTCTTCTAGGTTTCTCATGATGTTTTCGCTATATAGTGAAAATAGATCTGGTGACAAAACACAACCCTGTCTGACTTCTCTTTTGATGTTTTGAAAAGAGCTTATATTGTTTTCTATTCTCATTTCAGCTGTTTGTTCCCAGTACATATTCCTGATTATTCGTAGATATTTTCCATCAACATTGAGTCTCTCCAGTTGGTTGATCAATTCTTCAAGTCGTACCCGATCGAAAGCCTTGGTATAGTAAATACAAATCCTTATTCATCTCAATTGACCTCTCTATGATAGTTCTTAGGATGTATATGGCATTAATAGTTCCCTTCCCTTCCACAAATCCACACTGTTCTTCTGCTATTTCTCTTTTGATTCTATTCCTTGTCCTCATCATGATGAGGACAAGGCATGGTACATATTCACCAGAAACACTTACAGAATGTTTTGTTGCATTGCTGTTGGAGAATTTCTGAGACGAATTCTACTGCTAGAACATTTTATTCATATACAAGAAGGATGGAGAGAAACAGATCTGTTGAATGTATACACAACTGTAGCAAGAACATACCCTGAGGCTGATAAAATACGAATATAAAATATATACTAGGTAAAACTAGGTAAGGCCTCGGGACCTGGTCAGCTCATGGGTTTATGTGCAGGCTTAAAGCTTGTGCCATTATCACCATACACATGGTACCTGTGACGTTAGTGCATATGACTTCGTTCCGAGTGCGGAGACGTCATTTTGAGAAACTGAAACTGAAATTGAAAGATATATAAGATACAATTTATCTGTATATTGAACTTTACATATGTGATCATTAAATCAGGAAACTAATTGTAAAACTTCAATATAACACATGTACACCTTGAATTACCAACGTCTTACTATTATCAAAGTGCTACACAAACTAAGAATAAAAGGGAAAAAATCCATACTCAATGTAAAGTATCTAGCTGGGACCAAAGGCCCCTCTACTGAGGATAGCATTCAGGAAATATTGTTTCAGTATGACTGAGCGTTTATTGCTTGTACACATCCCTCAGCAAAGAACTCAGCATTTTCAAGATTCTAAACTATTTTAATTGAGTACATGTGTGTGTGTGTGTGTGTGTGTGTGTGTGTGTGTGTGTGTGTGGTGTGTGTGTGTGTGTGTGTATGTGTGTGTGTGTATGTGTGTTGTGTGTGTTGTATGTGTGTGTGTGTGTGTTGTAGTGTGTGTGTGTGTGTTGTGTTGTGTGTGTGTGTGTGTTTGGTGTGTGTGTTGTTGTTGTGTGTGTGTATTTGTGTGTGTGTATGTGTATGTGCGTGTGTGTATGTATGTATGTGCGTGCGCGCGTGTTTGTGCAGAAAGATAAAGCTTTGGATTAAACAGCCAACTGAGTTATTATGCATAATGAATCAGCTGAGTTGTTATATCTGTCATCTGTGTTCTTGTATACTGGCAACAGGTAGCGAGAGAGAGGGTGGGTGGGTTAAGGAATGTGAGAGAGATGGACGGGAGGGGGGGGGGGAGCTTTCATGTATGGACAGCAGGCCTGGTTTGATACGAAATTAAAGTGAAGGACGGGGTATATAGCGTGTAAGAGAGAGAGAGAGAAGTGGGGGGGGGGGGGTGGTGGTGGTGGCTTTCAGGTATGGACAGCAGACCTAGTTTGATATGAGATAAGATCAAGGGACGGGGTATATATGGGCAATGCAGCAAAGGCGACGTTTATGTTTGTACAGGCAACTA
>JAPXFY010000015.1:31309343-31316843 GCA_030674185.1 Monoplex corrugatus
TTCTCACACCACGTCCCCAGAATATGACCCCGAGGGAAGATCTACTGACGCCAGGAGTTTGATGTTGACGTAAACTTTATCATCATCACAGACAGTTGCAATACGTTGTGCTGGTGCTCTGACTGATAGCGTTCTTTTAGAGCAATGGGGCATCTCAGTGCTGCAGTAATTGAATGCTACGAACTGCCGCCCACTTGCTGATAATCATCTGCATCTCGGTAATGAATATGCCAGATACTCTCTCCAGCGTTCACACCCCTCCTCCGTTACGCTTCCGTGTAGTGCGACGCATGTGCCAACACCAAGAGCGTCCCAACAGGCTTGGTGGGCAGAGCCTCAGGGCATTATTGAGACTTTCTGCCTACCGAACCCGGATATCTAAATCTCTACACATCTTCATTTAGGGGAAAACAAGGTGTTAAACGTCTTTCCAAAACATTAAGTCAACCCTTTCACTCCCTCGTTTCACTGTGATCCACCAGTCTCTTGTGAGAAGCTTGTGGATAAAGTGAGCGAGTCAAATGATTATCGAAAAGTGCTGTTGACGGTCTGGTGTCGTTTACTGTTACAGTTACTGTGCTCTGGGATAATGAGACACTTTCCTCATGGAGCTGTCATGAGATCACATGTGTTGAAAGTGCTCGTCATTATTTCCTTTTACTCTGTCTTTTATTTGATTGATTACCTCTTCTATTTCTTCTGATCTCAAGACCACTGTGATGCATTGTACACTAAGAGACCCATGGGATGTAGCAGCATACAGGATCATTTATCTGTGTCTGTGTGGGTGCAACACCAGTGATCCACCCTTTGTTATTTGCCACCTAGCTCTTCCTCTGTGGCCTCCTATCAAGGTACCCTGAACGATGGTTTTAGACGGTGTGTCATACACATGGTGGGTGACGTGATCACACGACAAGCTTGTGTCGTTTGACAGTTGCCAAAAACAATTTCTATGGGCCCACCATGGCTTTGATCTTTTTTATGTACTCACTGGTCTTATGCTCGAGGCATAATAAGCAAACCAGTTTCTTCAGTCACTCAGTCTCGAATTTTGTACACTGAATCAGTGAGCATGTCCGAGTTTCACAGCCATAGAGGGGGATGAAGACTCCGAGTGATTTACACAGTCTGTACTTAGTGGTGAAGCCGATTGTGTGTTTCTCTGGATTATGTTCAGTTCAGTTGCCATTACTGTTGTAATCCTAATGATTATTTCTGCTGTGCTGCTGCCATCTTTGCTCAGATACTTGAAAGTCTTGACGACGTCTTCCAATGTCTGATCTTCATGGTCGTGCTGTTGCCCATGCCTTTACTTTCCTCGTTGCTAACTGCCATTCCATAGACCTCTGTATTGTTGATAACTCTGTTGGTAAGATATTGCAGTTCAGTGTTTGTGCCTGTCATGAGGTCGAAGTCACACCATAGGTTACAGATACATCTATCACCAATGGTAATTGTGGTAATGAAGGGTTTCTGCATGATCTTTTCCAGAAAGATGTTGAACAAGACTGATGACAGCAGACATCCCAGGCGCACTCCTACTGTGGGTCGTTTAGAAGAATTCTCTTTTATACTGAAACTTCCTCTGACTTGCCAGAGGCCTTCTGCCAAACTGTCGATTATTACAACTCAGAAATTGGGTCATGCCTACTGATATTGTCTTGTCATGTCTTCTTGCTCAAGATGACCTGTGTAGTACATGGGGTGAAGTTCATAAGTAAACAGCTTTGAAATGTTCGATGGCCAAGTTTGTACTTGCTTGATCGTAACCTACAAAAATTGAACCATGTGCGCATTTATACATTCAACAAATTCTGCCTGATACGTTACCCTTTGTTTAAGTTGGGTTCAGATTTGTTCATAAACAAAAAAAATTGATGGTGACCCATTTGGTTTTGTTTCACCACCACCACTCCCATATTAGGTGATAATCATAGAAACTACACACTGGGGGCTCAGGACTCATTTCTGATTTTTGACAGAACCTGCAATAAATCCGTCTATTGCAACAAATCCGTCTAATACAGAAATCCTTGCTAAAACATTTAATCCTTTTTAAATCATTGTGATCCATAATATAGACCATGTCAAACAGCAGGTCAGTTGTAAGACGTTGGTAAAGGGTTAAGCGTTTCTAATGGGTCGTACGCTATCCAACTTGGAGTGAGATCTGGCCACACACAGCTGTACAATTTATGTCACCATGGTTTTACCTCTGTTATGGTGACCCTTAAAACGGGTTTGTCCATTTCAAAAGAAGTCTTTGACCCGAATTATATGTAACAGAGTGCCTTGCTCTGTTACGATCTTTCCCCATTTACCTACAACGCTCAAAGGCAACGCCGTGTAGCGTGCTTGCCTAGATCAAAAAACGCCTTGCATTCTCTTGGTCAAATGGTACTGTTATCTCACAGCCTCTGCCTACCCATAGCTATGCATTGGACATTCCAAGGATCTAGCCAGTACATGATGATTGTAGATAACACACAGCTAGACAATTAGCAGATCTACAATGTGTATGTGTACTCTAAAGCGGGCCTAGACAAGATTTTGTCGTCATCTCCAGTCAGTATTACGTTGTAGTTTTACAGAACGTAGAGGGGGCCGTCACTAATGTATGCGGCCCTCAGCATTGTATGTAGCTGGCGGGAACACTTAGACAATGACCGCAGGGGTGTTGCAATAGCCACTCGCGAAACTGCCGGACAATGACCAGTGTCTCACTTGTGTGTACTGACGCGCTGCGTTAAAACTACACACTAAGTGTTGATTTATTAATTAGGTGAGAACAACTAATCAGACCTTGCCATCTGAAAGGTTTGAGATTTGAAAATATGACCATCATGCTCTGTTCCCAGAGTACAAATTAACAAGGCGCATCATAGCGTGTGCTTTTCCACAGCCACTCTCAGTCTCACCAGAGGTGCCCTTTCCTGCCACCACCCTTAGTCTCACAGCAGGTGATCAACTTCACGGCGTTACTGTAGTAAGTTCTGGATTTTTATCACTTTATTATTCATTGTCATTTGCAGTAAGCTTAGGGACTTTAAGGTCTCTTATTTCTTTAGATTCTAGCTCGAGTCTATTGAGTACCGCGCTAGATTTGCAGAATTCGCACAGCGAGAAAATATGTTTTGATCTAAACAATGTGCTATATCACAAGATCTGTAGCACTTAGCGTGGCGGCCACCATTGTAAAGATGGGACTGAGGTTTAAATGTAATAACCACTATAGATATAGCCCCTATTTTCATGTGGCTATTGTAGGACTATTGACAACCATATTCTGCCAAAAGCAAAGATGTGATGCACTGTTGTGCAGAGGAAGAGTATTTTATACTTGACAAGGTTGTATTCACATACTGACATGATGGCTGATGAAACACGTGCTCAGCTAATTGATCTGTTTGATGTATCCCTTATCTGATCAGCACCACTGATAATCATGTAGGCCTATAGAGTGTTGTTTTGGTGACATGGTCTAATAGTAATATGCTATACTATTTTGTTATCATTGCCTCTAGCACTTGATCTAGAATTATACTTAATCACATAGATAATGGGTAATAGATTACTCAAGTGTGTTGTTCTCTCAACACTGCTGACTGCCATTTGATTAGGTGCTGTTTGTGATGACATAGTTCTCATTGTCAAATAGGCCTACTATGTCATCACCACTGAATATTAACTGTCTGAAAGCTACCAAGATGCAATGCATTATTGTGCACTATTTTATACTTGATAATGTTGTATGTGTGTACATAATGGTAGTTGATGAAACATGTGCTCAGCGAATTGATCCAATTGTTGTATCCCTTGTCTGCTCAGCACCATTGCAAATCATTATAGAATGTTGCTTTGATGACATAGCTTAACTAGTAATATGCTATGCTATTTTGTCATCACTATCTCTAGCACTAGACATAGAATTACACATAACTACATGGAACAAATATTTAATGGATGACTCAAGTGTGTTGACTGCTAGTCAATAAGGTAGACCTACTGTTTGTGACAACAGCTCCCATAGTCAAATACTATGTTTGTCATCACCACTGAATATTAACTGTCCAATAGCTGCCCACTCAGATGTTATGTTACAACTTACTCAGCCCATGGCAGTCAAACAGCTTAATATGACTGTGCATGATTTTGCCAGTACATTATTGGAGGTCTAGCCTATGCTAATGCTATTGAACAAGCAGTATGGTAGTTACCCTCAACTTATCAAAGGGTTACTCAATGTTTTGTCACAAATTATTTGTTCCATGTTTACAAGTGCTAGTGCTTTAGAGTGTAAATATCGACACCACATATTTTGGTATAATGTAGTAGTTCTTTACACAACATTTTGTTATCAATTATTTGTTGCATGTTTGCAAATGCTAGTGCTTTTGTTTGTAAATGTAGACATCTTCTGTTAGAATGTAGTAGTTCACTCTTGTACATTGACATTGTTATTTCACAAAATGTGTACTTTGTCATTGTATTTATGAAACCTATTTTGTGTCTTACAGGCACTGTCTTCTTTGACGTCTTCTTACCCATCTTCTTTGACGTCTTCTTACTCTTCCTTCTTACCTGTCTCCTTCCTCGTCTTCTTTTCTCAATAATAAAGAGTCAAGTAGCAAAACGAGGACTTGTCTTTTGATTGAGAGACTTCCCTTTCTGCTCTGGATTCAAACGACCACCACAGCAAATATCATCATCACCCTTAACCCCTTAACCAACTCGCACCATCTCATATATACAAGACCTGTATAAACGCTCATTAAAACTTTGTTTGCATACTTTTGTTTGTCACGCATGCAGGTGAGAAAAATTCGTAATGACACGAAATACGTTAATCAGTACAATACAGTCTGATACAATAGGATACGGTGTGATGCTTAAAATACGATATGTTATGATGGTATATGATAAATCTTACACAATATTATAAACACAATACAGTGCAGTACAACATAGCACAATGCAGTTTGACTTGATGCAATGAGTACACTACTATACTATATGATACAACACAATATGATATAACTACTCTACAGCATGATACGATGGAATATGACATGACACAATACAACACAAAACTATGATACAATATGACACATTAAATTACTATACAACACAATACACTGACACAATACAGTACGATACAATATAATGCAGTTCAATACGGAACAAAAGAGTATGGTGCATTGCACTGCATTACGATAGAGTACAGTACTGCACGATACCAAACAATACAATGGAACACGAAAGAATACTATACAACAAAACACATATGTGTACCCACACGCACAAGCGGCACACAGCCTTTCTCCCATCGATATGAAATCTGTCCTGTGATCTCTCTGATTTGGGGGGTAGTGCTTCAGTGTAGTTCGGTACCCCACTTAGAACAACCCCAGACACTTTTATGTACATTAAAACTTTTTTGAACGTACACTAGAATGACAGTCAGCACTTAAGTTCATGACTTACTGTGTTATAGACAGTTTTGTGAAAGTTGTGGCAGTTTTCCTGCACACAAAATGGACCTAGGGGACTTTTTGCTGGCTGTACGGATCAAAGCATCATCCGTCATTCTGGTAGATTATAAGGTCTTTGATTGTAACTGATTTAATGTGTCACGGAATCAGGATGGAAAGCTGGACAGACAGAAGAAACACACACACCTACACACACACACACACACACACACACACACACACAACACCACACACAACACCACACCCCACACAAACACACATGCAGATTTCTGTAAGTCACTCTTAAGGGCTGCAAAAATTTCAATTCCAGAACTTAAAGCGTCAAAAACAGGAAAACATCATGGAAAAGTCTGGTGGAATAAAGATTGTGAAAAGGCAGTCAACGAAAAGAAAGAAAAATACAAACAATATATAGCTAATAGGTCACCTGAAAATCATACGGCAATGAAAAGTGCGAACATAAACTGTAACAGAGTCATAGAACAAGCTAAAGAACAATATAGGACATCTTTTTGTACATATGAAGTAAGAGACCATAAAGATATGCAAAAGATTTGGGAAAAACTGAAAACAATGAAAAATGGGATCAAGTTGCCATCAATTCCAGTAAAGCTAGAAAACAACCCTTTACCTAGCACACAGGAGAAAGCAGAAGCTTTTGCAGACATGTTTGCTGAGGTCTGTCGAGTAGAAGGACTTCCTGCCTCTAGTAGAAATTATAGGGTACAGGAAGAAAAGACCGACGCATACAAGGATCCTGTCCCAGATAATACGCACTACGTAAATGCACCAATCACGCTCCAAGAATTAAAAGATGCCATTAAATCAATTCCAATAAAAAGACATCAGTAGGATTTGATGCAATTTCCAATAGATGTTGGAAAATTTACCAGAAAATTGTTTAATCTTGCTACATAATATGTTTAAAAAATGCTGGAATAGCGGCAAACTGCCCAACTATTGGAAACAATCAATAGTGGTTCCTGTACTAAAAGCAGGTAAATGCAATATTGACTTGAAAAACTATAGGCCAATTGCATTAACATCGCACCTATGTAAACTTATGGAGAAAATAATTTTGAAGAGACTGATGTACTACTGTGAAAGGAACAACATATTACCAGTGAATCAGGCAGGGTTTAGAAAAGGCAGGTCATCAGTGGAACTCCTAACAAAGCTAACCACTAATATCAAACAACAATTTGCCAGACGCCAATGTGTTTTAGCTACATTTTTGGACATAACTAAAGCATACGACCAAGTATGGCACTCCCGATTATTACTCAAATTGAAAAGTATTGGGCTAACAGGTCCATTTTTGATTATGTCAAATGCTTCTTAGAAGACCGTGTAATTCAAACGAGGATCGAAAATGTGTATTCTTCAAAACGATTTCTTCAAATGGGTATCCCTCAGGGATCCGTTATTGCTCCCCTTCTCTTCATGATATTATTGCATGACTTACCCAGTAAAATTTCTAAACATGTAACTTTAGCTCAATATGCTGATGATTTATGCATGTGGATGCAGGTCAATATGAAAAGAAAAACTCCTTTGCGCTGTCTTAATTATACGTGTAAATGTTATCAATTAGAACTCGATAAAATAGCACGATATATGGTAGAAAATGGACTGCATCTATCCGTGGAAAAAACAAAGATAGTTTTGTTTAACAGTGGAGCTAACCCAGCAAGTGTTCCCACGTTCAAACTGGGAGATACTCTTCTTCAGTATAATGAGTCGATTAAATTCTTTGGAGTTTTCCTTACAGCCAAATTATCTTGGAATCAGCATATTGAATACTTATTAACAAAAGCTCAAAAAAGTTTAAATTTCTTGAAAATAGTTCGCAAACAGATATGGGGACAAGATGCATCAACACTTGTTCATCTATGTAAATCACTTATTAGATCTAAATTAACCTATGCCCAAGAAATATTCTTCAGCGCACCAAAACGCTTACTCACAAAACTGCGGAGCATAGATTGGAACCAGAAGAACAAGA
>JAPXFY010000015.1:31321843-31334343 GCA_030674185.1 Monoplex corrugatus
GGTAATGAAGCGTATCCACTTTGCTTTTTGCTGCCACAGTTGGCAGGTGCATATGGAACATCAAGGACTGTTCATTATCCCAAAGGAGAAAGTGTTTTGTGCTTTGTGGTTTTCAACTCGGACTGCAGCGGTTCCACCCTAACCAGTGAAACACTTTACTCGTGTGACCTCCAGTCTGCCCATGTATGAACACGTACTTCATCCTATTGAGAGTCAGGGAATGTAAAGCAAGGAGGGAAAAGAGATAGGCATCACACTTGTAATGCTGACTTCAAGAAATGATGGGGTCTCTACCACCTCACTCCCCTACGACCTCAGGATTATGAGACACCCTTAACCCGCACCTTGTACAAACGACAGTCATAATAATGCAACTGCATAAAATCAAAGAAAAATGAAAAAGAGTACCATCTACCTTTGAGCTACTAGCAGAGCCAGAAAGAGGCATGCTAAGGTTTCCAGTCCTCGGCTTGGAAAACTTGGGGTGCTGGTCACGAGAACTCGTGGTGGCAGTGCTTTGAAAGCAATGGGTGTACATTCTTTTTACTCCAAGAGAGAGTGGCCTGCATTCTACTCCAAGCAATCCGTTGTGACAAAAATAGAAATACAAAAACAAAACAAAACAAAACAAAACAAACGAAACAAAAGACGAAAAAAAAACTAATCCCATCCAATCCAATCCAATCCCAATGATAGCAGCCAATCGTTCATCACCAGTGTTGTCATTTTTGCGTCAGCTGATTTTCTCAAGAGGTCGTGTTAGTGGTCAGAAACGTCCACTGCACTAACACTACAAATGCAGTGTGATGAGGGTAGGAGGGGGAAGATCCAAAATAACCATAGCATAACCGAAAAGCTGTGCACAGACCCTACGCTCTGGCATGGTCTACAGAATCTACATGTACCTACCATGTATGTGTACAGATACTGTTGCCTGCCAGTGTAGCCATATTATATTGTAGCAAAACAATTCTCTTGGTTTGTAATTCGCTATCACTCCTTATAAAAATTGTTGTCATGAACAAACTGAATTTTGCTCCCAAACGAGTTCAATCAGCATCAATTAACTAGAACATATCTTTTGTAGCTGCTTTCTAGCAAAGTACCACCATCTAACCCTTCTACATGCCACTCAAACATCTACAAAAACGAGAAACACATGAAGACAGGTGGAAATAATAGGATAAGAAGTTTTTGTTCAGTGAGCACAAAAGACAACAAAGAAACAAATTCACACGATTTAGGACAAAAACAACAATAACAGAACAACTAACTTCCCTGTGCTAGCCCAAAGTCCACCCTATGGAAACCCCCAAAATGTTACCAATCCCATCAGCCAGCACCCTCGTTAGTCTATCGGAGCAGAATACCTGCATCCTACCAAGGCCTTGAAAAATCTGTCAGCTCAATGGTGCCTTCAGAAAGATCAACGAATAGATACATGCAGCTTCACAGCATGACAACCCCCATTCAAAATAATAATATCAACAACAACAACTACAGAAGAAGACGAAGAAGAATGTTTAAAAAATAAGAAAAAGCGGCTAAAGTCTGCTGAAGTCTGGCAAATCAGCTTTGCGTAGAATCATTTTTTTCCAAGTGGGATAAGCTTATGTTCACAGAGGACATGTCTGTTCAAAGCCCAGCAAAACGTGCACAAGGATACAAGGGGAGCGCTTGTCCAGCTTCTTCACCTGAGCATTTTGAAACACCACTTCCCAATGAGGCTAGGACTGCCACTGATGGCGTCATGCCATCCAACATTCTGAGAGAGAAAAAAAAAAAAACCAAGCCGTAAATCATTTTTAAAATGCTAGTGAAGAGCTACCTTGTACAACTGTTGGCAGCATCTCAAGAGTGACACCACACAGATGCCTGAGAGACAGTTCGGAGATTTTCAATACACTGAACATAAAATGAGCATGACGAAGAAGAAGGAAAAGAAAGAAAAAGAAAAAAGATATAATGATGATGATGATGATGATGATGAGAGACAGAGACAGAGACGGGGAGAGAGAGAGACAGGGACGGGGCGGGAGAGAGAGAGAGACAGAGAGAGTGAGACAGAGAGAGAGAGAATTTCATTGATTTATGAAATGGTAACGAAAGTGTATTAAAATCCTCGTCCTCCTCCTCCTCCTCCTCCTCCTCCTCATCATCATCATCATCCTCATCATCATCGTCGTCGTCGTCGTCGTCTTCGTTGTCGTCGTCGTCGATGTTGTGTTTTGGGATGATGATGAAGATGTTGTGTTTTGGGATGATGATGAAGATGTGGTATGTTGGGATGATGATGAAGATGTTGTGTTTTGGGATGATGATGAAGATGTGGTGTCTTGAGATGATGATGAAGATGTTGTGTTTTGGGATGATGATGAAGATGTGTCTTGGGATGATGTTCATAACGATGTGGTATGTTGGGATTATGGTGACGATGTGGTGTGTTGGGATGATGGTGATAACGATGTGATGTGTTGGGATGATGGTGATAACGATGTGGGTGGTTGGGATGATGGTTGATAACGATGTGGTGTGTTGGGATGATGTTATAACGTGTGGTGTGTTGGATGATGTGATAACGATGTGGTGTGTTGGGATGATGGTGATAACGATGTGGGTGTGTTGAGATGATGGTGACGATGTGATGTGTTAGGATGATGGTGATAACGATGTGTGTGTGTGTGGGATGATGGTTATAACGCTGTGGTGTGTTGGGATGATGTTGATAACGATGTGGTGTGTTGGGATGATGGTGGTAACGATGTGATGTGTTTAGGGTGATGGTGATAACGATGTGGTGTGTTGGGATGATGGTGATAACGATGTGGTGTGTTGTATGGGATGATGGTGATAAACGATGTGGTGTGTTGGGAGATGAATGGTGATAACGATGTGGTGTGTTGGGATGATGGTGATAACGATGTGGTGTGTTGGGATTATGGTTGATATACGATGTGGTGTGTTGGGATGATGGTGATAACGATGTGGTGTGTTGGGATGATGTATACATGAATCGATGTGTATGTTGGGATTATGGTGACGATGTGGTGTGTTGGGATGATGGTGATATCGATGTGGTGTGTTGGGATGATGGTGATAACGATGTGGTGTGTTGGGATGATGGTGATAACGATGTGGTGTGTTGGGATGATGGTGATAACGATGTGGTGTGTTGGGATGATGGTGATAACGATGTGGTGTGTTGGGATGATGGTGATAACGATGTGGTGTGTTGGGATAATGGTAATAACGATGTGGTGTGTTGGGATGATGGTGATAACGATGTGGTGTGTTGGGATTATGGTGATAACGATGTGGTGTGTTGGGATGATGGTGACACGATGTGGTGTGTTAGGATGATGGTGATAACGATGTGGTGTGTTGGGATGATGGTGACGATGTGGTGTGTTAGGATGATGGTGATAACGATGTGGTGTGTTGGGATGATGGTGATAACGATGTGGTGTGTTGGGATGATGGTGACGATGTGGTGTGTTAGGATGATGGTGATAACGATGTGGTGTGTTGGGATGATGGTGATAACGATGTGGTGTGTTGGGATGATGGTGATAACGATGTGGTGTGTTGGGATGATGGTGATAACGATGTGGTGTGTTGGGATTATGGTGATAACGATGTGGTGTGTTGGGATGATGGTGATAACGATGTGGTGTGTTGGGATGATGATGACGAGTGTGATGTGTGGGATGATTGTGATAACGATGTGGGTGTGTTGGGATGATGGTGATAACGATGTGGTGTGTTGGGATGATGGTGATAACTATGTGGTGTGTTGGGATGATGGTGATAACGATGTGGTGTGTTGGGATGATGATGACGATGTGGTGTGTTGGGATGATGATGACGATGTGATGTGTTGGGATGATGATGATAACGATGTGATGTGTTGGGATTACGGTGACGATGTGGTGTGTTGGGATGATGTTGATAACAATGTGATGTGTTGGGATGATGTTGACGATGTGGTGTGTTGGGGGATGATGGTGATAACGATGTGATGTGTTGGGATGATGGTGATAATCGATGTGTGTGTGTTGGGATGATGGTGATAAATGTGATGTGGATATGTGATAAGATGGTGTGTTGGGTGAGTGATAAACGATGTGGTGTGTTGGGATATGGTGATAACGATGTGATGTGTTGGGATTGTGAAAGGTTGGGATACGTGATGATGGTGTGTGGGATGATGGTGATAACGATGTGATGTGTTGGGATGATGGTGATAACGATGTGGTGTGTTGTGATTGGTACGATGTGATGTGTTGGATGATGGATAACGATGTGGTGTGTTGGGATGATGGTGATAACGATGTGATGTGTTGGGGATGATGGTGATAAACGATGTGGTGTGTTGGGATTATGGTGATAACGATGTGTGTGTTGGGATGATGGTGATAACGATGTGAGTGTGTGGGATGATGGTGATAACGATGTGGTGTGTTGGGATGATGGTGATAACGATGTGGTGTGTTGGGATGATGGTGATAACGATGTGGTTGTGTTGGGATGATGGTGATGAACGATGTGTGTGTTGGGATGATGGTGATAGATGTGGTGTGTGTTGGGATGACATGGTGTATAGAGATGTGTGTGGTGTTTGGGATGATGGTGATAACGATGTGTGTGTTGGGATGATGGTGATAACGATGTGGTGTGTTGGGATGATGGATGATAACGATGTGGATGTGTTGGGATGATGGTGATAACGATGTGTGTGTTGGGATAGGTGATACGATGTGGTGTGTGTGTGGGATGATGGTGATAACGATGTGATGTGTTGGGATGATGTGATAACGATGTGTGGTGTGTTGGGATGATGGTGATAACGATGTGATGTGTTGGGATGATGGTGATAACGATGTGGTGTGTTGGGATGATGGTGTAATAACGATGTGATGTGTTGGGAGATGGTGATAACGATGTGGTGTGTTGGGATGATGGTGATAACGATGTGATGTGTTGGGATGATGGTGATAACGATGTGGTGTGTTGGGATGATGGTGATAACGATGTGTGTGTTGGGATGATGGTGATAACGATGTGGTGTGTTGGGATGATGGTGATAACGATGTGTGTGTTGGGATGATGGTGATAACGATGTGTGTGTTGGGATGATGGTGATAACGATGTGGTGTGTTGGGATGATGGTGATAACGATGTGGGTGTTGGGATGATGGTGATAACGATGTGGTGTGTTGGGATGATGGTGATAACGATGTGGTGTGTTGGGATGATGGTGATAACGATGTGGTGTGTTGGGATGATGGTGATAACGATGTGGTGTGTTGGGATGATGGTGATAACGATGTGGTGTGTTGGGATGATGGTGATAACGATGTGTGTGTTGGGATTATGGTGATAACGATGTGGTGTGTTGGGATGATGGTGATAACGATGTGGTGTGTTGGGATGATGGTGATAACGATGTGGTGTGTTGGGATGATGGTGATAACGATGTGGTGTGTTGGGATGATGGTGATAACGATGTGGATGTGTTGGGATGATGGTGATAACGATGTGGTGTGTTGGGATGATGGTGATAACGATGTGGTGTGTTGGGATGATGGTGATAACGATGTGGTGTGTTGGGATGATGGTGATAACGATGTGTGTTGGATTGCGATGTGGTGTTGGGATGATGGTGATAACGATGTGGTGTGTTGGGATGATGGTGATAACGATGTGGTGTGTTGGGATGATGGTGATAACGATGTGTGTGTTGGGATGATGGTGATAACGATGTGTGTGTTGGGATGATGGTGA
Organism: Monoplex corrugatus; assembly: GCA_030674185.1. NCBI lineage: Eukaryota > Metazoa > Mollusca > Gastropoda > Littorinimorpha > Ranellidae > Monoplex > Monoplex corrugatus. Next base: position 31,327,628 of record JAPXFY010000015.1, read on the forward strand.
TAACGATGTGGTGTGTTGGGATGATGTGATAACGATGTGGTGTGTTGGGATGATGGTGATAACGATGTGATGTGTTGGGATGATGGTGATAACGATGTGGTGTGTTGGGATGATGGTGATAACGATGTGGTGTGTTGGGATGATGGTGATAACGATGTGGTGTGTTGGGATGATGGTGATAACGATGTGGGTGTGTTGGGGATGATGGTGATAACGATGTGGTGTGTTGGGATGATGGTGATAACGATGTGGTGTGTTGGGATGATGGTGATAACGATGTGTGTGTTGGGATGATGGTGATAACGATGTGGTGTGTTGGGATGATGGTGATAACGATGTGGTGTGTTGGGATGATGGTGATAACGATGTGGTGTGTTGGATGATGGTGATAACGATGTGGTGTGTTGGGATGATGGTGATAACGATGTGGTGTGTTGGGATGATGGTGATAACGATGTGGTGTGTTGGATGATGGTGATAACGATGTGGTGTGTTGGGATGATGGTGATAACGATGTGGTGTGTTGGGATGATGGTGATAACGATGTGTTGTTGGGATATGTGATGTTGTGGTTGGATGATGGTGATAACGATGTGATGTGTTGGGATGATGGTGATAAACGATGTGATGTGTTGGGATGATGGTGATAACGATGTGATGTGTTGGGATGATGGTGATAACGATGTGATGTGTTGGGATGATGGTGATAACGATGTGATGTGTTGGGATGATGGTGATAACGATGTGTGATGTTGTTGGGATGATGGTGATAACGATGTGGTGTGTTGGGATGATGGTGATAACGATGTGGTGTGTTGGGATGATGGTGATAACGATGTGGTGTGTTGGGATGATGGTGATAACGATGTGGTGTGTTGGGATGATGGTGATAACGATGTGGTGTTTGGGATGATGGTGATAACGATGTGGTGTGTTGGGATGATGGTGATAACGATGTGATGTGTTGGGATGATGGTGATAACGATGTGTGTGTTGGGATGATGTGATAACGATGTGGTGTGTTGGGATGATGGTGATAACGATGTGGTGTGTTGGGATGATGGTGATAACGATGTGGTGTGTTGGGATGATGGTGATAACGATGTGGTGGTTGGGATGATGGTGATAACGATGTGGTGTGTTGGGATGATGGTGATAACGATGTGGTGTGTTGGGATGATGGTGATAACGATGTGATGTGTTTGGGATTATGGTGACGATGTGGTTGTGTTGGGATGATGGTGATAACGATGTGATGTGTTGGGATGATGATGACGATGTGATGTGTTGGGATGATGGTGATAACGATGTGATGTGTTGGGATGATGATGACGATGTGGTGTGTTGGGATGATGGTGATAACGATGTGGTGTGTTGGGATGATGGTGACGATGTGGTGTGTTGGGATGATGGCGATAACGATGTGATGTGTTGGGATGATGGTGATAACGATGTGATGTGTTGGGATGATGTTGACGATGTGATGTGTTGGGATGATGGTGATAACGATGTGATGTGTTGGGATGATGATGACGATGTGGTGTGTTGGGATGATGGTGATAATGATGTGGTGTGTTGGGATGATGGTGACGAGTGGTGTGTTGGGATGATGGCGATAACGATGTGATGTGTTGGGATGATGGTGATAACGATGTGATGTGTTGGGATGATGTTGACGATGTGATGTGTTTGGATGATGACGACGACGATGTGGTGTGTTGGGATGATGGTGATAACGATGTGATGTGTTAGGATAATGTGATAACGATGTGGTGTGTTGGGATGATGATGACGATGTGGTGTGTTGGGATGATGTTGACGATGTGGTGTGTTCGGATGATGTTGACGATGTGGTGTGTTGGGATGATGATGACGATGTGGTGTGTTGGGATGATGTTGACGATGTGGTGTGTTGGGATGATGTTGACGATGTGGTGTGTTGGGATGATGATGACGATGTGATGTGTTGGAATGATGATGATGACGATGTGGTGTACTTGGATGATGATGAGGAGGAGGAGGGGGATGATGATGATGATGATGATGATGTGGTGTACTGGGATGATGATGATGAAAAAATGGTGTGTTGGAATGATCGAGACCGTGCAGGAATAATGGACGGGGGAAGGGAGGGATGTAACTATTGTGAGGATGATTCACCTGTTGTGACAGAATGACAGGATTGCACTGATGCACAAAAAGTTAATACTTCCCTCTCCTCCCCTCACACACACACACACACACACACACACACACACAACACACACATACACACACACACACACACACACACACACACACACACACACACACACACACACACACACACACACACACACACACATACATACATACACATACACACTTCACCATCGTGCTTTAGGAAAAGGTATACCGATGTTTGATACTAGCTAATTGCTCTCCACGAAGAATACTGCTGACTGAGTTGGATCGGAAATTTCGAAATATTTCAATTTGTCAGCGTCAGCAACTTCAAATAATCTTCTTGCTGCTCTGTCCCTCCCCCCCCTCCCCAACACACACACTCCCACATCATCCTTTTCATCTTGACACGCAAATTCCATCACTTCACTGAAGCTTGTAGTTTTGCTTCATTAACCCTTTCATTCCTTCACCTTACCACCCTACCATTCTACCACCCTGCCATTCTATCACCCTACCCACCTACCACCCTACCCACCCTACCCACCTACCATCCTACCCACCCTACCCACCCTACCCACCCTACCCACCCTACCCACCCTACCCACGTACCACCCTACCCACCTACCACCCTACCCACCTACCACCCTACCCACCTACCACCCTACCCACCCTACCACCTTACCATTCTACCACCCTACCACACCTACCACCCTACCCACCTACCACACTACCCACCCTACCACCCTACCCACCTACCCACCTACCCACCTACCACCCTACCCACCCTACCACCTACCCATTCTACCACCCTACCCACCTACCACCCTACCCACCTACCACACTACCCACCTACCACCCTACCATTCTACCACCCTACCCACCTACCACCCTACCCACCTACCACCCTACCCACCTACCACCCTACCCTTCTACCACCCTACCCACCTACCACCCTACCCTTCTACCACCCTACCCACCTACCACCCTACCCTTCTACCACCCTACCCACCTACCCCCTACCCTTCTACCACCCTATCCCACCTACCACCCTACCCTTCTACCACCCTACCCACCTACCACCCTACCCTCTACCACCCTACCCACCTACCACCCTACCCTTCTACCACCCTACCCACCTACCACCCTACCCACCTACCACCCTACCCACCTACCACCCTACCCTTCTACCACCCTAACCCACCATACCACCCTACCCCATTCTACCACCCTACCCACCTACCACCCTACCCTTCTACCACCCTACCCACCTACCACCCTACCCACATACCACCCTACCCACATACCACCCTACCCACATACCACCCTACCCACCTACCACCCTACCCACCCTACCACCCTACCCACCTACCACCCTACCCTTACCACCCTACCCACCTACCCACCTACCACCCTACCCACATACCACCCTACCCACATACCACCCTACCCACCCTACCACCCTACCCACATACCACCCTACCCACATACCACCCTACCCACCTACCACCCTACCACCCTACCCACCTACCACCCTACCACCCTACCCACCTACCACCCTACCCACCTACCACCCTACCCACCTACCATCCTACCCACCTACCACCCTACCATTCTACCACCCTACCCATCTACCACCCTACCCACATACCACCCTACCATTCTACCACCCTATTCACCTACCACCCTACCCACCTACCACCCTACCCACCTACCACCCTACCCACCTACCACTCTACCCACATACCACCCTACCACCCTACCCACTTACCCACCTTACCACCCTACCACCCTACCACTCTACCACCCTACCACTCTACCACCCTACCGCCCTACCACTCTACCACTCTACCACCCTACCACCCTACCGCCCTACCCACCAGCACACATCAGCTCCCTACACTGGTTAATGCGCTAAGCTGGTGGACACGGCGAAAAAGTACAAGGATTAATGCAGAAAGCTGGTAGACAGGGGAGGGGTGAAAGACAATGCGTGAAGCTGGTGAGTAGGTTGAGTAAGTAAAAGGCTGAATGCAGGAAGCTGATAGATAGGATGAGGGAGTGAAATGGTCAATACAGAAAGTTGGTGGGTAGATTAAGGGAGTGAAAACTGTAATGCAGGATGACGGTGGATAGGGCGAGGGAGTGAAAGGGTTAATTTTTGGAGTGCGTTGTCAGACGAATGGAAAAAGCATCTCAGATGAAACAGCAAATGTATGGAAGTGTTATTTTAAAACATCCTGACAGTCTCTAGCCAGGTAAAGTATGTGTGGTGATGGAGGGGAAGGAACACCATTATGTGGAAAGTCGTTCTTAAGTGATCCGCTGTCTTATCTGTGTAGGTAAGCTATACAGGACTACACACAGTACACATAGGTGTGTGTGTGGATATAGGTTGTACAGCAGTGACCTTTGGTTGAAGCGTATCAGCAAGTGGTCTGTTTTCAATGGGTAGTGAATCTCAGGCAGAAAGATCCAGTTTACCCTGTTGATAGATTTTTGTTTGATAGAAATAGATACCATGCTTTAAACAATTATAGTGATATTGATAATGATCTGTTTTGTATTTTAAGATTGTGGTAAAAAAAAAAGAATACAGCTCACGGACCCCGTAATACCCCAGAGTGGTAGGGCAGTACAGTGACAAACACTGCACCAGTCACTTCCATCCGTCATCGTTGTGGGTGAGTGCCTGTGTAGTGGCAACGTTGTTTCCAGTCTACTATTTTCTGTCCATTTCCTCTTTTTCTGCTCCTTCTCCTTTTCCCTTCTACAGTTCCCTTGAGGATGGTATTAAGAGTCTGCTGTGTCTTCTTACTTGACCAGTTACTATCAGCTGTTTTTTCTTTACTGTGGACAGCAGGTCTTCAAAATGTCACACTTGTTGGGCAATTTTTCTTCGAACTTTGTCGTTGATTATGTGGTTAGTGTAAGAGATGACAAGAAGTCTCACACCTTCTGCATGAATCTGCGTCTGCAGTTCTGTTGTCAATGTCCATGGAAAAGGAAAGCATGAGTGCACGCGACAAGCTTAACTGTGGATCTGATAGCGATATTTTTGTCTCCCCAGAATGGTTTCAATCGTCAGTCCTTGCAAAGACTTCAGGCATTGATCACCTTTGACTAATAATCTTTATATTTTGATTCATCATTATCAGGTGCCCTGCCGCTTGGCGTTGGCGATCATGGACTTCCATCTGTCTCTATCTCTTTTTGTCTCAAGCATCTCTTCCACCCTCTTTGTCCTTTGTTGATTAAACAGCGATTTGTTTGTCTTGATTGACTCACCAGTGTTTCTCGTCGGGTAGATATTTCATCCAGACGGTTCGCTAGGCTGCCCTGTTCACCATCACTTCCTGTCAACCCATCAATGGCACCAACATATCTGAGGCTGCTGATGTCCATCTCTTAATGCTGATTGTGCCAATATGATCTTTCAAGGCACCAGTCATTATTTGCTCTTTGCCTGGGAAAACAATGAATAGTGTGGCTGATAGGAGACAGCCTTGTGAGACTCCAAAAGAACCTTGTGAAGGCCGATTGGTAACTTTGATGTAGAGATGGAGAATACTTTTACTATCAACTGATCATATTGCTTTATGCAATTTGTGTGATTATAATTCAAAGAATTTGTTAACAACGAATGTGTCTAATAATCACTGGATGAACATTGGGGAAAAAGTCAAAATTATTTTAAAAAATCAATCGGGTTCCCCTAGGCGAAAAAGCGCATTGGCGTGTTAAGTTTGATTTTATCGAATATGGCAATGCACTGACCTGTACTGTGAAAATTGACAGAAACAGCAAGCAGAGACCAGGGTTTTTAATCCACTTCATGACAAGAAGATGTTAGAGACCTCCATAGACTATGAGTGCCAAAATGGAGACGGCGACGAACATGTTTGCTTGGCCAGGGCAAACTTCACGCCAACTGACTAAAGCAGATCAGTTATTTCTGCTATGTCTTTCTCCACGTGTGGACTTTACCCACAAAGCACGTGTTCAAAGACCAAAACATGTCAGATTTTCAAGGGTGCATTACTGCACCGAGTAGCCACAAAGAGAAGTGACGTCTTTTGTCAGAACATTTTAATCAACGAAGAAAAGCACAAATACTTCTAACAGTCAACGTGAATTTGAAGAATTTCTCGTAGACGGCATGTCTGAAAGTGGCCAAGTCAAGTCAAATACATTCCAGAACTTTCTTCAGGGTATGGTCTGCATGAAAGACAGATGACGGAAAGTTTTGTGAGGGTATGGACCTACAGTCGTACAAATGACTGAAAACAGCGAATCTGTAGGCAGTTTTATTTAAAATAAGTAAATGAATAAACTGATGGTCGGAGAGAAAACGTAATGGGATATGGAAACTATGTTTATTATGTGATGTGTTGTATTGTTCTACATTGTATTGCATTCATTGCATTGTATTGATATCCATTGCCTTATACTCTATTAAATTGTAATCCAGTGCCTTATGCTTTATTCATTTGTATCATATTGCATTTATTGTATTGTGTTGTACTGTATTGTACTGTAATGTATTGCATTGT
>JAPXFY010000015.1:31339343-31341843 GCA_030674185.1 Monoplex corrugatus
TCAATTCTTCCGTTTTTCTGGTTCCCGTTTGATTGAACGTTGGCAGCCACTTTGATTTAGATTTGAAACTGATATTGTGAACAATACTTTGAAGACTTGGACTACTGTACTGTCACGAACCGTGCAGATAGTGTGACGGGAAAACTTAATATACACGTATGGAAACTGTCCTCTCCCCTCAACCACACACACCCTCATCTCTTTCCCCCACCCTCCTTCACCTCTATCAACATATAGTACATAGATAAGAGAGAGAGAGAGAGAGAGCAAGAGAATGTGTGTGTGAGTGTGTGTTTGTATGTGTGTGTGTTGCATGTGTGTGTGTGTGTGTGTGTGTGTGTGTGTGTGTGTGTGTGTGTGTGTGTGTGTGTGTGTGTGTGTTGTGTGTGTGTGTGTGTGTGTGTGTGGTGTGGTGTGTGTGTGTGTGTGTGAAGCAACTGTACCGCAAGTTGGGGTGGAATCTCTGGCAGTTGTTCAAACCAACATCTATCACGGTTTCTAACAAGTTGTCCGTCGTTAAGATGAACATGAAAGATATCATTCCGCCATTCAAAAGTTCTGATTCTCGAACAGATTTTCATTATTATTTAAAGTATGTTTACTTACTGTCAGTTTTCCCATATTAGTCATCACTTGCAGTCTTACAAAACGTTATCATCATTTCATCTGTTACACAGTACTACTGCCAGTTTAATTGATTGATTTGGTTCAGTTTTTACGTCAGCACACACCTCAGGTGATATGGCTGACGGGGATAACCATCCCAGGGGAGTGGGGAAAGGGAGAAGATGATGATCTAATCCTGTAAGCCTACTGACACCACCAGAACAATAATGATATTGAAATGGGACAGTGAGAACGCCAGTTTTAACCCTCTGACTCCCGCACTCTCTCCATCAACTGCAAAAACTTAACTCTTTGACTCCCTCATCCTATCCACCAGCTTCCTGCAGGATAAGGTGGTAAATAGATGAGGGATTCAAAGACTTCAGTTTTTACTCTGCGAGCATAGTTGACGATGCAGGATGCTGGTGAACAGGGTGCGGGAGTCGAAGGAATAGCGTAGCGTACCCCGGGATTCGAACCCACAACCATTAGCATGTGGATCCGACGCTCAACCAACTGAACTACTGAGGCCCGTTGCCAGTTTGACGAACCTTGTGTCGTCTTTATAAAAATTGTCATCGGGTGCCTATTTCCACTTACAACAGAATGCTTTTTCTACTTAATCTGTTGTTGATGGAGGCGATATTATTTTTTCCCGCACAATTTGTCCAGTTTTCAAGTGTGTGCATGTTTGTGTGTCTGTGTGTCCGTGTGTATCTTTGTGTCTGTCTGTCTGTCTGTCTCTCTGCCTGTGTGTGTGTGTCTCTCTCTGTCTGTCAGTCTGTCTGTGTGTGTGTCTGTGCTGTATATACGTGTGTCACAGCACGCACGTGCACGTGTTTGTGTGCGTGTGTGAGTGTGTTTGTGTGTTTGAGAGAGAGAGAGAGGGACAGAGAGAGACAGAGAGAGAGAGAGAGTAAGAGAACTCGGAACTCGGAACTCGGAACTCGGAATTTTAATGAATTTAGGCCAACAGCCCCTTTCATGGGGGAAATCTTAAGACACATTTCTATACAACATTGCTTGATTAATTAACACACTTCAATGTATTTACATGGGATATTCAAAGGTACTAGTGTAGAAAACAAATGTTGTTTCAAGTACGTACGTTCAAAATACTTTTTTCTCTTATTTTAAAGGCAGCGACCAAAAACTTCGCAGAGTCATCCATCATTTTCCTAATGAAAAGATCTTCTAAGTTATCGCCTTCAGTGACCTCTAAATGATAATATTGTCTGACCTGGTTGTACAGAGGGCATTCAAATAGAGAGAGAGTAAGAGAGGAACATAGAGAGACAGACGTAGACAGAGACAGAGACAGAGACAGAGAGTCAGCCGAGACACGCACCTATTTAACCACCAATCTCTCCCTGATAAATTCCTGACTGCCTGTTGGAACTGCCTGCTCGCAGCACGGAAGTGGAACAAAAACAGAAACACACACACACACACACACAACACACACACACAAACACACACTTACTCACACACACACACACACACACACACACACACACACACACACACACACCACACACACACACACACACACACACACCACACACACACACTTACTCACACACACACACACACCACACACACACACACACACCACACACACACACACACACACACACACACACACACTACTCACACACACACACACCACTCACTCACACACACACACAAAACACCACACCACTCACACACACACACACACACCACACACACACACACACACACACCACACACAACACACACACCACACTCGGGCGAACGTGCATTGAGGGAAGGAGAGAGCTCAGACATGTTGAACAGCAGAGTGTTTGGAGAAGGGAGGAACAGAGATGGTTTTTAGACATTGTGCCACTGTGTGACTCATTCTTTCTTCCTG
>JAPXFY010000015.1:31346843-31561843 GCA_030674185.1 Monoplex corrugatus
GACATCAATGTCCACTATGACAACACTCACCGTTATGACACAAGACATATCATCAACTCTCTGTCCAATCACAATATGACTCAACACATTTCTGAACCAACCCATCAAAAAGGTCACATTCTTGACTGGATCATTTCTCGTGATCACCACAATTCAGCTACTGACAACTGCTTAGTTCTTTCTACCCGTCTAACTTCAGCCCTTCCATCTGACCACTCTGCAATTCTCTGTTCTCTTGACATTTCTCCTCTCTTCCCGTACCACGCGCACAGTGACTCGACGCAATCTCAAATCTATCGACCTCTCCACATTTTCATCTGATGCCTCCCGTCTCCTTTCTGAAAAGTCACATAACCTTGCCGATGAATTCTATACTACTCTCCACCATCTTCTGGACACTCATGCTCCAGCCACAACCCGTCTTTTACCTGACCACCCCCCTACCCCCTGGCTCACTCATGAGATTGCCTGTGCAAAACGTGCCCGCCGCAGAGCAGAGCGCCGCTGGCGCAAATCCAAACTCACTGTACACAGGCAACTTTTCCAAGCCTCTAAAACAAAAGTATCCACCCTCATTGCATCTGCAAAAACAAGCTATTTCCAAACCAAAATCCTGAATGCCTCTTCTTCAAAAGAACTCTTTACAACCATGAATCATCTCCTTGGCACACGAAAAGACTTACCTCTCCCAACAAAACATACAAATGAAGAACTCCCATCTGTATTCTCCAAGTATTTCACCACCAAAATACAAACTCTTCGTGACAGGCTTGACAGGACACCCTGTCAACCATGCCCACCTGACCCTTCCTTCTCTGGCACACCTCTCACTACTTTTACCCCAGTCTCACAAGAAGAAATTTTCAACACAATCAGATCCATGTCGTTCAAAACCTGCGAACTGGATCCTCTTCCAGGTTCTCTCTACTCCGACTGTCTCCCTACTCTCCTCCCATTCATCACTGACATCATCAACACTTCTTTTCAAACTGGAACTGTCCCAGATTCTTTCAAGTCTGCTATTGTTCACCCTCTCCTCAAGAAACACAATTTAGACCCAAATGAACTGAAAAATTACAGGCCTATCTCTAATTTCTCTTTCTTGTCAAAACTCCTTGAAAAGGTCGTCCTCAACCAGCTGAACTCTCACCTGTCTGCCAACAATCTCCTCAATCCTTTCCAGTCAGCCTACCGCCAGTGCCATAGCACTGAAACTGCCCTACTACACATTCTCAACAATCTCCTCCTTGCAACTGATACTGGCAAAGTCTCTCTCCTCACACTCCTTGATTGTCTGCAGCCTTCGATACCATTGACCATGGTATTCTCCTTTCTAGACTTCATCATACTTTTGGCATCTCTGACATTGCTCTCTCCTTTTTCACTTCGTATTTATCAAACAGAAAACAAACTGTTCTCATCAATGGCACTTACTCTCAACCTGCATACCTGACCTGTGGGTTGTTCCACAAGGATCTGTCCTTGGCCCTGTTCTTTTCACTCTTTATACCTCCCCCCTGTCCACCATCATCAACTCCCACTCTATAAAACACCACTTCTATGCTGATGACACCCAACTTCAAGACAGTGACTCACCTGATAATATACAGCGCCTGTTGACTCGCACCACTGAGTGTTACTCGGACATTAAGAACTGGATGACACACAATAGACTTCAGCTCCAATGACGACAAGACAGAAGCTATCCTCATTGGCACCCGTCAGAAACTTTCCCAGCTGCCTTCTCTTTCTTTCCCATTATGTAACACATCAGTCCCAATTTCTGATTCAGCTAAAAACCTTGGTGTCTGCATTGACTCTACCCTCTCCATGAACAACTTTGTTTCTCAAACTGCCAGATCTTGCTACTATCATCTCCATCGTATAAGCCTGATCAGGAAGTATCTCTCTGTCGAAACAACTGCAAAACTCGTTCTCTCCTTCATAATGTCTCGCATTGACTATTGCAATTCACTCCTGTCTGGTCTTCCTGCCTCCACCATTCACATCCTACAGCGCATTCAAAACAATGCTGTACGCCTTGTATTCAAAAAGAAAAAAGCTGACCACATATCTCCTCTCCTGGCACAACTTCACTGGCTCCCTGTATCAAAGCGCATACAGTACAAACTAGACACCATGTGCTACAAAAGCCTCAATAACGCAGCCCCCGATTACCTGTCAAGCCTACTTGAGATCTATGTTCCCTCACGTACCCTCCGCTCTGCCTCCGATCCTCTGACTTTTCGCTTTCCACGCACTAAGCTCAATACCTATGGTCCACGAGCCTTCTCTGTTTCTGGTCCACTCTCCTGGAACAAACTTCCTCTCTCAGTCCGTCAGCAATCTACTTTTGCCTCCTTCAAGTCCGCTCTCAAAACTCACCTTTTCTCCTCTGCATAAAATCCTAACCTCACTCAACCCCCCTCTGCAGCCTGTCTCCGCTCGGAGGGGAATCACTTTGTTTTAATATATAATTGTATATGATGTGCTCTCTGTGGTTTTCCATTGGTTTTATTCTTGCTTTTATTGCTTTTATTCTTTTTTCCCCATTTGTGGCCATGCATGTGTGTGTGTGTGTGTGTGTGTGTGTGTGTGTGTGTGTGTGTGTGTGTGTGTGTGTGTGTGTGTGTGTGTGTGCGTGTGTGTGCGTGCGTGCGTGTGTGCGTGTGTGTCTTTTCGATGCTTGGATTTGATTTTGTCGAGATTGCGCTATATAAATATTGTAATTATTATGTATGCATGTGCGTACGTATGTATGTATGTATGTATGTTATGTATGTATGTATAACGCTTAGATTTATGTATGTATGCATGTGTGCATGTATACGCTCAGCTTAGATTTATGTATGTAAGCATGTGTGTATGCATGTATACGCTCATATGTATGTAGGTATGTATGCATGTATACGCTCAGCGCTTAGATTTGATTTTATCAAGATTTTGCGCTATATAAATAAAATATATTATTATATTATTATCTATCTATCTACTATCTATCTGTCTATCTATCTATCTATCTATCTATCTATCTATCTGTCTGTCTGTCTGTCTGTCTGTCTATCTATATATCTGTGTCTATTTATCTATCTTTTTTCTGCCAACATAAATCATCAGTGTATTTTGACTGTAGCCTACATAATTTGAGTGTTTTATGCAATGGAACACCAGAAATGTTCTTACTGACGTATCCAGCAAGTTCAGTATCGAGAGAGAAAAAAACCGTGGCGCTTCACTATGGCGACGTGGTAGCCTAGGAGGGAGTACATGAATCTCAACATGAACAAAATAAACACAGACCTAGTCGCAAGGCCTTAAGGGGAGGTGATCGAGTATCCATCTTGTGATTACACTGGCATGGTTCATACTGTACGAGTAAATAAATCTATAAATGAATAAAGCATTCTGTAGGATGAAAATCTCTCACGAATGTTTGCCTATTTGTAACATTTTTTCCAATGTACTTGTCACCGGTAAGAGTCAAGCAGCGTATTGGCACGCATGCACTGAGTTTGTTATGATACTGCACCACATGGCGAATACATCACGTAACTCCAGTGAAGTCTTTGTGTACTTTGTGCTGATGTTGTATCATATAACCGGGCTCTCCTTTGGGTCCATGTTTCTTTTTACATGTATATCAGATGTAATTGATTTTTTCCCTTTTGTTTACATCCAACTGATTCCAGTATACAAGAAACTATTTATGGTTATTTCTATACACATGCGTACATGCATGCATACATACATACATACATATATACATATATATACATATTTATGCATACATACATACATGACAAGCAGTAATAAAGAAACAGATGATTTTCAGCTTGCTTTCTCCCCACGCACAGATTGAATCCAGTATCAATTTTCAGACCAGATTTCCGAACAGACGCCATAACAACTAGATATATATAAGACAGACAACACAAAGGTACTCTTCATGGGATGAGGAACTTTTCTTAACCCATTCAGTAATTTCATTATTTATTATCATAAGTGGCGGAAGACGTTCGAATATCCAGCAGACGACAGAATGTAATTTTGCCGGGCTGGTTTCCTATCAGTAAATTCTGACACCGCAAAAACTAAAAGTGATACCAGAAGTAGCGTTTCGATCCTATTTATATTTATTAGCTGGGCATACAAACTTTTAGGCTGAATGCTTCATGCCATCAGTGAGCTACGTTTTTGAACTTTAATTTATGTTCAAAACCAAGGCTGAGAATACTATTTCTCAGGAAAAATTGTTACCGAATATTCAGCTGCACGTGGTCAGACTTTTTAACTAAAGAGTGACAAGAGCAGACAATTCAATAACTTTTTAAAAATGAAACCAAGTGAATAGTTAGGTGTCGGTCGCGACAGGCTCCCACCTTCTGATCTGACGGTATGGTTTGAAGTCTGGCTCAAGAAGAAATTTTGTTTGTGAGGAAAAGTTCAGGTCCACACAGCAGTGAAAAGGTAGCTGACCCTGGTCAGAGCTGGAGAAAGTAAAACGAGTAAGGAGAGATGGCCACCATCCACGTAATGAGAAAAACTATGTCTATATCACTACGCTCCCCTATTACCTCTGAGTTATTGGACATTATTTTCCTGTCTTACATGAAGTCCCGCAGATTTAGGTACAGATCTAATTATTATACGACTGTGAGTCTCATGGAGAGTTAGATATACAAATCTAATCGTTGTAAGTCTGTAAGTTCACAGAACAAGATAAAAGCTAATCTGTGTAAGTTTGTGAGTATGTAAATCCCACAGAGCCATAGATATTGACTGAGCGAATCTGTGCAAGTCCAAGTCCTACGACTCTAAATATAAATACGTGGAAAACATTACAATTAGTAACAAAAAGACCACTCTTTTCCCATTATTTCTCCATTGCCTGCTTCCTCCGAGCGTAGTAATGCTTTTTCTTCTTTTTTTTAAAATACGTGATGTACAAATAATACAACACATGTCGAAATATTACACCGTCCTTTGAGACTGAACAACTTAAACACACATAGATTTTGTTATGAAACTTCAGACACATGTGTTGTTGTCAAAAAAATGGAAGAGATCAGGACAACATGACACAAAACGAATCCCCACCTTCAGTTTATTGTATCTAAAACCTCGAGAAATGCACTGTTGTCAGATGCAAGAAAAAACTTATTTGTTTGTCAAGATATTTTTAATATATGTATTAATATTTCATGATAAAAATGGTTTGATAATATGAGGCGTCATGATTGAACATAAACTGTTTATCACGATGATTGTGAAAATATTTTGATTCAACTCGTTTTAACGTGTTCTGCTTTTTGTTCGCATCCCCTAAGAAATGTCTAGGACTTTCTGAAGGAATCATTCACAGTAGCATTTCCAACACGCATCCCTCGCCTTCAACGTATCTTTTCAGAAGGAAAAACGTGTAAATAAGTCAGACACTTTTTCCCAAGGAAAAGAAACAATTGGCATCAAGTGAGACAACACCATGCAATAAACAACAAAGTCACCGCCCGTATCTTTTGGGAGAGAAAAGGGTGCAAATAAGTCACAAACATTTTGCTAAGGAACAGAAACAATAAACTGTCATCCACCGAAGTGGAGGTCATGCAAGGAACAACATAAGGTTGAGCTGGCACCACACTTGTTCTTCTCTTTCTGTGACGCGTGTCTTTCGGGGTCAGGGATTGTCACGTGATTTATGACTGATTATTTGTGCACGTGCAAGCAGAGCGAGGTAACAGGTTGCACCGTCTTTTGTGTGTGTGTGTGTGTGTGTGTGTGTTTCTTTCCTCCCTTGAGAAACAGTTTATCTCTCTTATCTGTGCTGTTCACATCCTCCCAAAGTGGTCCTGTTGTCTCATACAATACATCCTATATCATCTTGTGCTCAAGTGAACACTACTCTCTCTCTCCACCCTTTGGCAAAGAAATGAAAAGGCCATTTAATTTATATCTCCTGTTACAGAAGCAGTGATGACTGTGGATAGGACGGTTCGGTACGATGGTGTAATCATAAGTCCTGCCGTTAGCTCAGTTGTCACAGCGCCACGCTCATAACGTAGGGTTGTGGGTTCAACCGGTGGGGGGGGGGGGGGGGAGGCACGTTTTTATTTGACGGCCCCTTAGTTCGGTTGGTTAGGATGCTATGCCCATAACACAGGTCTGTGGGCTCAATCCTCGGCTGATCCATTTTGTGTGTGTGTGTATGAGTGTGTGGTCCGTTAGCCCATTTGGTTAGGGTGCCTTCCTGATAACTCAGGGGCCGTGGGTTTGACCCTGTGAAGATTACAGTTGTTTACAGACCGTGTCAGGGCACAGGGTTTTGCACAGGCTCGTGGAGTTTGCCAGACAAGTGCTGACAGACCCGGGTGGAGCACACATGGAGTTGTGATGAAGCCGACGTGAACAAACCGCAAGACTGCAAACTACGGGTAAACAGCTGAATGTTGGCATGGCTCGTGTTTATCACATTGACCCAGAATGCTAAAATGGTAGGAAAGACTGCCTTGTTTTCTCTCCCCTATCTCCAAGCACACACACATACACAGGCGTATACACAAAAACAAATACACATACCCACGCGCACACACAGACACGTTCACACACGCACACGCACACACACGCGCGCATACACACGCACACACACCCTCCGTCCCCCGTCTAATATCACTTATAGTGAAAAGACGTTAAATCAAAGAACGAATGAACACACTCACACATACACACACACACATTGCGCGCGTGCATGCACACTCACACGCACACATGCACAGCACGCGCACACATTACGCACACACGCACGCGCTCGCACACTGCAGTTCATGTTCATTTCTTCCAATCCACGTCTTATTCTATTGCAGTTCTCCAACCATCTCAGCAAAAACAGTGGAGAACAAGTTTCCTCTGTGTGCATGCTTTTTCCTTCAGTCAGTGAAAGGAGTGTGGACAAGTGTCAATGTTGGTGCCAGGTTTGATAGTGTAGAAGACTTAACGAGCAACACAAATAACAAAAGAATCTGTAACAACAAATCAACACACAAAACTGCTAGCAAAGAGGGTAGGCAGTATTCTCTTTGCTGCTAGTAAGAGTTCCTTCTATTACTAACTGCGTTTTAAGACATTGTATTTCAAATATTTATTCAACCAGAAGGCAGATTATAACAAAATAATAAATTACAGTTGACGGGCTGCACGTTTTTCTTTGACCGGAAAATCGAACTGAACATCTAGTCCTTCGGAAGGGGTTGAAAAACGAGTCGGACCCGTGTGTACTCTGGCTGCGCACGCTAAAGATCCCACGGCAGTTGAAAATCGTGAAGAGCAGGGCATTGTATAAAACATTGAAGAGATAGGTTGATTTCCCAGGTCTCACCCCTTGAAGACCAACAAGCCTTCTTACCTTCCTGAAGTCTTGGTAAAAAAAATATGAATATGAATTTGAAGTGAGGGAGAGGGGATGGGCACCGCCCTCATAATGCTGGCTCCGGGAAAACTTGAGGTCTATACCACCTCGCTCCCCAACGACCCCAGGGTTATGGAACTATGTAGATGGGACCTCAGCACTTGGCCAGCTCATGGGTTTATGTGCAGACTTAAGGCTTGTGTCGTGATCTCTCTGGATTTTCTCCATCGCATGGCACCTGTGACGTTGGTGCATATGGAATTCGTTCCGAGCGCGGAGACGTCATCTTGAGAAACTGAAACTAATGACATTTCAAGACAAGCTTATCATTCTTGGAGACTTCAGCATTCATATGGAAATTAACTACTCTACTTGGCTAAACATCTTTGGACGCCACGGTACTGGAAAGCGGAAGTCCAATAGACTGACGTTGCTGTTACTGTGTACTCAGCATGAACTCACCATCACCAACACTGTCTTACAGTTGAAGGACGAGTTACAAAACATGTGGATGTACCCACACTGCAAACAGTAATCATCATACAACAGAAAGACAAGACACGTGCATATCACACGCTGTTGATCAATGACTACTATGCAACAAGATGAATATCCTGTAGCTAAGGAAACCAAATGTGGTTTCTAAATAAGAATGCTGAGAGTTCCATGGACAGCACATAAAACAAACGAGACAGTCTTGAAGGAGGCAGACACAAGAAGATCATTCATAAAGAAGATTAGGAAATACAAACCAACATGTATAGAACATTTTATGAGGAAAAGGGAATTAGAGCACCTGGCCATAACAGGAAAGCTGGAGGGAAAGAGAATACCAGGTAGACCCAGGGAGAAAATATTGGACGGACTTGCAGTGTGGCTGAAGACAGAGAGGGTGGGAGATGTACTTGTGGCGACAGGGGATAAATTCGTGTGGAGGGCCATGATCGCCAACGTCATGCGGCAGGGCACATGACGATGATGATGATGAAAACCAAGACAGCCAGGGATAAACCTCTGACCAAGCAGAAGATCGTCCATCTGCAAAACAGCAGACACCTTTCAAGAGAAGCTTCAGGAAAAATTATCCGAAAAACATCTTGAGGGAGGGAATGTGGAGGCAGAATGCAAATCATTCAAAAAAAGCTGTCTACAGCTATCTGTCAGCAGCTGATACCCTGGGTTTTGCAAAACGTAAAGACAGGGAAAGGTCCTTGAAAGTAACGTAGGGATCAGCAAAAGACAATTTCACTCTTCTTACGAGGAATACCTACACGACAAAAGAAGAGAAAGCAAAATGCCAGCAAACAAAGTAGTTTATCCAACAAGACTATGATAGATGAAGAATCAATGGTGGGAGATAAAAGCCTGCAGAGTTCCAGGTTGTGGTTAATGCCAATGATATGAAGTCTGGACGGTGATCTTCCCACAATGTACAGGTCCGCGGCTCAGCATAAATCCGTACCTCTGACCACTCTATTCTGCCAACAGAAAAGCCGACATCATGCTGGGATGAGCACATTACTGAATGAGGATTCGTCAATATTTAAGGAAGCCGTTGCAGCATTCACCCAATTGCCAATAATGGAATCGCTCTGGCAGACCAACCCTTCTGTGCTGAGATTCCCGAAGCCCTGAGGCAAATCATGCCTAGGACGGCATCGGGAGCTGATGGTAGTCCTGTAAATATCTACAGGAATAGGGCAAGATGCTCCCGGAGAAGCTGATAACCCTGTATTAGCCTATGTGGCAGAAAGCACAAGTTCCTCAGAAGTTTGAAGAATCCACATTTACAGAAAGAAGGGCGAAAAATACTTTCGCAATAGTCATCGTAGGATATAACTCCTGTGCATTGCAAAGAAGGTCCTTGTCAAGCTTATTGGACTAATAGTATCCACCCAAAATGGCACGCCAACCAAGTGTTTTTTAGAGCCCACACTCTTCTGTGGTGTTTTGTGTGTGTGTGTGTGTGTGTGTGTGTGTGTGTGTGTGTGTGTGTGTGTGTGTGTGTGTGTGTGTGTGTGTGTGTGTGTGTGTGTGTGTGTGTGTGTGTGTGTGTGTGTGTGTGTGATCTGTTTGCCACTGTCAACAAACACTCCGGTCTCACAGGTAGTCTCAACAAGACAGAGTTATGTGACAGCCAACATCAACTCCGCCTTATGGCACTTCACTATTTCCAGTTGTCATTAAGAACCATGAAATCAAGACTGTGGACAAATTCTGCTATTTAGGGAAGCAGTAAGGGGTCTCTTGATGTTGAGGTGACGCTTCGCATGTCGAAGGTTAGTTCTGCCTTTAGGATGCTGTCCACAAAGTTGTAACAAGACTATGACATCAGGTTCACCACAGTGATTTCTAGATACAAAGCAGTAGTCTTAAGCACCCTGCCATACTTCCGTGACTACCCACTGATGGCACATTCAACAGCTGAAACAGTTTCACCAAAGATGTCCGCACAAGATCTTCCAACGTTACATGGCAAGATTAATTGCCCAGTTTTCATGTTGTGAAGAAGTGTGACTTGCCAAGGATAGAATTTCTACTCATCGTCCGCCAGTTCGTTGGACAGACCATGTTTTCTCTATGGACGACAACCGCATTTAAAATATGTTTCTGTACGGAGAGCTGAAGCAGGTATACCGAGTCCAAGGAAGAGCACTCTAGTAATGCAAGGATATTCTGAAGGTCAACCTCATCAGCAGTGCACACAGGGCACAGCCACATCTGAGCAAGGTAGAACAGCTGCTGGCGGAGTGGAACCTAAGGCAGCAGGACCTTTCCCATGCAGCTCCCGTGGAAGATATGTGCCTCTAGATCGGTCTTTTCACTACATGAAGACCTTAACCAGGTAATAAGGACCAGTAGCCACTCAACCTCAGATCAACGGGAGACTCCATCAGCATCATACCTGTAGGCACCAAAAACAAACTTGCGTCTATTACACTGAATACCATCCAGCTAGATGACAACATCATCCCTCTCTCTGATTCTGTCAAGAACTTTTGGGTGTGACCTAGGACAACACTCTTTCTATGCAGAAGTTTCTGACCCAGACCTACCAATCGTGCTACTATCACATTCGAAGCATTGGTTATATGCGAAGATGTATTTCATTTGAGGCTGTATCTAAGCTTGTAACATCTCATTTTGTCTTGATTACTGTAGCCTCTCCTTTCTGGTCTCTCTTCTGTTTGTAACGCATACAAAACACAGCTGCTCGTCTTGTCCTCAGAAAGAAAAAGTTTGATCGTGTCAGCCTTCTCCTCCGCTCTCTGCACTGATTGCCTGTCTTAAAAAGAATCGAATATAAGCAGGACACCTTATGTTACAAATCTATTCACCAGTCTGCTCCATCATATCTTTGCGACAACATCATTATTTATACGCCTGTTCGTACCTTGCGCTCAGCTTCAAATACTCTTTCCCTTCAGGTTCCTAGATGTAAACTATCAACTGTTGGCCAGCATTCTTTTGCAGTCTCAGGACCGTCAGCCTGCAATAGACTTCCACTTTCCCTTCGCCTAACACCTACCCTTTCTGCCTTTAAATCCAATTTATAAAAAAAACAACCACCTCTTTTCCTGACAACGAATTCTACAACTTCCTCTTTCCTTCAGTTTGTGAAAGTCTTTTTAATTTTGTTGTTGTTGTTTATTTTTTTTATCTTTCATTATTGTAAAGTAGTCTGTGTTGATTGCATGCGTATGTCTGGTGTATGAGTGCGCTTTGACTTGAATTGTCAAGATTTTGCGCCGTGTAAATACTGTAATCATTATGATTACAATATTTGATGTTATGCATAGAAGATCGGCACAGTCAGGTCTGTACGTATGTTGACGTGGGGGACTGGAAACATCTCCATCCTTTACCACTGGGCCATGTAGATAAAAGGTTCGAGTCCAGGCGTTCCCAGTGAAATATCAGTATCAGACGAGATCACATATAGACAGCAAACTGGTGACCTCTTTTGACTTGATCCCTTGTACTGAACAAAGGGACGTCAAAATAGGATTACATAGCAATATCATGTGCCTATTGCAATATACTGTTGTGTAGTGTTATTTGTACTGTATAGTGTTGTGCTGCATTGTATTGTGTTGTTTTGTATTGCACTGAATCGTTTTGTTCTGTATGTGAAATTCGGCCTTTGGAGATCATGTAGCGTATACTACAATGCCATCCATTCGCTTCTCGTTTTCATGTCTGTGTTTTTGTTTACTCATGAAAGTGTTCCTAACCGATTTTATGAAGGACGTTTTTGTCAGGGCGCAGAGAAGAAGGGAGGGATATCCCATTTCAATCTGACGAGGGTTCATTCCTCTAAGCCAGCAGTGGAATATGGAGGTGCTGGCAAAACTCATTTGGGGGAAGGTTTTGGGCGTACGTAGGCTACATCGTGCAATCAGCTTGCAACATAAGCACAGCACATAATGAAAAAAACAGCAACGCTAACAAACTCACTTCTTATACACACAAACATACAAAGAAATGAGAGGTAAGACAGAGAAAGAGAGACACAGAGAGAGAGAGAGAGAGAGAGAGAGAGAGAGGACAGACAGACAGACAGATAGACAGACAGACAGACAGAGACAAAGGGAAACAAGAGAGCGACAGCGAGAGCGAAAAAGCATATTCGGAGACATATTGTAGATGTATGAAACTACAACAACGACAACAACATGTACTTCACGTCAAACAAAAACAAACACAAGAAACAAGCCAAGCAAACCAATCCTTGGAAAGTGCTCCAGGAGAAACACACGATGACGGAGAAAAAATGCACTCTAAATCTGCAAGCATTCTTTTGGGGTATGATGAGTTGATCAACAGCGGAAAACATGCATTCATCACAGGACTAGGAGGTCCCATAATGTAGGCTAGGTCTCTTTCATTCGCTTTTTGGGAATATAGTACTACCCCCAGAAGTGGATGAGACTCGACTTTGTTGTGCCATTTTCCCAATGAGCCCATTGTGCACTGAACTCTGGATAGAAGGCAGTTGTGGTTGAAAGATCCTACACTCGTTGAACAGACATGATGAAATTCAAACCCACAACCTCTCAGTCGTTTGTCTGTTGTTTTAACCACTGCACCCAAACTGCTGGATAGATTTTTATCAAAATTGTTCCAAAAATCTGGCTCGGTCAGAAAGCTGCAAATAAGTTAGATAATGAGTGAGCAAGAATCAAAACTCGTTAGACTCTTTGGGTATGAAACCATTATTTATCAATTTTCAAACCAAATTTGTCATGCACGCACATATTAAGATTTAACCACGTGCGTTTCAAAGGCGTTAAGCAGACTTTCATGTCAGCATTGTACAAAATTGTACGACCACAGAGGCAGTAAGTTTTCTAGCTCTCACAGATATGCTTCTTTTGGTCATATGTGCAAATGCTTCAGGAAGAAAAAAAAAGACTGTATGGCTCGACTTTTTGTGTATATGTTGGCATGTCTGTTTATAATCCTGCTGTTTGCTGGGGCGGTATACTATAACGGACAAAACAGCTGTCCAGAAAGTGAAAAGTTTAAAACGCCCAGGTTCGAATGTCGATTGGTCCTGAAAAAAATTGTCAGGCATCTATTCCCTCTCTCCCCATCCCCCTTTATGGGACCTTCAGCAGTAGTCCAGGTGTACAAATATTGCAGTACTTTGGAAGGAGATAGACACCATGAAGTTAGTACTTAGTCTACAGGAGAATTAAGCTCAGAACCCGAGTACATGGAGCTCATGACTTCCTCCCTGGCCCCAAGACAAAGCAATCCATCTAGAAGAGAACAACTTTGATTCCAAACGTAGTAAGTGCCCCTAGCTTAAGGTAAAACGCCCCCGTGTCTCCAAAGAAGGTTCTTGAACCAGAGGTTAGCAGACGGATATTTCGAGTAATAAAGCTGTACCTGACGTGGCAGTCACTGCTTCTCTGAAGCTACAAGTGACAATAAGTTAGAGAGGAAACAAATTCATGTCTCCTCCATACTTTAAAAAGTCCTTGAGCTGGTAAGCTTTACAGGCGAGCTGGAACAATGAGGCATCTGATGACCAGCTGTAACAAAGCAGTTCGGCGGTGGAGAAGTGATGACGAGGTCGTACCGGCAGAGGATATTGCCGGGTATCTCTAGCTATGAAATAACGCTATTAATGGTCGTCCACCGTTGACCACAGACGCGGTACTCGTATCCTCCAACAGCGATAGAGCAACCCTGTCCAGAGAAAGCACTGTTCTCCCCAAATGGGGAGAGGGGGGACCCTACACAAAGCCTGCGAGAGGAGGGACCCTACACAAAACCTGCGAGAGGGGGGACCCTACACAAAACCTGCGAGAGGGGGGACCCTACACAAAGCCTGCAAGAGGGGGACCCTACACAAAGCCTGCAAGAGGGGACCCTACAAAAAGCCTGCGAGAGGGCGGACCCTACACAAAGCCTGCAAGAGGGGGACCCTACACTAAACCTGCAAGAGGGGGACCCCCACACAAAGCCTGCAAGAGGAGGACCCTACAACCAAAACCTGCAAGAGGGGACCCTACACAAAGCCTGCAAGAGGGGGACCCCCACACAAAGCCTGCAAGAGGGGGACACCTACACAAAGCCTGCAAGAGGGGGACCCTACACAAAACCTGCAAGAGGGCGGACCCTACACAAAAACCTGCAAGAGGGGGACCCTACACAAAGCCTGCAAGAGGGGGACCCACACAAAGCCTGCAAGAGGGGACACTACACAAAGCCTGCAAGAGGGCGGACCCTACACAAAACCTGCAAGAGGGCGGACCCTACACAAAACCTGCAAGAGGGGGACCCTACACAAAGCCTGCAAGAGGGGGACCCTACACAAAGCCTGCAAGAGGGGGACCCTACACAAAGCCTGCAAGAGGGCGGACCCTACACAAAGCCTGCAAACGACCTACAGCAACAACGCCTGCAAGGGTCGTACCCTACACAAACCTGCAGAAGGACCCAACAACAACAGCCTGCAAAGGGGAACCCCCGTACACCCAAACCAACAACCCAACAACAAAGCACAAAAACTTACAGCAGACAACACAACCACCACACCACCAACCAGCGAAAAAAACCAATCAGCAAAACACAACAACCAACAACAACACAACAACAAGCACAACACGCAACCAACACACACAACAACAACAACCACAACAACAACCACCAACAAAAAACACACACAACCACAACAACAACAACAACAACCACAAACAACAACCAGCGACAACCAACAGCAATCAACAAAACCACAACAACCAACAACAAACAACAACAAGCACAACAGCCAACGAAAACAACAATCACTAACAACAACCACAACAACAACCACCAACAAGAACAATCACCACCACCAACCACCAACAACCACCACCAACAACAATACTCTTCGCCTTCGTCTCCGAAACCTCCATTTTCAACTGGCGATACAGTGGGTTCCGGGCCACATCAACATCCCCGGGAATGACCTTGTGGACGAGGCCGCAAAGCAGGCAACAACATCCCCGGGCCCAGGCAGACCGATATCCTACAGTAGCGCTTGCGCCCAGATAAAAAAAACAACATAACAAAGGACATCCCGACACAGCATGCACGAACAGTGAGGTGTACGGGGCATTCTCCATGCAGAGAGAGGCGGAAATAAAGTCCCGCAGAAATCAGACCCTATTTGCAAAGCTGAGGTCGGGTCACCACCCTTTGCTGCGGGCCTATAAACATAGGATCGACTCAACAACGGATCCAATGTGTCCCCTGTGCAACGAGGAGGAACAAGATCTGACATATTGGATCCAGAGATGCCCCCGTAACCGAGTACATGCGGTGGTAATTATTCGGGGAGGACAGCGGGAAGCTGGAGTGCTTCACTATGTATCCCGTAAAGACGGTGGATCTGGCAAGGAGAACGCTCCTTGGATCTCGACAACAGCAATGATGTCGCCAATTTACACACACACACACACACACACACACACACACACACACACACACACACACACACACACACACACACACACACACACACACACACACACACACACACACACACACACACGACAACACAACAACGAAAAACCAACACACCAACAACAACCAACAACGACAAACAGCAACAACAAACAACAACAACAATAATAATGATGATGAATATTTTATGACTTTTATTTGTATAGCGCCTCGCTAATGGATATAGGCGCTTGCAAAAAACACATTCTCACACGCACATTCAGAATCACATAATCACACAATGGACACAGAAACTGACTACAAAACATTAGAAAGACTCTGGGCATGGTAATGCTGTCTGAAGAGGTAAATTTTGAGATGGGATTTGAAAGATGAAACAAACGTGGAATGTCCGGTATCATTTGGAAGGGAATTCCTGAGCTGGGGGGCAGTAGACATAGAAGCAACAGGAACCATGACATTTACGTTTGAAACGTTTTTGCTGAAGAAGTCTAATTCAGATGAAGAAGGGAGAGAAAGAGAGGGACTGTACAAAGTAACCAGATCAGAGAGATAAACAGGGGCAGTGCCAGTGACAATATTGTAGCAGATACAGGCCATCTTGTACTTAATTCTTTCAGACACAGGACCTACATGTGGTGTAAAGGGGTACGGGACTGAGGACGTTGCACCTTGAAAATAAGACCAGCAGCAGAATTGTGGACCTTTTGCAGTGGACGAAGAGTAGGGTGAGGACAACCAGCGACATGAGAGTTTTGGTAATCTAACCTTGAAAGAATACGAAAAGTGACAAGTGTTTTGGTGGTATCTTTGGAAGAAACTTTCTAATTGAGGCCATCCATTTAAACTCATGACACATTGTCGTAACCTGTTATTTCATGATAATAGCAAGATTTCTTGCGGTGTTAATGAAAATGTCATTAGAGCCAACAGCAATGGAAGAGGGCAAAGAACGAGACTATGTAACAGAACCAGAAAAAATCAGTGCTTCAGTTTTATCCTCATTCAGTTTTATCCTCAGTCAGTTTCAAAGTGTTCTATGTCATTCAAGTTTTGATGTCAGCGGTACATTCTTGAAATGTCTGTTTGAGTGTATTAGTATCTGATGATCTGAATGCATGTTGACGTTGAATGTCGTCTGCAAAGAGACAGTGGTCACATCGTGTTGCTTGATGATGCTGGAAAGAGGTGTAGTATATAAAACGAACAATACAGAACATCGTACTGAGTCCTGTGATACATCGCAAGGCAGAGGACTTCGAGAAGAAGTGAAGTAATCAACAAAGACATTGCGTACGTTCACTCAAATAAGAATGAAACCATTGTGAAGCATCTGGACATTTGCCAAAGACAGTTTCAAGTCTAGGAATAAGAACGGAATGATCAACAGTGTTGAAGTCAACACATCTGTCCAGTTGCAGAAGAACAGAAATTCTGTTCTCGTCCTTACTTAGCAGCCAGCGCATTATTCACGACAAGAGACATAACCGTCTCCATACTGTGCCCATTCCTGTTATTTGACTGAGGAGACTTACACAAATTGTTGGTTTCAAGATGAGACATTAGTTGTTTCTCGACTACCTTTTCAAGGATTTTAGAAATAAAAGGTAGATCTGAGACAGATGTGTGTGCGTGCGTGTGTGTGTGTGTGTGTGTGTGTGTGTGTGTGTGTGTGTGTGTGTGTGTGTGTGTGTGTGTGTGTGTGTGTGTGTGTGTGTGTGTGTGTGTGTGGTGTTTAACTGGAGAAAAGGATAGATCAGAACAGCGCACAGCCTTGATCGCCAGGCTGTTGAAGATCGACATAGCTGCCCTGAGTGAGACCAGATTTGCAGGTGAGACCAGCTCGAGGTTGAAGAATTACATCTTCTACTGCACTGGAAAGCGCAGAGATCATCAGGAACCTCCGGTGTGGAATTGATTCGCCATACTCACCAAGCTTGCAAGGACGCTTAATGATCGACTTGATGACCCTACGTCGGCAGAACGTTTCTCATGATTGTTTCGCTGTAAAATGAAAACAAATCTGGTGACAGAACACATCCCTGTCTAAGCCCTCTTTTGATATTTTGAAAAGAGTTGGTATAATTTTCTGCTCTCATTGCTACTTTTTTTTCGCAACGCACATGCCTTATTATTCTTAGATCTATGTTTTCCATCAATGTTGAGCCTTTTCCAGCTGGTTGATCAATTCTTCGTGTTTTACCTGATCAAAAGCCTTGGAATAGTCATCAATAAAACGTATAAACATAAACCCTCAATTGATCTTTCTATGAGAGTTTTTGGGAATACATGGCATTAACAGTTCCATACTCTTCAAGAAATCCACACCGTTCTTCTGTTATTTCTAATCTGATTTTATTCCTTGCCCTGATCATGATAAGTGCCCTGATCATGATAAGTCCTAACAGAAGGGATTTTTCCAGAGTCATAAATTTCATTTAGGAAGACTTTTAGCTTTTCAATACCAAATTCATCTAGAGCCTCAATCATTTCTGTAGTAATATTGTCTGGTCCTGGGGCTTTTCTTTGTTTCATCTTTTTTTAATATCTGCTCTAACTTCATCTTTCACTATTGGTGGTCATGCAACGTTCTTTCTTATGATGTGTTCCTCTCTTCTGCCATCATCAATTGTTGGCTTCTGTGTGTATGTCCTGTTTCTGTCCCACCATGTATACCGTTATACTGTGTTTTGGGGATTTGCCGACTATTCTCGTGTTTCAATAAGCCAAATGAAGACTGACAGCGTGCATAGTCGATGTTCTGTATACACAAGAAGGGAATTTAGTAAATGTATTCATACATCTGTCACCACATTGGTTTTCACTTTACAGCGAAACCATCATGAGAATCTTAGATGAATGCCCTGGGACAAAGGTTGCAGGAAAAATGATATAATCTTCGTTACGCAGACGACACCGTTTTAATTGCAGAAATGAAAAAGACCTGCAAAATCTTGTGAATGTAATAGAAATAGAAAGCAGAAAAGGGGCTGGAGCTTAAATAGTAGGAAGACAGAAGTCACGGTAATAAGTAAAGACAAAAGAAATCCGCTCATGTAAAATAACAGCAAATGGCACAACATTTAGAGAAGTCATAAGTTTAAATAACTGGGAACAGTCATGTCACCAGACGGCAGGTGAACATTAGAAATATCCAGCAGAATTGGCCAAGCTAAAACGGCATTCAAGAAAATGAACAGCGTTCTCACCAACAAGTGCCTATCACTAAACATCAGGAAGACAGTTCTTCGGTTTTATATCGAATCAATACTGTTACACATTATGCGAAGCCTGAACAATCAACAAGCACTCAGAACAAGATCGAGGCAGCTGAAATGTTGTTTATAAGAAAACTATTAAGAGTTCCATGGACAGCAAAGAAAACAAACGACACAGTCTTGAAAGAAGCAAATACAAAAAGGACATCGATGAAGAAGATTTGGAAAAGATAACCAACATTTATTGGACATTTTATTAGGCAAGAGAAATTCGAATACGTAGTTTCAACAGGAAAGATAGACGGGAAAGGAGCACTAGGTAGACCCAGGGAGAGAATATTAGGCAGTTTTGCAGCGTGGATGAGGACAGAAAGGGCAGGAAATATACTGCAGCGACTAGATATTATGGAGGGCCGTAATCGCCAACGCCATGTGGCTTGGCACATGACGATGATGATACATATATTGACCTGGAAACACCTCTAACCGTTAATAGCTTTGGAAAATACGGGGCAGCACAAGCTAGCTGTTGGCATGGATCAAGCGAGGCTATGATCAAAGCAATGTCACAGAAAAGTGAAAGACAGTGTCACCGACAACTCGAATGGAAATAAAACTGGCCACAGTCAGTGCTAGATGTGGTCTGAACTCAACCGCAAGAAGAAGAAGCAAAATGGAGTAGTTTCCGGTCTCTCTATGTGTCTGATCGTTAGCGGAAAAGGCCACTTTTCTAAGCTGATGCCCACATGAAACTGTACGGTGTCGGAATGCATGTCAGTAGGATAGATGTACGTATTGGAATGTCCGGTGTTTCGCTGAGCAAACAAACCATCTGTTGTGTGGCGAAGTGAAAGATAACCACCACGGCTTCCTCTCTCTCAGCCTGGCCATGACTTCATTATTAGCCTGACTACTGATGCTATTTCCTCACTCACCGCCTGAGTTTCCAGGCAGGACACACAGTGCTCCAAGTTCTGGAAGTTCTTTCCTGTGAGTGGTAAATAGTCATTGTCTTCACATAATGCTGGCGAAATGAGCTAATGGTTAAAAGCAAAATTTCAAGCTAGCAAATAAACAAAAAGGCAGCCGTTTTGCTGTGAACTTCAGCAAATCATGAAGTCGGTCGTAAGAACAACAAAGAAAAAGAAGTCGAAAAAGACAAAGGAAAGAGAACATGACTAAAGAGAGAATGATAAGACGAATAAGCAAACACAGAAAACAGAAAAAGAAACACTGTTCTGATGTGTAGATGATCAGACACACACTGTTCTCAGCGGCACTTCAGGGAAGTCCTTTCCTGTATCAAGTCTCTGGTATTTAGAGTGTTGAGCACTTATTCAACACAACCATCCCACGTTGTCAGAATATCAATTGGTCCAGTGACAAATGGATGCTTAACATTTCGTAATCTATTTTTAGGAAATCCAAAACAAATGCGACCGCCCGCGTTAAGCAAACGGGAACTAGAAAAACACGAAAATAGAATCAGAACGCCTATTTAATACAACCAGACAAGACGGGCGCAAATTTTCGGCCAATTGGCCTTTGTCAAGCGTAAACGTAAGATCACAAAAGAACAAACAAAAAATACAAACTTAGGAGAAAAAGATTCAAACTTCCCTGTTGCTTTGTCCACTGGGAGAAAAGGAATGGGAATGGAGAACTTTATCTGGTCCTTTGTCTCTCTTGCCAATAATTCCCGGGTGTTTTTTTTTTTTCTGTGGGGGGGGGGGGGGATTTTTTTTTTTTTCATCCTGGAAGATCTGCTGCGCACTCCCAATCGTCCGCTCCATCGAGCAGATCCTGCGTCCACGCGCCGAGTGTCACAACTTTTTCAGGCCACAGGTTGCTGCCTGCTGGACCTTCTGGTGGCATGGTTTTCCCCTGGCAGTATTGATAGTTTGTCCAATTTCTCTAAGTACATGATCGTGTCTCATGGGTAACTTCTTTGGGTGAGTGCTACTTTGTACGAGTTCAGGACATGTTTCACAGTTAGTTTGTCCTGGCAGAGCGGGCACGCAGAGCCTTCTGATTTCCCCCATTTCACCTGATTTGCATTCAAAGGCAGGAGATCATATACATATCTGAGGATGAAACTGATCCTGAGAGGGGCCATATGTCACATATCATTTCAGCTTCAGCTTCTTTGAAGTTCACTTTCCCACTTGTTGATTGCTTCTGTTGAATGGACTCTTTCTGGATTCTTTTGGCATCCTCTTCTTTCTTAATCTTTTGTATTACCATGTCTCTTTATTTACCCTTGGCCTTTGACCGCTATTCCATTTTTGTTGATTCCAGTCCGTGCCGAACGGTTTGTGTGCGTCCCGTTATTTCTCTGACCATGAGGCTTGTCTTTGTTTCGTCCACTGCTTCCGGGACTTTCCATTTTTTGCCAGCCTTCAGTCTGGGCTAGACTGATCTCACGACCATGACTACCGAGTCCTCAAGCATGCTTGGATGGCTAACCTTTCCAACTTCATACTCATTGATGATGGATTTTAGTGGTAGTTTCAGTTTTGCCTGGCGACAATACAGCGCAACGTCAGTGATACTTAGCAGGACACCATGCCATTTCTTTGTGTGTTTGTTGATTTTGGCCTCCATTGAGTCAACTGTGCGAGTATTGATACTGTATTTCAGCAGAGGCCAGAGGAACTGTGGAATCATCATTAACTGCTGGAGCCACACTTCGTATTTGTCAAGGAGGCTATGCTGGTCTATTACTTGCAGTCTTTTTTCTGCCATTTGCTTGATTTCGTTAGCACATTTTGTGTATTTCCGGGAGTCATCATATCATCTTCCAAATCTTTTCACTGATTCTTTAATCACTGTTGGAATGGCTTGGTTGGTTAAAGTAAACGTTACTGTTTTGACTACTTTATCTGTCCGCACACAGACGCTCCGTGATTTGTTTGGTTTGAAACTCATCCTGGATGAGGCAACAAATTAGTCTGACTACTTCAGCATTTTAAGTATTTCCTCTTCGTTTGTGGAAAGCACTGTTTTGTCATCCATGAAGGCTTTTAGAGGGAGATTTGGGTATCCATTTCTGAGATCAGATGGACCTGTACTGCTCACTACTGCTTTCAAAATGACACCCATTACCAATACGAACAGTACTGGAGAAACTGCATAGCCCACTGCTGTGCCCACGTCCAAACTGATCCAGAAGAAGTACAATAGCGAGTGCCGCGCCCTTCTTGTCTGACGTAGATGACCGTACAGACGTCTGCCTTATATCATATGGTGCCATGCTTTGTCAGAAGACGCCTCCAGGATGGGTAGATCTACCTCTGATTTAAACCACAGATACTGTTTAGTAAAACACGGCCGTGCAGGTAAAAGCTTTCCCCATGTACGGAGAAGGGGGTGGGGGATAAGGGGATGGTGAATGAATAATGTCACTGTACATTTTCTGTTTGCATCATAAAGCAAGCAAGCTGAAAAGTCGGTATCAGTGAGAAAACAATGGAACGAGTTTCTCTGTCTGTCTGTCTGTCTGTTTGTCTGTCTGTCTGTCTGTCTGTCTCTCTCTCTCTCTCTCTCTCTCTCTCTCTCTCCCTCTCTCTCTGTCTCTCTCTCTCTGTCTCTCTCTCTCTCTCTCAAGTTTTTTATTCAGTCCCTTGAAAAACAAACTGTCGCAGATAGAAATTTAAACTTTCAAGGCGTTGACACCCTCCTCCTACACAGTTTTTTGAGTTACCTCCGCTGCAAGTTTGTCGAGGAATCAAGATGTAAATCTGGTACAGCGCGTGCGGGTCACGATCAACTCTGTTTTGGAGTCACAGGTCATGTTGAGGTCATGCCTATGCCGTTGTCTGCCTCTTTCTTGAGCATTTTTCCCACAAACACACACATACGTGAACTTGTACAACGCTAAAATCTGAACCCAATACCTCTTCCTAGGGAAAAGGTGTTTGCAGCAATTGTGAACGATAATACATACATACATACATACATACATACATACATACATACAGAAATACATATACACACACACACATACATACATACATACATATATACAGACAGACAGGCAGGCAGGCAGGCAGGCAGGCAAGCAGGCAGATAGACGTGTATGTATGTATCTCTCTCTCTCTCTCTCTCTCTCTCTCTCTATATTATATATATATTATATATATATATATATATTGTGTGTGTGTGTGTGTCCGTCTGTCTGTCTGTCTGTGTCTGTGTGTCTGTGTCTGTTTGTCTGTGTGGTGTGTGTCTGTCTGTGTGTCTGTGTGTGGGTCACTCTGTACTTAGGAAAGGGAGAAGGAGTCAAGGCAATTTTACTCCTGCTGGAGTCGGAGCCTATCCAAGAGGGATTCATTATGCTTCGACAAATCCATATGCGCTCCACCCAAATCTAAAGTGATGACTCTGGCAGACCTGTGCACTAGCTAAGCCATCAAATGAAAACAAGCAGATGGGGAGGGTGATTTCTGCGAGATAAATCTGGCACTACCACAATAATTGAAACCTTAAGACGGACAGCAGGCAGGCCTGTTTTTATATTGCCGGTTAGGACTGAAGTCCAGACATCCAATCTTCAGTCCACAGCTCTGAGGGTCCCCCTCCCCCCCTCAGCACACACATACACACATTTTCTACGCCACCTTAATGGCTACAGAAGCTGGAACAGTTTTTACAATTGATGATGATGATGTCGATAAGGATGATAATCATGATGCTATTGAGTTCCGTCTAGTATTGAGACTGCGTGACAGGGTTGTGCTCAACGCTTACTATCATAATATATCCTGGCGTCAACCGAGAGGTACACACACCTGCGGTGCTAGTCAGAAGATTTGAGCAACACCCTCAATGACGCATCTGTGAAGTGGATGAGACTGGACTGTGTGGTTCCAGTCTTCCCAATGAGACCATAGCACACCCTACTATGGGTAGGAGCAGGTTAGAACCGAAAAATCCCTCAATAATTTTTGAAGGGACTGATGGGGATTCGAACCCGCAACCTTCCTGTCGGTGGTCCATTGCGTTAACCACTACTACAGCACGGCGACTGGTCACAGCTCCGAGTTAACTGTGACCGCCTAAGGATCGAACCTATGACTCCTACCTATCAGTTTGGCGCTTTGACTGACAGCACCAACACGCCATCGCAGACAAAACAAAACAACTAAACACAAACCAACACAATCGCATGATGCCAAAATGCACAAGTGCTGTGAATCCTTTCTGATAAAAAAAAAAACAATTAAGGAAATCAATGATCCAAATGAAATCATGTTTTAGGCCCTCCCTCCCCCCCCCCCACACACACCTTCCTCCCCCTCCCCACACCCTTTCTTTAGTTCTTTTGTTCGTTTGTATGTTTGCATGCCACAAGTAAACACTGAGTGGAACAATCATGATACATGCATGTACCTGTATATTTACGTCGTCAGGTGCAATTCACAGGATGGTAATGTTATGTATCTGTGGGGTGTCTGAATTACCCCGCCACATGGACAGCCGCTCTCAATTAAGGTTTCAGACAATACAAAAACCAAGCAGCTAACAAAGCAACCAGCCAGCCAGTAGAGATGTTATGGTTGTTTGGATGTTGTTTGCTTGTTATGCATTGGTCGGGTTCATTAAACACGGGACACATGACTGTGGATGCCATCATATTCTGATTTTTGTTAGTAGGTTGCGATAGCAAGGTAGCCAGGCTTTCATTCACAACTAGGCTCCCAATACGTATGAGTTGTTTCCCTTCAACATACGTAAGCGTCCTCAACACCACTACATCAGTCAAACAATGTGGTTTTCAGTTGACATTTGCTCATAAAGATTTTACTGTCTAAATGTGCCACAGCTCATCTGCAGTACCGCTAAAATATGTTTTCGAACTGTGGCGGGGAGTGTGTAAACCAACGCATAAACCCAAGAACACTGGCAAAATAGAATTTTAGTTTTAAACAAGAGAGCAAGCAAGCAAACAAATAAACAAAGTCATCAGTTGTACTGTGGACACCAGTGCATTGTGGGTTCTTTCGTACCCCGTGAGACAAAGAAAGAAAAGATAAGAAAACAAAGAAACAGAACACGAGTAGGAATGAAAGAGGAGATGAATGAAAACAGAAAGAAAAGATGAGGACAAGAAAGGAGAACGGATAATGCAATGGACTACCGACTGGCAGGTCGAGTGTTCAAATCACCATCAACCCAGAGTTAAGCATGCTATGGACTCACCGGGAAACCTGGACCACGCAGTCGAATCTAATCCACTTTAAAGATGTGCCACTGAAGGTGTTGCTAACATTTCCTGACTAGCACTTCAGGTATCTCTCTATCTTTTAGGCCTTGTTGACACCAGGATATATTATGAAAGTTAAGCGTAGAGCACAGCCCTATCACGCACTATCTTAGTTGAAAGTTCACAGCATAATGGCCATCAGTCCCATTATCATGAAGTTATCAGTCTTCATAACATCGTGAACATTATCCCAGGTCCTGTGGCCCTTCATGTCTTGATCTCATGGCGACCACAATTTCATTTCTTTTCTGCTGTTTCCACGCCTGGGGTTAATTCAGGTCGGGGTATTTGGTATCCATGGTTCATGGGAGTTGTCTTTGGACGGCTTTGGTGGTAGTCTCCTTACTGAGGATAGCTCACTCGGTCTGACTCTGCAACAGAGCAATTACAATCATTATCAAGGTATAATTTGGCAGCGCTCTTTGTGTGTTGAATCACAACATGCACTACTGAAGTGCACTGAAGGGATTCAGCAGCAGTGCAGTCTCCTCTGGTGGGTGGCCCCATAGTGGCTTGATATCGTTGGTTCCCATCCACCTCCTGGCACTAAATGAACCTGGGGTTGGTGGAGTCACGTGCTGTAGTAGAACTGAAAAAGCCACGTATGATCAGTGCCACTAAAGCGTGCAAAAGATGAGGCAGAAAGGAGCAGAGAGAGACAGACAGACAGACAGACAGAGAGAGAGAGAGAGAGAGAGAGAGAGAGAGAGAGAGAGAGAGCAGAACTTAAAAAGAGAAGAAAAGCAAGCAAAAGACAAAAACAACGAGGAGAGGATGCTTATACAGCATCTGCCACATCTGAACAAATGTCATTCACATGGCAGATGTGATGTGGCGTTATATGTGGATGGTTAATCAAAGCAAAAGAGGACAAGTAAGCAATGGAACAGGGCACAAGTAAGCAAAGAAAAGGAGATAAAGTTAAAAGAAAAAGAAAAAAAACAAAGAAAGGGAACACAGGTTCTCCAAGAAGAGAAGTAAGCAAAGAAAAAAGGGGAAGTAAGCAAAGAAAAAGAGGGGAAGTAATCCACTGCCCAAGAGAAACATGGAGGCAACGTTCTTTTTGTTGGCAGCCAGAAATTCGTACATGTAACCCGACATGACAGCCAACTGGGAACTTAACCAGACAGAAACCAGGATTTCCCTGTCTTGGAACGTTTCTCTCTCTCTCTCTCTCTCTCTCTCTCTCATACACACACACACACACACACACACACACACACACACACACACACACACACACACACACACACACACAATCGTTGTTGTAAGGACTTTTAGTGAGAGAAGTACACGAAAAGCTGTGTGTGTGTGTGTGTGTGTGTGTGGTGTGTGTGTGTGTGTGTGTGTGTGTGTGTGTGTGTGTGTGTGTGTGTGTGTTTCTTTTATACTGAAAAAGGCCTCTGGCCACGGCTTTCGCGAAGAAAAAAATGTTGCGAAGGCCTTGTTCTGGCCCATGACAACAGGGGTGAAGAAAACAGAAATCAATCAACTGAGTGCAAGTAATCATAATTTGCCATCAATATGAGATTTTTTTATATATAATGTTTTAAAATGAATATTGCAAGGTTTTTCGTTATTGTTTCGTTGTTACATGCCTTCAATAACGTAAATCTAAACACTGAGGGACGTTGGTAGAACTTCATTGGAATTAATTCAGCTTTCAGAACTCCATAATTATGTAGGGCGGACCAAAACGAACTGAATCTCAATTTTAATGCTGTCTTCACAAAATGGACAGTTACAATGTCTGTCATTATTTGTTGCTTTGTATCGTGTATCGTAAAAAGTGACAATTCGAAGGTGACATTCCTAAGCTGAATCGAGTTCTTGCCCTGTGGGTCATGAAATTACTGTATGTCCAGTGAAAAGTACAACACGTGCTTCTGTAAGTCAAGTTTGGTTCCGGCCTGCTCAGTACATTTTTACCAAGGTTTTCGTATCAATTAAAACATGCTGTTACCTAAATGAGTTGGTAATGAACACTAATTACAAGACCAATGTGCTGAGGCAGTCTCGCTGGTCTGTGAGATCCGAGTGTGTGTGTGTGTGTGTGTGTGTGTGTGTATGCTCGCGCATAGGCCTAGTAGGTTGGAAATACCGGCGGCGTCTGTCCAAACCGCCATTCCGATTATCATGAAGTTAACAATCATCATATCATCGTGAACATTGTCCCACATCCTGTGGCCCGTCATACCTGGCCTGTTGAAGAACTTTTCTTTTCTTTCGTTTATTTGATTTCATAATATTTTATATTATTTTATGTTTCGCAAACAAATGTGTTTCTACAGATAGACATCTCAAAACATCAGCATACAGAAAAGCAGCTGAACAAGTGACGATCACTGGTTTCACTCCATGGAACTGACCGATAGCATAGAACCAGTCACTGTCACCATCGTTTTTGGTCACACCTGTCTTTTCTCATGACCCTTCTGTTTCTGTGTTATCTTGTTTTGTTGTTTTTAACAGCCAGCATTTGAAAAATTACAAAACACTGCACTTAATCAGGAAACGCACTCCTATATTTTTACCGCACCGTCATCCAACTAATCGTAGAAATCTATAATACTTTTTTGTTTGTTTGTTTACGCTTATCAACTTACCCCCTCAAACGTGCCTCCAGACAAAGTAGGATCCCTCGAAGGCCATGGTCTTTGCTCTAGTCCAAACAACTGAGAAAAGGTCCTGGTCTTGATCATGCATCATCATCATCATCATCATCATCATCATCATCATATCATCAAGTGCTTTGCCACAAGGCGTTGGCGAGCATGGCCGTCTGTCTGTTTCTATCCCTTATTGCCACAAGCACATCTTCCACCCTCTCTGTCTTCAGCCACTCGGCAAGTCCATCTAATATTTTTTTCCCCCGGGTTTACCTGGTGCTCTCTTTCCCTCCAGATTTCCTGTTGTGACCGGGTGCTCCAATTCCCCTTTCCTCATAAAATGGCCTATAAATGTTGCCTGTCTTTTCCTAGTCTTCCTTATGAATGATCTTGTGTCTGCCTCCATCAAGACTGTTTCGTTTTTCTTTTTCTTTGCTGTCCATAGAACTCAACATTCTTCTTAGAAACCACATCTCGGCTGCCTCAATTTTGTTCTGACTTTGTGTGTTGACTGTCCACGCCTCAGAACCATACAACAGTATCGGTTCTATAGAACACTCAAGAACTCTCTTCCTGATGTTAATTGATAGGTACCTGTTGGTAAGAATGATTTTCATCTTCTTGAATGCTGTTTTGGCTTGGCCGATTCTGCTGGCTATTTCTGATGTGCATCTGCCGTCTGGTGAAATGATCATTCCCAGATATTTAAACTTATCAACCTGTCTCAAGGTTGTGCCGTTTGCTGTTATTTTGCATGAGGGGATTTCATGGTTTTTTTTTAATGATCATCCGTTTGCTGTTATTTTGCATGAGGGGATTTCCTGTTTTTTGCTGATCATCATGACTTTGGTCTTCTTGCTGTTCAGTTCCAACCCCTCACCTTTGCTTTCTATTTCTAGTATATTCACAAGGTTTTGTAGGTCCCTTTCATTTTCTGCAATTAGCACGGTGTCATCATGCAGGTTCAGGAAAGCAAGGGATTTGGGATCTCCCCCATAAAGCTGACTTACGAACAGCCACGTCTTTTAAATGAAGCCAGGTGGTAAAAAGCAAATGTGTTGAACGGTGATGTTGTGGATCATTGTCTTCGGACGCAGATAAGACCACACAGTAGAAGTAGTCATCGGCATCAACAAAGTGTCTGTAGGCTTGTTGAAGCTTCATATATGTTTCTTTGGCACCAGAAATACAAAATGGAATCAGAACGCGCATTTGATGACAAAACAAGACAAGACAGGCCAAAGACAAGCCAAGGCGCCTGTCTTATCTTGTCTTGTGCCTGCCTTGTCTTTTTTTGTTTTGTCATATCAAATACGCGTTCTGATTCCATTTTGTATTTCTGGTATCAACTTGATTGAACGCTGGCAATCACTTTAATTTAGAGGTTTCTTTTCCTCTGACGTCTTCATCATGTGTGCAAGGTATCGCTACAATCTGCCTTGTCAATAGCTGATGATAAATTGCTGTAGGGACATTTTAGATGTTGTCTGGTGTGTGTATGTGTGTGTGTGTGTGTGTGTGTGTGTGTGTGTGTGTGTGTGTGTGTGTTCGGGGGGTGGGGGTGGGGCTTTTCCAATTTCCCAGGTCCATATACGTGCAACCTGGTAGTGCCTGAACCCCTCATGGTGTGTATGCCCATGCAGAACACAAATTACGCTCATAAAAGATCGTGTAAGTCTTGTAAGCAATGGCAGTGTTTGGCGGAAATGGAAACACTAAGACTTCCAGCACGCACTTCCTGAAAACGGGGTATGGCTGTCTACATGGCAGAATAAAAATAGCCCAGTCGTGTGAGTGTGAGTTGCTGTGCAGGAATACAGAAGAGTTATACTTCACATCTTCTTAAATCTCTGGCTGAATATTGTGTATCAAGAACTACACCATACCCTAGCTTATTTGTTTGCTCGTTTTTCCTTAGTTTGCTCTATACATTATCAAAAACAAAACAAAAAAAGGCAATTGTTAATTTAGTTTTGTTGTGTTTCAACTGAAGTTTTGATGCATTTTTTCAACCCAGTTCACATCTATAGGCATCTGATCCTACCTTTCTGGGTCAACCCCCTTCAAACCCTCCCCCTGTCCCACATAAAACTTTCCATCGTCTCCCCACCCCACCACCCACCCACATACAGCTTGAGTCTGTCTCCACCATGCATCAGCTGTCGAGGATATACTGGGTCAATAGAAGACAAAACAGGGCGCCAGTCACCGTGATGACAAACTATGCCCCACCCCTAACCCTTCCTTTCCTCACCCACTGAAAATAGAACATGTCAGCGCCGCGGCCTCTCTCTCTCTCTCTGCCACCACAATTCCAAGATTCCAAAAAGGTCTCGCTGAGGAAGAATGACTAATATCTATCGGTCGGGGTTGTGCTCAGTGACACACGTTGTCTGCTAAAATGGAAACTTACACGTAGGAGTCGCAGCTGGAGCTACGACTTCGTTTCAACAGAAATCTGAAGTAAAACAAACCCAAACCAAACAAATGGCGGGAACAGAGCTCAGCATTTCATCACTTCTGGACTCTCCCAATCTTTTCTTGCGACTTTGGTAGAAAATATGTTATGTTTCAGTTTACGTTTTAAAATGACGCCATAGTGCCTGACAACACATTTCCGAGACTGTTGTTTGAAAACTGTGCTTTTCCTAGACTAAATCTACACATTTTGTGTGGCTCGGGGCTCCGTGGTAGAGGAACCAGCGATTGTTTCAGACAGGATTTGTGCCGAAGATCTCAGTATTTGTACGATATTGTGGAACTGCATGATGTTGAGGAGACATTTAGTGCTTCTTTACTTTCCTTCCCGAAAGCTGCTTGTTGCTACTCAGCGGCACCTTTTACACTACAAGTTGCTGCACAGATCATGAATCACCGTAATGGTTACACAAACATTCGAATTTTATTTTGTTCTTTCTGCTTCTGATTCGTTGAAGCGCTGGAAATCAATTTAATGACTTTTTTTGTGTGACTTATTGAAAAACTATGTCCAAATAACACACACACGCACACACATATTCAAGAACAGATCTTTTTTTCTCATTCTATTAAAAATGACTGTTCTGGTTAAAATACAATCAGCAAGAAATTAAAAAAATATAAAATTCTATGCATGCAATATATTCTGTTTTCATAAGCACAAACACAAACCATTCATTTAAAAATCACATGCTTCCCTCAGGAGAACTAGGAAAATAATATAAAGACAACAACAAAAATGACAACAACAACAACAACAAAGACTGTGAAAACTGGTTACTGCAATATTCCAACTGAAATGTTCAGTTACACCATCTTATACATCAATACTTCATCATGGAAAACCACGAGAATGTAATAAATATGGAAGACATTGGTAGACAAAAATGGTTAACTTTCACTCCCTAAACCTATTCTACGGGAAGTTGATGGGCAGGATGAAGGAGTGAAAGGATGAATGTCCAAACAATACAATAGCCTCTCTTCAAACATGGCCCATAATAAAAATACAAACTAACATACATGTCTGGCTGATTTTCTACAAAAACAAAAATCTTAACATAAACCCTAACTGTTAAACAGCATTCAATTGTTTATTCTTAAGAATCTACTGTTGAATACAATTTAGATTGAAAGAAGATGCTTTTTAATTATTTTTTCATGCCTCAAAGAGATCTGGAAGACAAATTTCTGACAGATTCCTTTTTTTCTGCTTAGTCTCAGCTGCTCTACACAACAAATCAAAACGATTCCAAAGGCCAATTCAGGAACAGCAATGCAATCTTTGTCCATTTCTCAGCCACCCCAAAATGCTAAAGTCGTCAATTTTTTTCAGCCTTTCACTCCCTATGCCTATCTCAGCAAGCTGGTAGATAGGGTGAGGAGGTAAACGGGTTATTGACGCACAAAAGAAAAGAATCAAATCCCTTTGCACGTTGTTGCCATAGCTTTATAGTATATTTTCACTTTCATCAGCCTTATGACTGCAGGAAACATTCATGACACAAAACATACATGACCTCTATAAAGTCAAGTGTCAATGCTTAGATTTCAAGCCCATTCTTGGTCAGTAAGGACTCCAACCATATGTTGCCGTATTTGCTGAATTTTGCATTTTGCTTGCTGAGAAAGGCTTAGGAAGGTTGTTTCTGTCATTCACATGAATTGGTTGTGACAATGATGTCACATTTCATTACGTGGAAGATAGTTCTGTAAACATTGATACTGATGTGGAGTTAAACCATTTCTCTTTCTACCATATCCATAGTGAAAGGATTAATATAATTTGAATGAAACTCATATAAGCATTCAGGTAAAAAGGTTGATTTATGAGAGGCAAGTCTTAGAGGAAAGCCTCATTTTGTGGGACACACAACAGGCAATATACTGACATGCACGTAACTTCCAATATTCACACACTGACAAAATGTAAACAAACAAAAAAGAATGTGTGTGTGTGTGTGTGTGTGTGTGTGTGTGTGTGTGTGTGTGTGTGTGTGTGTGTGTGTGTGTGTGTGTGTGTGTGTGTGTGTGTGTGTGGTGTGTGTGTGTGTGTGTGTGTGTGTGTGTGTGTGTGTGGTGTGTGTGTGTGTGTGTAGTGCATGATGGGATGAGAGAATGAACGTTCTGATTTTCAAGGGTACAACAGTACAAGAGGCAGTCTCCATTTTGTGACAAATTCAGTGGTTATCTCCCATAACATATAGCCCACTCTCTCTTTACATGTGACCTGGGCCTGGGGACTTAAAAATGAATCACACCAGTTCCAATTTCTGCATTTTAACCCAGCAATATCGGTGATCACAGCCAAATGGCCTATAAATTACAAATAAATATGAAGCCTTGGTTAATTAAACAAAAATAAATGTTAAAAAATAAGGACTGCGCTGCACTGTGGTGATGCGCTCTCTACAGGAAGAGCAGCCCAAGTTTCACATGGTAAATCCACTGTGACAAAAAGACATGAACATGAATATGGATATGGATAAGTGACAAGTCCAAGGAGTGTCAGTCCACTGATCAGCATACACTAACCTAAGCGACTGCATTATACACAGACAGTTGCTGCTTGTGTTAAAATCCCATGAATATGCCCACATTTCAAAACCTATCCCCCATCCCAACCCCCAAAAAAGAATAAGGAAAAACAGCAGTATATAGCTATCTCCGTCTGGTTGGCTCTTTTGAAACAGCTATGGCACCAAGATCTAATATCTCGAGTTCACACCCAGCCCACAGCATTCACACGGCCTCTTTGCTGCCCATCTTAATGTTTCCATTATTCTGGTTGTAACAATTTAGTGTTTCATGGGTCCCTACACACATGATTTTATGCACACTCAAGGAGCCTGCCAGAGTCGGATGGAACATACATGGAATTGTCACAGTGAGATACATCCCTCTTGAACATATTCCTAACCCAAATCCATTTGGATGTGCAACTATGAATCCCTCCCCCCAAAATGACAACTATAATAAACAAACATAAATACACAGTAAATGAAATCATCAAATTTAACACTTGGCTTGAGTAATGATATTCATCTAGTTAAAACATAAGGAAAGAAAAAAACATCCAACACTCTGAAGCCAATCTAACCATGTCTCTTCTTAACAGAAAATCCCAATTTTGTATTTCTTAGACCATGGTTACTTTCAAGAAGCATCTGGTCAAACTGGACTACGAGCAAGGACCTGCATGGCCAAAAGGCAAGCTAGAACTACATGTCAAAAACATGGAAGTAAAACAACTTGAAGGAATTAAATATCTATGAAGCATCTTTACACAGAATGGCAGCACGGATAGGGAAATTAAACAAGAATCCAGAAAGCAAATGCGTGACTTATCATCTGGCTTCTCTGCTGTCACGGCCACACAGACCTATGGATACAAAGCATCAGCTCATAAGCTCTATCTTTATACCAAGACTTTGTTATCAGTACCAGACATGGATGCTTAAAGACAAAAAGGCAAAATAACAGCTAGTGAGATGAGGTGTCTCAGAAAGACAATGAATGTCACACATCGAGCGCTTGGAGTTTGTTCAAGAGAGATTCACTGCACTCTGACAATTCTATATGTGCTCCACACAAACCTGCCAGCAATAATCTGGCAGATTCCCTGAGCCTCGTAAAACCCTATGTGGTGGCAAGGTCTTGAACTGAGGTACATGATGTGGGGGTGTGGCGACCTTTGAAACACTAAGCTCACACCAGCAAAATGATGGAAACACCAAGATGGGCAGCAAAAGGCTGATTTTTAACGTGAGCTGGGACTGAACTCAAGACATCAGATTCCGAGTCCATGGCTCTATACAAGAACCAACCAGAGCGCTCAAGACAAGATCAGAAATGAAGCCATTAGAGATGCTGTGGGGACAGTGCAATGTCTAGCACATACTGTAGAAAAACATGGGCTGAAATGGTTCAGTCACCTTATGAGGCTTCTGAGTGAATATCCAGCATATAAAACTTATAACATGAAAAGGCATGGATCAAAAGGAAGGGGACATCCTAGG
This sequence comes from Monoplex corrugatus, assembly GCA_030674185.1. Classification (NCBI taxonomy): domain Eukaryota; kingdom Metazoa; phylum Mollusca; class Gastropoda; order Littorinimorpha; family Ranellidae; genus Monoplex; species Monoplex corrugatus. Next base: position 31,380,791 of record JAPXFY010000015.1, read on the forward strand.
AAAAGATGGATAGGTGTCAAAGATACAACAGAAAGAATCGATCTAACTATGCCAGACACTACTCTTCTGATGGATGTCCAAAAACTGTATCTCCTGTCAATGCTTTAATGGCACAAGAAGACAGAACAATTAAAAGGCAAGTAAACATGAGGACAATGTGACTTTCATGATGCTAACATGACTTCCAAATACATTTGCAACTCCTCAGTGGTGTGGTTGACCTAAATTTGGTAAAGATACATCCAGAAACAGCTGATAAAATCTTTTGATAACATATTTATTTCGCAGACAACACAGATGCAAGCCTCTCTCTGACTTGAAGCAATCTTTTCTTTTGAAAAAGAAATTGGGAGATTGAAAAAAATCCCATTCTGAGAAAAAAGCAAATTTCACTGTCATATGCACAATACTACAAAAACATGGTCAAAGAAGTCTGTTGTATGGATGCATACACTATCATTTAAGTCTTCTATATATAATCATTACATAAGCACCATAATAAAGTTCCTTGTTATGAGTACGTGTGCACTGTCATACACATTTTTATATTCATATATGTGCATGTTCTGCAAGTCCCCAATGTCAATGTGTGCATGGTCATTCAATTTCAAGTCCTTTGAGTGAAGGTGTGCATTCTTCAGTCTGTACGCACTTCATGTGCAAGGAGTTGCTCTGTTGTGAGATATTTCAATCTCCCATAAAAAGTTCACACACACACAACAAAAACAAGACAGAAGAGGAAATTGTTTTTTGTAGTATGTGTATGTGTACCTGATTCTGCGTTTGTAATGTGTCAGATGGATTTCAAGTTATGGACATTTCACTTGATCTGATTCAATGATCTACAGTAATGGTTAGTGATGAACGCTGAGACTGAAAGGGCCTGGCCAAGAGCTGGATCACACTGACCCACAATGTCAACAGAACTCAAGCAGGATTTCCTTAGTGTTTTTGGATTCATTTTGTGGCTGGACATTTACAAAAGTCACATTGTATATTCCATTTTTTATCTACCAGGTATCAGAGATTGAAGACTGTACAACTCACACTCATGACTCATGTTAGAATCACAATAATGCAGAACATTCATTGAGTCAACCCAACAGCTGATGAAAACTTTCATGTATTTGTGTATTTATCTATGTTTCTTGCTGTCCCTTATCCACATCATTTCACTGCTTTTTGCTTCTCTTATCCATTTCATTTCAATCAGATTCATGATACAATTACACACCCACCCACCATCCAATCCTTAAAAGAAAACCCTCAATATTCTCAAATGATAATAATGGAAGGCAGAATAGCACACATAAACAAATCCCTCTTGAAGTCAATACAGTAACAAGCACCAGTTCACACCGCTGCAGATGGCTAACAGTCATTGCTGCAGATGGCTAGCAGTAAAAGGCATCAACTACGATGGTAAACAATGTATACATGAACACCACTCCTTATAGGCCATGCATCAAATCTATGTACAATCATACACCAGCAGCGCATTTCTCAGCTGTGGCATTCTACACAGTTTGTGGTGTTAGCAGTACGAAAACCATTGGTTCTAATGCAGTAGTTGAAATACCAGGAATACTAAAATCACCAAGTACGTTGTGAAAAAATTGTCTATGAAAAAGTTTAAAAAAATAAATAAATAAAACAAAAGGATAATAATCAGCATCTTTCTCTATTCCCATGAAGTAACATTCCTTATCCTGAATGACCAATTCCCATCTGATGGGAAGATCCAAAATGCCTGTTGCTGGGCAACCAGAATTGACATGTATTTGCTTGGCCACCTCCATTTCCCAATCATCTGAGTCTTAGAAATGTACAGCATAAAGGAGTTCTTTCTGTTTGGGTAACAGATCAAAGTCTGGGTGACCCATATCTGAAATATAGGCGGGGTGTGGCAGCAAGTCCTATTGATATGACATAATGACGTTACCCTCTCTGCTTTGCGGCAAGATGCATGGTCATGTAATATCAATGGTGAATCATCGAACAGTGTTTCATGTTTCTTTCAGATTGCAAATGAAAGCATATTGACCAGAAACATCCACTGGAATATGATGCGCCATAAATACACCTTTGTTATCACAAGCACATATCATCATTATCTTTATTTCCTTGCTTTCCTCTGAACTTGATGGGCCTTGGAGAGGTAGGAGAACGCCACTCTGATGGTTGTCTCCCCGATACTGGCTCATAGCTTATAACCATAGTTTCGTTGATAGCAACTATCCGATTCAAAACATCATCACCCTCTAAACTGCCCACACAGCAAAACAAATTCACCTTGTTTACTGCTCAGCTGACCACCATCTCACAGGCATGAGCTGACCACAAAGGCCATCTCAAAGGCATGACATTTCTAGACCAAATGACACAGTGACAACTAATGTATGTACATATCTGTGCACAATTAATCAGTTTACGTATGCATTAATTTGAGTGTGTGTATATGTATACATGCATACGTACGTGTGTGTGTGTGTGTGTGTGTGTGTGTGGTGCGTGGTGCGTGCGTGCGTGCGTGCGTGCGTGCGTGCGTGAGTGAGTTTGTGAATGAGTGTGTGAGTGTATGCATGCATGCTTATGTTCATGTGTGTGATGCTACAGTTTCATTGTCATTGTACTTTTGATTGATTTTTCTGAATCTGACAAAATGCAAAATTCTCCAAATGTATATACATGAGTGTACATCAGGTTACATAATTTGTATCTTTTACTGTTCACTGTCTTCTCAAAGGGAAACAGTAAAATTTTAGTGAAAGGAAACACAATATTTGCAAATTCCGATACTGCAGATTTGGCATACATGTTTGAGCATAAATGAGAGAGAAATGGTGACAAAAGACAACAAACTCCACTACAATACATAAACAACTTTGCAAATGAACAAAATAACAATACTATGTCACCTACACAGCAGACATTTTTAGAACTGGAGACAATGCAGAGCAATTACTTATATATCATAATGCTAGTATGGTTAAAACATTCAAGTGATATCCAAGACATTCGATGGTCAACATGGAAGACAAGGGATATTGAAATATACACAACAGCAGCAATAATTTGTTGCCCAGTAGTTGTATAAATGCTTTATGAAACCAAAAAGAAAAAAAAGGGGGCCAAACCATACAAAGTCTATTTTCTAGTGAATCTGCACACAAAGATAAAGGCTGTCACCAAAGTGCAGGGTGTGGCTTAACACATCCGTGACAGGCCGCGACTATAGTCGTGAACACTGAGCTTCACCTACTGCCGGGCCGTGCTAAAAGTTGTTTTGGTGATATATGGTACAGAACTAAATGGCAGCTAAAATGTATTTAAGTAATAGCTTTATAAATAGCACAGCTAAACTCAGCAACCTGTTTTCATTAAGTACACAAATTTTGGTGACAATTGGACTTCATTCAGGCCTGCTAGAATTTATTTTACAACTACTGGTTCTTTATTGGAGGCAGGCTCAGGCTGGCTAGAAGTTCAGGCAGAGGCAGGGCCAGTCACAATAGTGTTAATGATTAAAACACCAGCCTAGGATACGGGAAACCCAGATTCAAATCACAAATCAGACAGGCATTCCCCCTCTCCTCAAACTTGATCTTAGGTGGTGGTTTAGGTGCTTATCTCTTGAATGACTATATAAACTAAGGTCCCATGTACAGGACGCACTTAGTGCATCTAAAGATCCTACAGCAGCAAAGGAGTTGTCCCTGGCAAAATCTGGAGCAAAAATCTGGAGTGAAAATGGAGGAAGCTACAGACAGAAGACGGCAGATGGCTAGGATCCACAATGGCAACCACACAACCTAGCGCGGAAAAAACCTGCAAGAGGGAACACTGAAGCTATAGGACAGCAACATGACAGATACCTCAGCTTTTCTTGGGGCCAACATTATGAAGGTTTGTGAGCATCTGTTCTTTTGCCGCTTTACCTTCTCCAACCATAATAAGGTTTAGATAGTCCACCGATTAAAAGACTTAAGGCCTGTAGATGACATGTGGTAAGTTTTTCTTGGGCCAGATTCAAACAATGTGCAGTAGCACAACTTTCTCACCCTCTGGTAACCAATCTATCAGTTTACTCCAAATTCAATGAACAAATTAGTATTCCTTCGCTCTGTGTGTGTATGTGTGTGTGTGTGTGTGTGTGTGTGTGTGTGTGTGTGTGTGTGTGTGTGTGTGTGTGTGTGTTGTGTGTTGTGTGTGTGTGTGTGTGTGTGTGTGTGAACAGAGATGTCAGAAAACACCAACTTGTCATTATACAAATTTGAACAGGTTTTTAATGACAGTGGAGGAATCCAGTCAATCTGAACTAATAATGCGCATTAACATTGATCGAGTGAACAGTTCCAATCGGTCCATTATTCACATTGGTAACACATTTCAAACAGTCTGATTAACATATCAATAGGTCAAGTATGCACAAACGCATACAAAAACGATTTATATACAGAAAACGAAACCATTCAACAACCACTACGATAATTTACTCTGAACCCTTAAGATTGATTTACAACAGACAGAGTCAAAAAATGTTCAACATGATTGTGGTCATAAAGTTAACAAAATGAAGTAATAAACAATGCATGACAGTGTCACTTTCATTTCGTTACCTATACACTGGCTTCTTACATGAGGCTGATAGACAGGGGAGGAAGAGAAAGGGTTAAAAATGTAGCTGGTGCAAAAATTGGGCAAGTTAAAAAGGTTTAAAATGGAGAAGAGAGCCCACATCACATCAGCCTAGACTTCATCAAACCATGTAAGGCATCAAACCAGCTATTCAGTTGAACACTTTTCTAGAGATGCCAAAATCATGGATACAGTGTTTCAAGAACTTATCTTCATTCAAACATATCAGAAATATATTTTTGATGAAGGGCAAAAAAAGAAAGGAAGAGAAAAGAAACAAACATTAACAAACAGTCAAAATTAGAGAACTTAGTCACAATGCTGATCATAAAAAATACTTAAATATGTATTCTCCTTCCCCTGAACATATTCATTGTGCGTACAGAACATTAAATTTCTATCAACTTCTGGCAACCTGTGTTGCGCATTTACTCTCCTCACACACATGATCAATAACACTGCTTTATTTAAAAAAGCAAATAAATACAAATATGACTTAACCAAACTAAAACATGAGACAAACTTGTGTATTTAACTCCTATACTCCTCATGCTATCCACCAGCTGGTGGACAGGGTGAGGGAGCAAATGTTTAACCCTTTGACTCCTGCACCTTGTCCAGCAGCAGCCTGCATTGTCAACCATGCTAGCAAAGCAAGAGCTTAACCCTTTGACTCCCTCACCCTGTCCTTCAGCTTTCTACAGGAAGCTGGTGGATGGATGAGGCAGTCAGAAGGGTTAAGTTTTTGCAGTTGGTGGATAGGATGCGGGAGTCAAAGGGTTAAAACAACTGGTTAGAGATGAAAATTTCTTATGGGTGTGACCTGATTGAGGCATACGTCCATGGATTAGCACAAGGATTCTCATTACCCTCTGTTTACAGACATGAATCCTGACTTTTCTTTTCAATCATCAACCATTAGCATCATTACAGGTGTTGGCGATACATTCTATTATTTTCAAAAATGTCTACAGAGTTATATTTGCATTATGTTCAACGAACTTCAAAGGCTTTGGGTGGTCCTTCTATGGCAAGTTGAACTGTAACTTAAGTGAGTGAGTGAGTGAGTGAGTGAGTGAGTGGAGAGAGAGAGAGAGAGAGTGTGTGTGTGTGTGTGTGTGGGGTGTGTGTGTGTGTGTGTGTGTGTGTGTGTGGGGTGTTGTGTGTGTGTGTGTGTGGTGTGTGTGTGGTGTGGTGGTGCGTGCGTGTGTGTTATGTGTCGTCATGTGCACAGGCACACACAATGTATGAGAATAGGTGGATATGAGTCTTTTCTCACCCCATGGAGGTTGCATTAAAAACTGTTAATGATCACAGCAGTAAACAGCAGTGGTTTAACAGTCATTTCTATGTCAAGTTATTGTTAATTCATCAGGGCCTCTCAACACTTATATCAGCAGCCTGTATTTAAAAAACAACAAAACCAAACCAAATGAATAATCAATGTAGCTGCCAAACAGATACATGATAAAAAAAAATGTTGCTGCTAGGTTTGTTTTCAAGTTTTGTAGATGTCAGGTTTTTGCTAGCAATTACAAAACTGCTTTTTAATATCTCATGTTCTATCTTTTTTTTTTCTTCCAGAAAAAGATTACTTTTTACTAGTAGATATGTGTGTGCGAGTTACCAAAATAGGTTACCAAGATTTTCGTAGGTTTGGAACTTTACCAAAGTATGCTCAAAATGTGGATTGTTGAGGAGGTGCAAATGAATTAAGTCTAGAGGATAATATTTTAGGATAATATTTTATATGGTCAAGGTCACAGGGATCAACAAGTTCTAAAATTAGCACTTTGGGGGATGATGTGTGAACAGCACTCTCAGAAACTTCCAACAATATATAACATCTGTTTCCACTGTTGTAAGAGCCTACCATTGTTCTTGATTGCATGTTAAGTTATTTAAAGAGAAGCTTTCTCAAGATCACATTGACCCTGAGAAGCCCAAAATCTTGATTTTTCTATATTAATTTTCATAAAATGGGAGATTTTAAGAATGTGCTGATGACCACATTAACGCTAAGTTTTCCACTGTAGGTGCCATACAAATCAGAACGTCAGTTTTCTTCAACAGTACATGCTATGATGTGCATGCATTACATCCAAGCTTTCACATTTTTTTGCCCGTGTGATGAGACTTACAAGAAAGATAACTGAGGGATGCAAAAACGAAGTCAATGAGGCAGTTTCTTCCCTTTACTATGAAACTTGGGGGTGGGTGGGGGTGGTCAAATCCGTGGTATGACATGGTTCAATCAAATCTCTATGTAGTCTGCTTTGGGGTGATTTTCAAAATGATGCAAATAACGTTGCAAAATCCATTGTGCGCTTGAAGAAACTCTAGATCTGATTATGCAGGCAGGTTCTGATGTACACTCGTACAAATATTCCTGTATCTCTATTCTGATAAAAAGTAAGATTGTGAATGTGAACTCAGCAAAAGGACATTCTAACCCCCACCCCTCCTTCCTTTTCGTGACCATTTTCATCCTCTCCTTTCAAGAACAACTTATTACCAAGTTTAAAGTACAAAGACTATTAAAATCAAGTTGTGACTGTTTCCAAATATTTCCTTTCTTTGTAGTTCAAAATCAAGCTGTGATTGTTTCTAAATATGTTTTCTCTTTGTAGTTCAAATCTTCTTTCTTTTCCAAATAGCATACATAACTGATTTTTGAGAATTAACTGAGACCTGGTCAAGTTCATGCCAGTAAGGCTCTGTGTTTGTATGAGCTTGTGCTTGCGAAGTACTGCCTCACACTACAAAAATTAATCTTACCTTATCACAACCTGTCAATACCTTGTGTATCTTCAATACATGCACTGCAGACTGGCTTTGCAGCACAACTGGTCAATTATTGTTTAAGTGTCTAGCTACCCAGTCAATTTCTTTCTTTAAATAAACACTAAAGTTCTCACTTGTAAGACAAAAACATAAAATAAAATAAAAAAGTAACAGTTAAAAAAAAACGTAACTGTATAGAAACCCAGTGTGTAGCATACCCAAATAACACTGATAAAGTCATTCACAACACAATAAAAAGATTAACTCACTCGCTTCCACTGTCCGCATATACGGACATCGTACGACGAAGTGTTCGCGACCAAGGTCCGCATATAAGGATTCGGATTTTGAAAATTTGCACTGTCCGAGTGACGTATCGGGTACGAAACTCAAGAACGGAGATGATTCCTTAGTTATCCCCTACCAACTTTTCATTCACTTGTGCTGCATGTGATGCGCGAGTCACTCGCTAGCCAATGAGAACAAAGAGCACCGTTGGTAAGCTCTGCTCCATGATTGGCAAGATGGCGTTGCGACGAAGTGTTCGAACAGTAGGGCTGGTGATTTATTAGTTAGCGTTGAAGACGCGCTGGAATTGATCCAGATTGAAGGGTCAGTCGTCGAAGAAGACTTCTGATGAGGATTTCGACTCCTAGTGTGGAGAGAGACGTGGATTCCGACAGTGAAGTGGGCGCTGATAGTGGCGAGGAAGCAGACGAAACTGTGCCAGCACATGGGCCTCAGCAACAAGCGTCTGATTCGGACACTGACGCTGAAATCGGCAAAGAAGTTGACGATTTTAGGGCTGTGTTTACTGATGATTGGACTGACAATTTAGATTTCTTTCCTCTTGATCATCCTTTCACAGTGTCACTTGCCGTGAGCTTTTTCACTCCAGGAAAGACTACAGCCAGTGATACGTCACCAGTGTTTTGTGTACAGTGAACTTTTTTTTTCTGTATTTTCACTTTTTTTTTGTATTTCATGTTCTCTATCACCTGCTTGTGATTCAATATTATATCTCCTGTGTCTTCAGTGACTCCAGTTGTGCTAGAATGTGATGTAAAATATTTCTTAGCTGAAAAGGAACATTTGGAATATATATTTCTGACAGCTGCGAAAGTGCTAAAAAAGACAAAACTTGGATACCCCTTTTACCACCAAGATGGTGATTAAATTACTTTATTTTTTGTTCATGTATACACTAATATGCATTGCATGCACTCACTAAATTTCAAGTGTCTGTCTGCTCATGTATAATTGTTATAATTTTTTTCCTAACCTTTAAAAACCCTGGGTATTCAGGGATCAGCAAGTGGAAAAACTCATGGCATGGAGTGAGTTAACAATCTGTTGACCATTCATATTCTTTTTTTCCCCAACTGCTTTAAAAAAAATCCAAGGATTAGACTGTGGTCAACTTAAGGTTGATTCCTTTTTATCATAAAATAGGTTCTGGATTCTATATACTGGAAACCTTTTAGGATCATGATTATCATTATTCCCAACTGACTCACAATTATTGATCCCTATTGTTGTTGTCACCATCATTATCATTATGATCATTATCATTACATCACTATCATTTTTACACCACAATTTTGATCAGTCTTTGAAGATTATTCATGATTATTTCAAACTAATCAGTCAATCATGCCAGGCGACAGCAACAGGAACTAGTTATATTATGATGACTGATTTGAATGAATAGTCTTATGAAACATATGCAAACAGTTTACAAATACTTCAATCAGTCTATTACTATAGAGACGAGCATCCATGACAAAATTCTGGCTTTCAGCAAAAGACAACCAAGCAGTATTGTTCACAGAGAAATGGTGGCTACTGAAATATACAAAACATACCTGTGCTCTGATATGCATGGAAGAAAAAAGGTGTCCGCAAAGAGCTGAGACACTTGCATCAAAGAGATGGGGACATTTGTCACACCAAAGCTGCCCAGTACACAGTAGGAAAATAAAATTCTATGAACAATCATGAGCTGATTCACAAGATACTGTATAGGAAAGCATGATCCTATTAACAATCATGAGCTGATTCGCAGCGTATAGCTAGAGATCCTGCAACCCACCAGTCATATGGAGACTGTACAGATCATAATAAATTTCACAGAAAACTGTACAATGATAACGATCCTGTGAACATTCATGATTAACTTCACAGAATTTTATAATATATATCAGGATCCTGAAGCCATCAATCAGATTTACTTCACAGAAAGTTGTGCAACAAATCATGCTTCTGAGGGTCAAACACCATCTGATGCACACTATTACACATCATCAAAACTGTCTTCAAAGTCTGGTGCCCTCTCGGTGTGGGTCATCAACATAAGATTTGTTGGAATTTAAACGGAAGAAAGGTCTGGCACCGTCCACTGTATGTTGAGAGATGTCATCAGTGTCCACAGCTGCAGAAGATTCTCTGGTGATGTCTGCATGACTATCATCGTCCAGTTCCAGGACCTGTTCCAACTTGCTCTGAAGATCACAGAGACAACAAATTATATATTATGTTACCAAGAACATATCTTTTGAATCTGTGTATACACCACGCAATTTGAGTATATTATTGTAAAACATTCATTTGGATATTACCAGTGGAGACAGAAATGCATCTAAATACTCACTTTCGTCATCATTTAATTCTGCTATTAATATGTTATTGAAAAAAAAAGAACAAAGATATTCCTATAATCTAAACAGTTGTTGAAGAGTGAGATACTGGAAACCTCAATTCTCTCAAGGCCAACACTGCGAGGGCAGTGCCCATCTCCTTTCCTTTGCGGCTTTACCTACCCAATCCCTCTACAGAGGGGCAGGTAGCCATGTACAGCTGGTCAGACTAAAAGGTTGCACTCCAAAACCAATGCATGACTCTGGTCACCCATCTATTTGGGAACCACTCCATATTATGTCTAACCATAATTTTTCTATTTGGGAACCACGCTACCTTGTGTTTAACCAGAATTTTCAGCAGCCAATGCTCTAATCATTACAATGTCAATCACGTTTCTTTTTTCTTTTCTTTTCTTCTTTTCGTTTTTGTTTTTTGTTTAGCATTATCTTCCATCATCATCCATCTGTGAATATAGCTTGACACTCTGTCATGCATCATATACTATGAGGACTCTTACCAGCATTTGTCCATTATGAAACCTGGCCATCCTGTTTGCCAGATCACTTACCAGCATTTTTGTTCAACACAAAACACTACACACTGCCATGCTGTATATAAGAGGTTTCTTACCAGCATTTGACCAACACAAAACTTTGCCAAGCTAAATAGGAGTCCCTTACCTGCATTTGTCTAACATCCAACTCTGTCATGCTGTATACAATGTCCCTTACCAGCATATATCCACAACAACATTGGCGATGTTTTGAAACAATGAGGTCCCTCTCTGGTGTTTGTCCAACACCAAACACGCACAGTCAAAAACCCCACTGAGGGAATTTTTGAGACATTATCATTATTTCATTTAGCAACTTTTTAATGATTTCAAGTACAGCACTGACCCCAATAATGGGCTGGTCTTGAGGAATTTGGTTGACGCTGTCTAGACGCTGGAAGATGGTGGCCAGGTCAATGGTTTTGTCACTGACTGGGGGCCAGTTGGGGTCTTCCTTTATCTCCGACTCTATGTTGGCGTACTGATACTCAGACGTCTTACAGAACCGTGCTACCCAGTTGCTGCATTTCTCATGTAGAGATGTACTGTCCACCACATACATCTGCCCACACAAAATTCACAAGTCAGACCTTAATTATTTATTAACTGTACCTTACTTATTCCTTAGACACAGGTATCTCATAAATCCAATCCTTCTGTGTTTCAACACCCAGTAGCACATTGGGTTAAGATGCCTACTGGAGGATTTGGATGAAGCACAAATAAATGCGAGTGCAATTAATCCCTCTTAAGTTCTTCAGTGTTTTACAGAATCCATACTGTTATATGGATGTGAAGTGTGGACAGTCAACATGCAAAGTCAGAACAAGATTGAGGCAGGTGAAATGTGGTTTCTAAGAAAATGTTGAAAGTTCCATAAACAACAAAGAAAACAAATCAGACAGTCTTGAAGGAGGCAGACACAAAAAGAATATAGTGAAAAAGATTTGGAAAAGATGAGCAATATCTATAGGGCATTTTATGAGGCAAGAGAAATTAGAGCATCAAGTCACAACAGGAAAGCTGGAAGGGAAAAGAGCACCAGGTAGACCCAGGGAGAAAATACTGGATGGACTTGCGAAGTGGATGAAGACAGAGAAGGTCAGAAATGTACTTGCAGTGACAAAGTATAGATGCATATGGAGGGCCATGATCGCCAACAGCATGTGGGAGGGCACATGATGATGATGATGAAAGTGTATTTTTCAAAGAAATACAAAGTTTTGCCAGGGACATCTCCTCTGTTGCCATGTGAGGTTGTTTTTTCTTCAATCTTTTTAAAAACATATGTGCTAAATGTGTACTGCACATGGATCCTCCACTTATTGTCTCAATCAAAAGACTAGCATCCAGGCCACAGCTGGATATAAAATGAATAGAAAGGAAAAAAATCCTAGTCTGAACCCTGAATTTTTTGGGTCTCTGGCAGGTGCATTCAACCACTAAGCCACTTGAAACTTTTACAATCCTAAATGTTTCACTTCATCAGACTGGTGATTGGAGCATTCCAATTGTCTTAACAAGAAGAAATCCTAACTAAACATGGTGTGTGTGTGTGTGTGTGTGTGTGTGTGTGTGTGTGGTGTGTGTGTGTGTGTGTGCGTGCGTGCGTGCGTGCGTGCGTGCATGCGTGCGTGCGTACGTGCGTGTCCATCTGTGACAAAAATGTAAGGGCATGACTTCCTCATTCTTTATGGATGGGTCTTTATCAAATTCTTATCAAAGATGTGGATCTCTGAGGAGTCATGAAAAGATAAATTTCAAAGAAAAGGCACCAAGGTCAAAGTCACAAGAACATACAAATAAACAAAAAAGTTCAAAATCAGCACTTTTCAAGGAAGGTTTGTGAGCAGCACTTCTCAGAAACTTCTGACAATATTTAAAATCCTTTTTCGGAGTTGTGATTATACTGTCTACAAACAAAAACTGTCAAAAATTCAGCGAATCAATTTTCTATATAAGCTGAAGAACAAAAACTGTTTTCTATACCTAATTTTCTTTTTTACCATGTATCTATTGGGGGGGGGGGGGGATATTGCCACCCTACAACTAAAGTTTGTTTTGAGCATCTTTCGTTTTTAATTGAAGCTGAACTTTTTGAAAGTGATAAAAAAACAAATCATTTTCTTCGCTCTGACTCTCCATTCCTGAAGACAGACCCCAGCCATACATAACATAAAGAATGGTTATTTCGTATATATATAATTATACTGACATGGCAATTGTCTTGGGGCTTCATTTTGAAGTGACGTCGTTTCGAGAATTCATTGCACCGTTTGAACAGGTGTAAAATTTCAAACTTTTTATGAAAAGTTTATATTTAAGTACAGAAACTTTTCTGTTTTCCCTGGTAAAATTCAAGATGACTTCACTTCCACCATGTGAAGCTGTTTGATTTTTTCTTGCAACAGGTACATCTAGGCAAGCATAGATCTGATTCTATTTTACCTTTTGAGGTATCAAAACGTGACTGAAATTGAAATTTTGTTACAACTGGTAAGCCATACAGGCATCCACAAAAACTAAAACTGTGTAGTTCTAGATCTGTTCTAGTTTTTCACCTGCATGGAAATTTGCAACAAGAAATCCTTGTTCAGACAAAAATGTTTTATTCTTTTTGCTTTTATTAATTTTGTATGAAACTGGAGACTATAGAATAGCTTGATCATCTTGTTACTGTTTCAGATTTCAGACCAGGATTCACTTACTGGACTGCTTTCATCTGATTTGTTAGAAAGCATTTCAGTCTCTGCTTTCATGCTGATTTTGTTAGAAAAGCATTTCAGTCTCTGCTTTCATGCTGATTTTGTTAGAAAAGCATTTCAGTCTCTGCTTTCATGCTGATTTTGTTAGAAAAGCATTTCAGTCTCTGCTTTCATGCTGATTTTGTTAGAAAAGCATTTCAGTCTCTGCTTTCATGCTGATTTTGTTAGAAAAGCATTTCAGTCTCTGCTTTCATGCTGATTTTGTTAGAAAAGCATTTCAGTCTCTGCTTTCATGCTGATTTTGTTAGAAAAGCATTTCAGTCTCTGCTTTCATGCTGATTTTGTTAGAAAAGCATTTCAGTCTCTGCTTTCATGCTGATTTTGTTAGAAAAATATTTCAATCTCTGCTTTCATGTTGATTTTGTTAAAAACAATATTTCACTCTGTTTACATACAGATTTATCCCAAAGACAAAACCCCCCTCTCTCACCATTCCATTTACCCAACACACACACACACACACACACACACACACACACACACACACACACACACACACACACACACACACAACCTTTATATCCATATGCACACAAGAACTACACTATCACCAACCATCCACAAATGTAAGCACGTGCACACTGACAAACACTTGCTCTCTATCTCCTGAACTCGCCAATACATGTAGCTAACAAGAACCATTAGACTGAAACAATACTAACCTCCAGCATGACGGAGAGAAGGCAGTTGATGACAGCCACACCAAGCAGCAGAGCTCTGAAGCTCATAGATGGGAACTGGGCCAGCTGTACACAACACATGTATCACTTTTATGTAGTATCATGTTGTGTTGTGTTGTGTGTGTTGGCCTGTTCTACTGTACTGCAGCTCATACAAAAGACTCAGCAGCACAACTCTGAAGATCATAGATGGACACAAGGCCAACCACACACAATACAGAATACTGTTAAAATCATACAGAATACTGTTAAAATCTATGTATAGTATCCCTATATTAACATGAACTGTATTGTACTGTAGCTAACGAGCTACTTTTCACTTTTTCCTGACGGAGCGCACCTATGTGTGATTTGTGTCTCTCTCTACATTGCCTATGGGATGCATGCTGGCATGCGCTAACTGATTGCTCCATTCTCTACGGAGCGCATCTATACCTGCGTTGTACTTTTGGAAAATTCTCGCAGTCAAACCCTTGCCCTTTAAGTGACATAACTTCTTTCAGACCACAGTGGAAAGTTCCCACCACAGAACAATGCCTTCATTTATCAATTTAAACCCAGTTCAGACTTTTTTTTTTGTATTTAAAAACAGCAGATCCCTCAATGCGTTAGTCCAACCTGATCTTGTCAAGCACATTTCATATCAACACAGACGCTTGACTCTGTAAATCTCCCTCGCCCAAGTAATGTTCACCCTATGGACATTTATGACATTTTCGAAAATGACGACGACGCTGCTATGATGATACTGTGTGTATGTAGGTGTACATGTGTTTGTGCATGTGAGTTTGGTTGAATATTCATGCCTCCTTATACATGCATACATATGTGCCTATACATATACACAAGCACCCATACACATACATACGTACACACATACATGTGTGTATAATACTAGGTCTAGGCTATATATTTCATGGAGCTTGCACTTCTCCCAGTAACTCCCATCCACCCCATCTTTCTTTCTTCCTCTCTCTCCCTCTTAGTCATGTTGTCCCTAATCTATTCTCAAATGATCTGTATTGTCGAGACTTTTCCACTTTCAATAGGGCTTTCTGTCTCACCCAGTGCTTCAAGTAAAGTGATCCATGCCATTTTGAAGAGCCACTTCACAGCTGTCAGCAGGGTGAATGTTTCATCACTGTAAAGTGTATCTGATTGTTCTGGCATTCCTGGGACTGAAGTGATTCCTGTCTAAGTCTGGCCCACTTCATCAGTTGTGCCAAAGATCAGGCAGTCTCAATTTGCTGGGTCCCTTAACTTGGAAGAAACACACACACACCTGAGGGAGCCTTAACTTGGAAGAAACACACACACCTGAGGGAGTCTTTCACAATGACGGAAGACAGAAGCACATCATGGAGGGAGGAGTCATCTCCAGATCCAGACCACATAAGGTCCAAAGACAGTCTCCTTCATGAATCTTAGCTTCCCCTGGCCTCCAGTGCAATGAGGGAGATCCCTAGAGTAGGAAAATTCCTGGAACTGGGCAAGAGATCATCTAAGGAGCCAGATGACCGAGTCCTCTGTTCCTGTCTAGACATGACCAACAAGTTTGAGGCCATGTCCTTGGCAGAGACATCAGAGCACCTCCTCCACCAAAATTTTGCAGGCGACGCAGTGTCCACTACTGAATCATAAGACAAATGATGAAGCTGTCAACTTTTTGGTAGGACAATCCTATGAAAAAACAATGGATGGAGTCAACAACCATAAGTCATTCATAATGGCAGTCAAAAAGGAGCAAAAAGGCTTCACTTGGGAATAACTGGTTTGCTTTTATGCATGATGGACAAAAGGCAAAGGTCAAGATGTTACTGTCTCGAGTTGAACTTCCATCGAGACAGTCAACTGAAAGCAAATAAAAATGTGCTTTCCTCCATGGTTTGCTTTCTGGGACTTGGTCACAGGGGACCCACAGTCATCAATGTTACACATCAATGGTAGGCAGCCACCTCTTGGATGATAGTATGTAATGTGACCCTTAGGCGAATGATAAGCTGGGGGATTACTGGGTCTAAGTAAATGAATTCATTTTAACACCTTCACTGGAAATGCCCAGTGGTCACATTTCGGGGATAAGCTGGGGGATTACTGGGTCTAAGTAAACCTGAGGGGTTTTACTATCAGCCGATAAGGGTCATCGAATATTCTGATAACTTTGAATTCATTTCAACAGCATTCACTGGAAATGGCCAGTGGTCACGTTTCATTTTTTATAGCCTGCCTCGGAGCCAGCATAAAGGCAGCTGAAGACGGAGGGCAAGGAGGAGGAGCCAGGCAGAGAGAGACAGAGGCAGAGAGAGACAGGACTCCACAACACAACGCGATTCTCTCTGGCAAATAGCGCTGGGGAGTTGCTCTTTGGCGAACAGCGCTGGGGAGCGGTAAGCCTTTCATATGTGTTTTTAATGTATTGAAATTGTAAAGGAAATAAAGTTCTACCACCACGCCGTTTTGAGACATGCTTTGAAAAATATACGGTGGTAGACAAAAAGGAATATTAACTCAGTATTCACTGTGTTAGTCTATTGAGAGACTGTAGTGCAACATCAATGAGGTATGATAATGAGGTTGAAGAGATCAAAGATGTTGGATCTGCAGCATGATTGTCAATGTGAGATTAACTGATTCTGTGAACAGCTGACTTGACGTGGCAGGGATTGAGGGGTGCAGTTCAAGATCAGACTGCAAAGTCAACGTGGTGTCTCAAATCACTCATGATTAACAATGAAGTTAAAAAAAAAATAAAGAAAATGAGACATTGGGCATGATAAAATGTGAAGGAAGAGAAAACCTAGACAGAGACTATTCACATGTCCATTCAGTGGAGTATTAGCCAAGACAATGAATGACACAACCAGTATTCAGCACTCATTGAGCAGGACAACCTCAAGCAGGTCACATGCAAATTATGTGAGAGCCATGGTCAGCTAACTACATTTAGCTGGTCAGGTTAGCTATAGTTTTTGATTTGATGTAGGTAAGTCAAATATGTCTTTAACCAGTTGAGTGCCGACGTTTTTTGACATCCAGTGTTTTCCACGTGCCAGGGAAAAATGTTGCATCGCTACCATGTACATTAAAACAACTGTTGCTTCCATATTTATGGGAATCTATGCATGAAATTACTCAGAATGGTGCATTAGGCATGACTAAATGTATTTTCTGATGATTTATGTAGTAATTTCTTGAAATTACTACATATTTGTAATATTTTGCGGAAATTCCCACAAAAAACTCATAACCGCTCGTGATGGAAACCAGAAAAACAAAGGAAAAAATAGAAGATATGGCCCTCCTGATGAAATCTAAAACTATTCAGACTTTGGCAGACTTCCTACTAAGAGATCACTGACAGCTGACGAGTTACAAAGAGCCACAGCGTGCTGGTGCACCGAGTAGCTTGACCGGGTCAAGTCGTCCCCTGCGGCATGCCGCCCACCCCACTCTATCACCCCAGTCTTCCCTTGCCACTTCTAATACTACTCACTGACAGTGTGGCTTATATAATTCTACAATGTGGTCGTCTGTCTCAACCCTGCAAAGTGTTGGCTAGCTGCCAGTATGGCCTGTAGCCACAAACCCTTTGTGTCATGTGCTCAGAAAATCAGTACTTTTCGTGTTGGGCCTGTCTGCTGCACATTTCATACCAACAGCGAGGAACTACTGCTGTTTTCAAACTCTTCTTATGTCAGATTTGTCTTCTGAATCATCCTACAGTCATTTATAAGTTCTTGACTCAACTCACATGCTTTCAAAGGCTGAAAACATACAGCATTGCAAGGCAGTCCTGGTAGTGTCAACATTTTTGCTGAAAACCAGTTTCTCTTTTCAGATAAATAAAAACCAATTTGGTGAGGGTTGCATTGGTCAAAAAGCCATGTAAGGGAAGCCAGTCACTTTTATGAACCCTCTCTGAGACTGACAACATCAGTCAGTGCTTCTCTCCCATTTACATAAGGATGAAATGTGCATCAAACTACCTCCGTAAATTTCACGTACGTCGGCACCAGAGAAGGCTCCAAGAGGTCCGTAAATTTTACGGATACGGCACTCAAGAGGTTAATATTTATACATACTTCAATCGATCAAAATATAAAATCAAAGTTAAATCCATCAAAATAAAGAATAGTGCAGTGCTTCTCCCAAGATATCTGAAAAACAATTTACCATTTATAACAAACACTTCAAATTATTCACCAAAGAAAACAACATATTTATTATTGATCAAACTTGAATTTTCTCGATGTCAAAGTGTCAGACATTTTTCGCCAACGGAGGAACAATACTGTTATCTGTTTTCAATAAAGATAAGACTAGGTTCATATCTACTTGGTGAGACTAACGCAAAATTATGTCACACTTGGACTGAATACTGAATGAGCAACACACTGAAAAAGAAAAGTGTACTTTGTCTTCCATGCCATTTTTACGCAAAGGGCAGGATAAAGTTTGAATAATCTCTCTTGTAAAACATCACAGACTAGTGTTTTCAAATTCACAACCCCCTGAAGCTAAACTTTGTAAGACCATCTATCAAGTATTTATTTGCAACTCTCAAAAGACATTTTTTGACTGAAATACATTTCTAAAAGAACAGAACCAAGTGTATTACATATCCAAGTACCAGTTTTGTTTAAAACTAGCAATGCAGCGATCTATAAACGTAGGTATGAAATGCTTTTCAAAATCAATGCCTTGACTCGACCTTACAATTCAAAAACCATTTCCCACAACATTTACTTGTGACACCCAGTTAAATTTTCCAGACTTACTTTGTAATGATAACATTCCACATATGTCAGAGAGAGAGGGGAGGACAGAGGATAAAGGGGGGCAAGAGAGAGAGAGAGAGAGAGAGGGAGAAGATAGAGACAGACAGACTGACAGACAGACAGACAGGTAGGCAGACAGAAAGAGAGAGACAAAGACAAAAGACAAAGAGAGAGAGAGAGAAAGAGATGCAAATAAACAGAGAGACAGACATGACAGAAAAGCCTCAACTCATCCATACCTCCATGATTGAAGCAAACTTATCAGTGGGGTAAAGGGTGATCCACACAGTAGCAGCAACACATACAATAAGGTTGATCAAGAAAGCCCCTGGGGGAAAAAAGTTGGAGAAACAAATACACATTTTGCATTCTTCAGTCAAATGATACCTTCAGTTATAAAAAAAACAACATTTCCACATCTGTACCTTGCCTTCTTCCTTTTACCATTTTAACCTTTTCACTGCCACAGTATAACAGCATTCTGGCAATGTTGTGAACCAAGCACATTTTGCTTTCTTTGGTAGTTTCACTGATGTGCTTACTGCACATTTATTTATTGAGATATACATTATGTTTCTGATATCTGTTTATGTATCCTTGGCTATGATGTGATATAATAATTTTATTTTGCTTGTCATTGGTAAAGCAACACTTGATGCAATAAACAACCCTCCCCCTCAACCAAAAAAAAAGTTAGTTTTTGAATACTCTCACACACACACACACACACACTGCAACACATAAAACTACACACAAAAAAGTCCTTCTGCCAAAGAAAAGAGTTTTAGAGTATACTGAACACAGAGAGAAATATACGGTACAACAGATAGTAATTGTTGTTCTGTAACATTATCCACAAATCACTGTGGGTAATACAGTCCCAGTAGAGAGGGACAGATTTAACAGTAATTGTTGTTCTGTATGATAATCCACACATCACTGTGGGTAATATAGTCCAAGTACAGAGGGACAGATTTAACAGTAATTGTTGTTCTGTATGATAATCCACACATCACTGTGGGTAATACAGTCCAAGTAGAGAGGGACAGATTTAACAGTAATTGTTGTTCTGTATGATAATCCACACATCACTGTGGGTAATATAATATAGTCCTAGTAGAGAGGGACAGATTTAACAGTAATTGTTGTTCTGTATGATAATCCACACATCACTGTGGGTAATATAATATAGTCCTAGTAGAGAGGGACAGATTTAACAGTAATTGTTGTTCTGTATGATAATCCACACATCACTGTGGGTAATATAATATAGTCCTAGTAGAGAGGGACAGATTTAACAGTAACTGTTGTTCTGTATGATAATCCACACATCACTGTGGGTAATATAGTCCTAGTAGAGAGGGACAGATTTAACAGTAATTGTTGTTCTGTATGATAATCCACACATCACTGTGGGTAATATAGTCCAAGTACACAGGGACAGATTTCTTCTTCTTCTGTAGTTCATTAATCTGTTTATTGCCTTAATGGCAGGGTTTTAAATTGGCCTCACTAGTAAAATCACACTTGTACATTTAACTGCATGTAGCTGTAGCTACAGCCCACAAACAACACACACACACACACACACACACACACACACACACACACACACACACACACACACACACACACACACGTATAGACATACCTTATGTAGAACAGAAATAGCTTTTTTAAAACCTCTTTATTATATCATCAGGCTACTGATTTGCAATTTAAGCCACACAAAAAATAATCTAAGCTCTTCATCCTCCTCCTTCCTGGAAAAGGCCGACTTCCAAATTCAGCGGCGGGGCGACAATCCCCAACCCAGGCAGGTCACAGGTGGCGATGGTGAAGCCCTTCAGATATGGAGGGTGGCTGTGAATAAGCTAGCTTGCTAGCAAATAAGCAGTTCCGGACCAAACTGGCGGTGTTCCTATCAGCATGGGGTGGGGTAGCAGGTGGCGCTGCTATCCTTAAAAATGTCCCAGGTGTCCTATGACAGGTTCATCAGCAGATAAGGGCCGCTATAAGCCCTAGCTACGAGGTGGGATCCCCGGAGAAACAATCCCCTCTGTGCTCACAGGGCAGGACGTACGGGCCAGGAGCTAAGAGCTGGGCAACCCCTACAGAAAACCTAGAAAGCTGAAGACAGAGGTACCGACCGGGCCAGCGTGCACCTTCTAACAAACCATGGTACCATGCACTTATCGCATAATAGCTACACACTCATCGAGTTCGGACGAGAATGGTGCTCGCCCATTGAGGTCCCTCCAGGGTGGTGCAGCGTCGGGCTCTGTGACTCAACAGGATCCACCCTCAGCGACTGGAGGTCCCTCCCATCCGCCTTGCTGCGCCAGGGGGCGAGGGACAAGAGCGACTGGTCACACTAGAGCACGCACGAATTCCACTGAGCATAGACCCTTCACAGTCATGCACTGGAATGCAGAAAGCGTCCTGAATAAGAAAACAGAACTGGAGCATATCCTGCATGAGAAAGAAGTTAACATCTGCTGCATCCAGGAGACACATCTTCAGTCATACAACCTTCAAAATGAGAGGCTACCAGTGCTTCTGATCTGACAGAAATGACAGAAGCAAAGGAGGAATCCTGACTCTTGTTAGGAACAACTTAAATGCCTGTCTTGTTCAAACGCACATGGAAGACTCTGAATACCACGTGTTGAAAATCCAGACAAATGCAGCAGATCTACACTTAGTCAACTTCTACTGCCCCAATCACAAGCCTTTGTCTCTTGATACCATCAGCACAGAGGACTCCAACTTTCTTCTAGTGGGAGATTTTAAGTCACTCACAGAGTTGGGGTTATCAGCATATGGATCGAAAAGGAGAAGAAGTGGAGAACTGGCAGGATGACAATCACCTGATCTTGATCAACAGTCCCTTTGATTGTGCAACATTCTACTCCAGGCGATAGCACATTACATCCACCCCTGATCTAGCCTTCTGCACCGAAGACATTCACAAGAGTGTCAGGAGGGAGGTCGGAGAGCAGCTGGGAGGCAGTGACCATTGGCCTGTGTTCCTGACAACAAATCTTGGAGCCAGCACAGAAGCCACCTTCCCACAGTGGAATTACAGGAGGGCAAATTGGGCTCTCTTTGCACATCGCACCAGCACTCTCGCCAAAGACATCACGGTCCAAGGCAAAGACACCAACATGGTGGTGAAGGACTTCAACTCATGCATACTACAGGCAGCCCATGAAGCCATTCCAAGAGGTGCTAAAAGGAACTACAAACCATACTGGAGTAAGGAACTGCAAGATTTACAGGATGATTTGTCAGAAGCCAGAGAGGAAGCAGAAGTCAGTCCGTCTCAGGAAAACAACACCAAGCTCTAGAAAGCCAAAGCCAAATTTCTCAAACAGAAGCTTCAGGCAAGTCGCAGAAGCTGGAGGAGAAGACAGCCTCCCTTAACTTCAAGAAAGATGGCCGAAAGCTGTGGAGACTTACCAAGCAGCTCAACGACAAAGACAATACCAGGCAAAGATCACCTTGAATGATGATGGGAAGATGCTGACTGGGAGCCAAGTGGCCGATAAATTTGCAGACAGTTATGCAAATGAGAGCAACATCCCAATCAGCTCAGCAAAACAAAGAGAAGCAAGAAGAGAGCTAAGAGAGAGACAGAGCAACAGAACACCAATGGAACCCATGAAGCAACCTCTAAAACTAGGACAGCTTCAATCGGCTCTCAAGAAGCTGAAGCCAAGGAAGTCTCCAGGACCAGATAGTGTAAGTAATGAGATGCTGACCCATTTAGGCAGTGCAGCAGTGTGCAAGCTCCCAGAGATTTTCAATCACAGCTGGGAAAAAGGGTCTCTACCACAGACTTGGCAGGAAGCGACCATAAGAAAGGAAAGGATCCAAAGAGGCTTCTAGCTATCGACCAATCAGCCTGACCAGCTGTGTGGTCAAAACAATGGAAAGAATTGTGAATGAGCGCCTCTGTTGGTACCTAGAAACAGAGAACATCCTTGTGCCAGAACAAGCAGGATTCCGACAGTTCCGCAGCACGGAAGATCAGGTTACTTACATGTATCAGGAAATTGGGGATGCTTTCCAGGAACAAAAGCTGGTCTTTGTCACCTGGATTTACCTCCAAAAGGCCTTTGACAAAGTCCTACCTCTTCAACCACAGGGCAAGAATCTCTGTAGACAGAGTACATAGCAAGAAGTTTCCGCTGCGTCATGGCGTACCACAAGGAGGAGTCCTCTCCCCCACACTGTTCTTACTTTTCATCAATGACCTTGTGTCTGAACTGCCCAAGGGGATAAGGGCTGCGTTGTATGCAGATGACTTGGTGTTGTGGTGCAAGGAGAGCATGCATCAACTGCCACGTACCGAATGCAGATGGCGGCAGACAAGCTCAGCAGTTGGGCTGAAGACTGGTGTGTTGCTGTCAACAAGGACAAGTCTTCCACCACTCTGTTCACCTTGTCTCCAAAACAAAAGGCTGGCACCACCACCCTTGGTGGAACCCCTCTGAAGGAGGATGAAAAAGCCACAGACCTTGGCATCACCTTCGACAAGAAGCAGACCTGGAAGCCGCACATCACGAAGGCAGAGGCAAAAGCAAGGTGCAGGCTGGCAATTCTTCATAAACATGCAGGCACCACCTGGGGAGCAAATGAGAGAATACTGAAGACAGTATATCGGGAAACAGTCAGACCCTATCTCGAATACGGCTCTTCAGTGTGGTCAACTACTGCAAAGACGAACCAGCAGACGCTTAGCAAGTCCAGAACCAGGCCCTCTGATAAACACAGGTGCGATGCGGTCAACACCAATCAAGGAGATGGAAAAGCTTGCAGAAATCCAACCTCTCAGTCAGAGGAGAGAAACCAAGGTCTTGATGCAAGCAGAAAAGTTCAGGTGTTTGCTAGACCATCCCATGAAGCAGATACTGAACAGCCTCACCAAAAACCGACTGAAAAGGAGCAGCTTTGTCCATGAGAGCAAGAGGCTGACTCGCCAGTTCCAAGAAAGTCTGCCCAAGGCCACGCTCCCCCTTTGCCCAACAGACATGCCAGAACCCTGGACACCAGACCAGCCTGATATCAAGGTCCACACCACCATCCCATACCTCATACTGGGAGACACACAAGATGACAAGGTGAAACACTCCCTAACAATGGCTATGATTGCTGAGAGGTACCCACAGGATACATGTATACACCGACGGGTCAGCAACCAACGCTGTAGCCAACAGGGGTGTACACATCCTTGTCCTTTTCCCTGGAGGACAAACAACAACAGCAAGTGTCGCCACTGGAAGACACTGTACTAACTACCGTGCTGAGACAGAAGCACTCATGCAGGCAGCCTCCATGATTCAGACTACAGACTGTGACTGCAGACAGGTTTTCTTGTCTGACGCCCTCTCGGTGCTGCAGGCATGCCAGAACAACACGCTCCCCCTCCTGTCTAGAGCTCTGCACCAGATTGCCACAACCAGAAGAGCAGTTCTGCAGTGGATTCCAGCCCACTGCGGAGTCTCCGGGAATGAGCGAGCTGATACCCTTGCTAAGGAGGGAGCCAGAGAAGAACAACCTAACAACAGCGTCAGCTACAGTGAGAAGAGAAGCATCATCAGGGCGCTTTCCATGCCGAGACGACACAGGGATGATTACACCTGTTGTCTAGAGAGCAGCAAGTTGTCCTGGTGAGGTTGCGCACTGGTCATATTAGGCTGAACAGCAACATGTACCGCAAACTGAAGCTGGTGCCCTCCACAACCTGTCCCTGCAGTCAAGAAGACCAAACCACGGAGCACATATTCCAAAGATGTCCCCTTCACCAGGTGGCAAGACAGGACGCGTGGCCGACAGACACTCCGCTACAACCAAACTCCATGGCTGCAGACAGGAGCTGGAAAAGACGGCTGCATTCATCACCCAGACTCAACTGATTGTGTAGCAGCGTACGCCAAGAAGAAGAAGATCCTCCTCCTTGTTTGGATTGAATCTGTGACATACGCTCCTTCAGACAAAGTATTATAAAACCACCGTCACTTTCAACAGTCATCTGAATTCTTTTCCTTTGAAATGTCTGTGCTCTAACATTATGCCTGCACAAACAATCCCATGCTCTACAAGACATTATTATTCAGTATCACTATCATCTTCATTATAATCATCAATACCATTAACAACTGAAATATAATTCCATTCAACTGCAAACTACAGCACAAAATTATTCATAAACATTTTTTCTGAAAGGAAAATGAACAGACTATCCATTCATGATAGTTTAAAGTTTATTTGACAATTTCATTAGTGAAGGATGGCCCACAATTGACAAACAAATTTTACACAATTCTTTTTCTTGTACAGTCTGGATTAGTACCCTAAGACAACATATAAAAGTAATGGAAATATGTCTCCTCACCCTATGCTTCCATCTCCTCATTAGCTCACTGCTTATAGCTGATTGATGTAAACAATGCTTCCACTTCCTCATAACTCTCCCCCTCTATGGCCGACCCAGTGGACTAGTAGTTGTCCAGTTTGAAGACTGGATCAGTCACAGACCGTATAAAACTTGTCCTACGTCTATTGTGATGAAATAGCCAAAATGTCTGGCACACGCTGCCTGTTGCACAGAGCTTGGCCTAAGCTAAAGTTCGTCATCAGCCATTCTGAAAGAAAGGTCAAAATCTCTGAACGGATACATCCAAACACTGCAGTGCAGTGTAGCAAAGTGTGATTGACTGCTGATCTGATGTGTTATGATGTAGATGGACAAAGCTTTCTGATTCATGTGAACTGCGACTCGCCAGTTTAAAAATGGCGAAAAGAAAATTCCTTATGTGACATGGACATATAAATACCTCCTTAGCAAGAGAGGTGACACGTTATGAGGATGTATAAATACATACTTGGTGCTCTAAAGGTTAACAGTACTCACAATTTGAGAAGATGGTTTTACGGAAGGGAGCTCCTTTGCTGAAGGTGACACTCAGAATGATGTACTGATACGCAGATATCAGAAAGACTGCAGCATTTTCTTGACACTCATAGTCATCATCCTCATTGTCCACAAACGGCACAAACCTGAAACAGTTCATTTTGTCAGCAAACATAAAGGCAGAATTAGACAATAAGAATGAAACAAGATACAGATATTTTGTTGTGTCTGCTTTAAATCAGTTATGAACAATAAATATCTGTAAACAATTTTCATAATTTTCTTTAAAAGAAAATGTATGAAAAAGGTGAAAAAAAAGTCATTCCCTATAAGCGAATGAAAGGAAACAACGTTGCTTTTATGCTGTGCTATAGTACTGACCTGAACGAAACAACATTGTCAGCAAACAGAAACACAAGGGTATGCCTTATGTTGTGTAATGGTATGTCCAAACTACACACATTAGAACAATTCAAAGTGAAGATAGTGTCTTATACAAATGCAACAAGAAAACTTGAGGGAGATCAATCACATCAATACCAATATTCTTCAACCTTGCCACTACAATTGTCTGCAGTTACCAAAAATTATTCTAAAATGAATAGATAAAGAAATAAAAAAAAAAAAACCAGACATGTTTTATTACACGAATTTACTCAACTTCAAAGGTGCAAGAGAACCAGATGAAGGATTTTTCTCCCTCCTCCATTAGACCTGGATTGGTAGATTAGGTGCTAGTCTTTTGGATATGATGCTACACCCTGGACCTGGGTGCAGCATCCACTTCATATATGTAAAAGAACCCATGGCAACAAAGCATATGATCTTTGCAAATACTTCACTTTCACAGTTTAACAAAATTATACACAGGAAAAAAATGACAGTGCTTGCACAACAGTGATGTATTCTCTATGGACTGTAACTTGCAAATTCACATGGTAAATCTGTTGTGTGTCTCTCTCTCTCTCTCTCTCACTCACACACACACACACACACACACACCACCACGCACGCACGCACGCACGCACGCACGCACGCACGCACGCACGCACGCACGCACATACACAGATTCAAGTTCATATTGCTTATAGCCCAGCTGACTACTAAAGCCATATCAGGGCTAACACTACGTCAAAAACGACAACCAGGCTAAGATAAAAAGACAACAGTTAAAAAACATGCTCACCGTATTCAGGCGTAAATTCATATCAGGTGAAATCTAT
This sequence comes from Monoplex corrugatus, assembly GCA_030674185.1. Lineage (NCBI taxonomy): Eukaryota > Metazoa > Mollusca > Gastropoda > Littorinimorpha > Ranellidae > Monoplex > Monoplex corrugatus. The sequence goes on from JAPXFY010000015.1 coordinate 31,407,771, forward strand.
TGATCTCTTGTAAAAACTGGAAAATTGCATCTCTTGGGATGTCTTGGAAGAAGTTCTTAAAGAAGTCTACCGGGCAGTGCTTATGTCTCATATTGTACCAGTCTCAGCAATCAAGAAAGTTTCTGATGCTCAATGGCTCGTCACATGGTATACATCATGGTGGTGCTTCATATTTTAAAAGGAACGAATGAGTGTAAGATGTGTGACCTGTGCGTCTATTTCTTACAGTTCCCCGAAGCAGATGGGAGAATTTCTTTCAGGTTGGGGTTGATTTGGAAAACTCTGTTACCTGTCCGCTTATTCCAATCCCCCTACCACAGATTTCCCATGTAACTGTGTACTTTGGATTTTACATCTGTGTATGAAATGAAGGATTCAGACATCTTTTCCTTTGTGGCGTTCTTGGCCATGCAGTCAGTCTTTTCACTATCTCCAATACCAATAAGGTCAGGAATCCAGGCAAAAACAATCTGATAACTTTCACTTGTAAGAGTAGAAAGCGGTTCAAAGAACTTCAGAAGCTCTGGATGACAAATGTTTCGGCCAGCAATTGCCTACAAAGCAAAAAGGGAGTCAGAAAAATTGAGAAAATCTTTATGCTTGGATTTGGACACCAGTCAGTTCAGCAGTATAAGCGGAACTGTCAGACAGAATGTTTTGAAAATGGATAGATTGGGAACAGCAGAACAGAAGGCAGCAGCAGCAACAACTTCATCAGACTTTGATCTATCAGTGATGATTCTGTGGGATGATGGAAATTTCTGACACGGGTCTGTATAAAACGACTTGTACGAGGGCACTTTCCAGTAGAATGAGACCAATGAACTTATACGTCAAAGACTCACCGGCAAAAAAAAAAGATTCATTTCATCTGTTCGAAGTATTCACCTCCTGCTGCCACACACTTCTGCATTCGCTCGATCCACTGTAGAAATGCTGCTCTATAGGCTTCTTTGGGTATATGTGACAGACACTTTAAAACTTCTTCCTGCCAGTGATTTCTTCAGATGTGGAAACAGGTAAAAGCCACAGGGTGCAAGGTCTGGGGAGTAAGCAGGGTGTGGCAAAGTATGGATGTTCTCGGTTGCAAGGTATTCTCATATGAACCTTGACTTGTGAGCATGTACGTTATGAAGAATCTTGATTTCTCTCATGCCTGTGGTTGGTCCGTAAGCTGCATAAAACTTCTTGATGTCAGACAGTACTGAGTCTCTGTAGAACTTTCCGGTGATGGTCTCTCCTTGTTTGTATGTTTGAAAAAGATGGTGTATAACACTTTCTTTTGCGAACGTTGACGACGAGCGATTTGAGGAGGAATCCCACCTTTAGAAATCCAAGCCTTGTTCTGAGACTTTCTCCAAGGTTCATACATGTACACCCAGGTTTCATCACCTGTCACAATTTCATCCAGCCGCTAAGGGACGCAGTTCTTGTAAATTTTCAGCATATCTTGGCAGAAACGTAACCTACCCATTCTCTGGCATCAAAATATGAGGGATCCATCTTGATGACATCTTCCTGTAGCCAAGCTGATTTCTTAGGATCCTCAATGCAGTCGACGAATGAATGTCGAGACAATCAGCGATCTCTTCAAGGCTGACTCTTGAATCAGTATCAACCATTGCCTTCACACTAGCCACTAACTTTTCATCACACTTTTTGCTTTTTCGCATTTCCCCCTGTTGTCTTCAGTGCTGGCCTGGCCACTTGCAAAATGTTTTACCTGTCTGAACACAGTTGCTTTCGAAGGAGCAGAAGGTTGTCCCAAAGCTCTCATGTCCGCAAGTATTTCAGATGCATTCTTTCCGAGGGCAACACATACCTTGATGTAGGTGCGATAATCCGTTGTTGAAAATGTCATTTTCTTTGCCATTTTTCAAATCAGTGTCTGACAGGGCCTTGACATACACTGTCAGAATCATAAGATGGACCAAAGATGAATAACGAAATTTGGCACAGAATTACATCAGAGACTGACGTTTTCTGTGACTTATTTTTTCATTTTCTGTAAATACGTTTTCAAGCTATACAGATGTAGTCTCATTCTACTGGAAATTACCCTCGTACGCCAGTGAACTGGTACAGTCTTTATGGTAGGAAGCAAGATCAAAACAGACATTTGGTGTTTTCAAGGTCCATGGTGGGCTGTCTGGAAATTTGGAGAGGTCGGAAACACCTGCTAAATCTACATCTGCCTTTTCCATGAGGATGGATACGGATTTCTAAAGGAGCAGTGACTTTCGGATGCTTTCAAAATTCACTCTGAAATTTAGGGTTGAAGACACTGTCATGGGCTGGGTTTTCCAGTTCTGAGAACAGTTTCAAACAGAAATTTATGGTTAAATTCAGTCTACAGTTGGTCAGGGAGGGTTCCCTGCCTCCATGTATAAACTGTAGACAGGAGTTGCACCAAGACAAGAGGCACAGCCCTTGATGGTGAATGGGATCCAGTAGTTTCAGGTAGGAGGGTCTCGCACAGGCATATACTGCATAGCCATAGTCTAGTTTAGAAATTGAAGCTCTGTAGAGGTGAAGTAGTGTTTTCTTGTCGGCACCCCAGTCTGTATGAGCTATGACTCGAAGAATATTCAGAGCTTTCTGACATGAGCTTTTCAGATGTTGGATATGACTGAGAAAATTCAACTTTTAATCAGGTGGAATGATGGACATTCCCAGAGGGATGTCTGAATCAGCAAAGAATTGTCGCAGGTTATGAAAGTGGATAACTGTGTTTTGGATGCGGAAAAAGTAAAGCCATTCATCTCTGCCCACTGTTGGATCCTATCTATGCACTGCTGCAGCCACCGTTGAATGGCAACATGACGCTTCCCCTGCAAAATCATCTACACACAGGGAACAGTCAGAGCCCTGCCGTACAGACTTCACTATATTGTTGATCATAATACTGAACAGCACAGAGAGAGAATGCTCCTTTGTGGTAACACCCAGTTTCTGCTCATGGATGTCGGATAAAGTAGTACCAATCTGCACTTGGAACTGTCGCTCAGCCCAAAAAATTTTGCATAAACAGGGATAGATGACCCCAAAAGCCCAGTTCATGTAGATCCAAAAGTATTCCTGATTTCCAGGTAGTATCATATGCTTTCTTCAGATAAAAAAAAGATAGCCACTGCATGCTGTTTGCCCTGAAATGCATTAGGGACTGACATTTCAAGGCGGATTAAACAGTCCACTGTGGAATGGTGCTTGCAAAAACCACTTTGTTCCTCAGCCAAGATGCCATCATTCTCCAGTTTCCACATCAGTCTGCTGTTGACCATTTTTCCATAGCTTTGTAAAGACAACTGGTTAGGGCTATTGGGCGATTGTTGGAAGGATTTATAGATCTTTTCCAGGTTTAGGTACAGGGATGATCAGGGCTTTCCGCCACAAGAGAGGAAAGAATCCTGTCATCCATATGTAATTGTACACTTGTAAGAGGATTTCTAAACAGTTTTTCGGGAGATGCTTCAGAAGGTTGTAATGAATTTCATCCAGGCCAGAAGAGTCCATGCAAGTCAGAGGAGCAGCTTTTAATTCGGCCAACATCAGTGGACAATTGTACTCTTCCATGTGATCAGAGACGAGGTTACAGGCTCTCTTTTCTTTCAGGGATTTGTGTTTATGTAAAAGTGCTGATTTGCTGGCTGAGGAACAGTTGGTTTCAATGGTGGAAGCTCTCACCTGTCTCACCTGTCGGCGTCACCGGGAACAGTGTTGGCCGCTGCACATGATGTCCTCACAAGTTGCCTCCAGCACTCTCGATCTTAGCTAAGTCTGACCACCTCCTGGAGTTTCTTGCCACTGATGTTTGTGATGTTTCTAGCAAGTGATGCAGGTGGCCGTCCTCTGTTTCTCTTTCCTTCCACTTTACCTTGGAGGACAGTGGACATCAAGTCTGTTCTCTCATTACGGATTGCGTGTCCAACATATTTCAGTTTCCTCCGTTGTATGAGTACTAGGAGCTTGCGTGTAGTACCCAACTCATTCAGTATGCTTTCATTTGAGCGCCTATCCGTCCATTTGACCCTCAGCAGTCTTCGGTAAAACCACAGCTCTGCTGCTTCCACTCGTCTTTCATCCTCTTTCTTCATTGTCCATGCCTCGCAGCCGTATAACATCACTGGCCAGACAAGACATTTTAAGAGTTTTATCTTAAGGTCTGCTGTTATGCTGTGGTCTTTCCAAATATTGTTCAATTGAACCATACTGTTCTTGGCCATTCCAATTCTCATCTTTATGTCTTTTGAGCTAACAGGTTAGAAACTGCTTTTTTGTCAGTAATCAGACAATCAGTAATCAGACAATGCGACAATTTGAGATGGTTGATTGTGGGACAGATGTTTTTCCCTTTAATTTTTTTAACAATTTTCCATGCTGTCTTCTCTGAAGTTCAGGACGTCAGTTTGGAGCAGAAGTCTCTCCAAGACTGTTGTTTATTTGTTTTAAAGATATACCTCAACTTCGCTCACAATTTTTGATGAGCTCGTGCGTTGTCCACTGATGATGACTGGAAGACGCAATGTTGAGCTCTCTTCCGGTCTTGTTTTATTTGTTTACATTCTGAAGTAAATCACTGTGTTTTGGGTATGCAAGGTTTCTTTGATGACATGTGAATTAATTTTTTGACACAACTGAGGATGACTTGTGTTAGAGTTGCCAGATCATCACTTTGCAGAACGTTTTTACTTGTTAAGACAACTGGAAAATGGTCACTTCCATGCAGATCATACAGAAATCTCCACTCATAGTCCAAGACCAGTGAAGCATCACACAGATCTACACAGGAAAGTGCACCACTTCCATGATGAACATAAGCAGGAAACCCATCATTCAGACAGCATAAGTCTAATTCTGAGAAGGTATTTTCCAGCAGGTGACCACGGGCTGATGTATCTGCACTACCCCAAAGTGGGGAATGGCCATTCAAATCGCCTAACAACAGAAAACGTTTAGGAAGTTCCTGAATCAGATCAGCCAGTTCTTCTTTTGTAACAGGAACAGATGGAGGTAGGTACAGGGAACAGATGGTTGCAAAGAAGGGTTCAGACTAACAGGGCTAAACAAAACAGACCTGTCCAGGAGCAAAGACACTCCACCTGTTACTCCTCCACCTTCAGGTTCTGCTGTTTTGCAATAATATTGAAATGCATTATAGAAAAACTTTTCCCTTCATGCGCAAACATTTCTTGTAGATCCAGCTCAGTGGGCTGAAGGTCATGGCAAAGTAGCAGGAGCTCCTCTAAATTTGAGTTGACACCTCTTATGTTCTAATTGACAATAGTTTTCATTATCGATAAATTTAGTCTATATCCATCTCACCATCCTCAATCTGCAATGGAGTGTATTTATTTTCTAATTTTTTTCTGCTTTTTTCAGGCGATCAGACCTGATGACTTGACTTGCCTGCAGGCAAAGAGGGCTTTGGCCCTTAAAGCATTGGTGGAGATTTCTTCATCTCCACTAGCATCAGTCTGCCCCCCTCTCCCCCACTTGCTTCCGGAATATGACCCAGCGTACCTCAACAACACTCAGGCCCTTCAATTCAGTCCTAATTTCTTCTTCTGGAACTTTCAGCTCAGGGCACTTAATAACCCCCTTGCTGCTGTTTAATCCTTGTGCAGAGAACTTTAATTCCAAGGTCCACCAACAGTGATGCTTTCAACAGACGCTCAAGACTGTTTTTTGTCTTTACACTCAATAAGATAATCTCCATTTCAGTGCTTGTTTGTTGTCTTCAGGTTGCCAGTGAAGGCCTGAAATCCCTTGTGTATTGCAAAAGGACTTGGTGATGATAGTGGTTTATCCTAATTTGTTCCTCCCACGATCAGCCATGCTGCCCTGAAGCCTGTCTCTTGCCAAACTTCAGTGTCCGAATCTGAGTCACCATCATAACATTTCTTTTCCTTTTTGATGTATTTAATTTACTCATGAGCATAGGCTCAACGATGACAGAAATTTGGTGGTCACCCCAGGAGAGCTGGGGAAGGGACAATGGATGGCCAATCTCATGGCGTCCGTCCGCCTGGCACCATTCCACATGAATCCAGACAGTGTACTTTCATAACTGACAAACGTACAGCCACCCATCCCATGGCCTTGTAACTTGAGCTCGGGATTACAGGTTGCTTGCAGCAACCACTCATGATTATGAAGATGGAGATGAAGAAAATGGAAATGAAGGTGGAACCATACTTATCTCATCCCTCCCCCTTGACCTGTCTGACATGGGTAACCCTAAAAGGGGCATCAATTTACACTGTCAAGTCTAGTTCACCTAACTGCCTTTGTTCTCAGGACTGTCAGTAGTGAAAAAACAAAGCTTTCCAACAAGTAGCCCTGTCGCATAGCTCAAGACATCATCGAGACCTCAAGCCCCCACAACCATGACAAGGTGGTGATCCCCTCAAGGCGTAGACACACACACACACACACAAATGAAAATGCCAAAACTAAAACCCAGAAGAGAAGGCAGGCAGGTGAACTAACTATGAGAGCAAAAACTCATGTATTAGTTTCTTATGACTCAAGTTGGTTTCTTTGACATTCAAGTCGATTCAAACTGATCAATAACCTACATGATGCCACATGTCAGAGAAGTAGCAAGTGACCCAAACTACCTACCATGGTTGTTGCCGGAGGTAGAGCCAAACAAAGACCTGGGCCGTAACGATGATAACCAGCTGGGACAGGATGGACAAGATAGGGCCCGGACTGATTAGGCTGACTGCGGGAGGTTGCTTGGCCAGTTCCTTATAGGGGCCTGTCATGCTGACTGAAATTATCATGAAATGCCAACATTAATACCATACTCAACATATCTCTTACGTCAACAGCCAAACCTAACTTTCAGATTTTCAAAATGCATTGTTGGAAGCAACTGGCAATGCCGCCATAACTCTTGGACTCCCGAACCCTGTCCATCAGCATCCATTGTCAACCATGCTAGCAAAGCAAAAACTTAATCCTTTGATTCTCTCACCCTAGAGTGATGGAGTCAACGGCTTAAGTTTTTGCACTAGGTGGGAAGGATGTGGGGGTCAGAGGGTTAACTGATGTATGTCACTTGTGGGAGCAAGGGGGCCTTGCAAAAAACACAGGCCAATTACATCATGGATTAAATATTCATCATCAGTGTTATTAGATTAAATGGGTAATGACTAGGCCCATGTTTCTGTAATGTGTTGAAACTGAACGTAATCCAAGACCAAGAGTCCATTTCCCTGCAGTCTGGTCTCATCTGCTGTATGGATGAATCACTAAGAGTGTTGCCTTAATTTCCTAACCAACAACACAGGAGTCTGTATCTCTTGGGCCTGACGGACGCTAAGATATATTATTAAACTTTTTTTTTCTCACAGCCCTGTTAAGCTATATGCACTTACCATTTTTAACATGTGCTATCCTAGCTAGATCAGTTCTCTGCGTTGGCCAGAATTTTGGTTCAGTGACATGCCTGGGTTCAACCAATCAATGACTTTCCTGCTTGATGAGTCTGTGTTCAACTCACTTGCTTCATTCTAAAGATGTCCCTCATAAGAACTAAGATGAGAGAAGTGGGGATGGGAGCATAGGAAATTCTGTCACAAAAGGGAAATGCATATAGCTAAACAGGGATTTGATAACAAATCTTCATATCAGCTTCATGGACAATTACTGTTTCTAACATGTGCAAATTCAAAGGATGGAGGAAGGTCAAGTTGCCTTAAGGTTAACAACTGAGAGCTCATGGATAGAAACATTGCCGATAGAAACAGAGATCCCAAAGTGAGTGGTTTATGAAGAGGTTCTTCTTGTGCCAATATGGTGTTGCTAAAATGTAGCTCATTCAAAGTGACAGAATGATGAAAGCCTGAAGATGTATCCAAGGCCTAAATATCATGAGCTCTGGCATTCAATGTGCTCCTGTCTTACTGGGCAACCAGTAGTTTAGGAGATCGCAAGGGAGATCAATTAGGTTACTTGTAGCAGAAATTGTGTCAATTTCATGATTATCACTATCTGAGAAGTAAAGACATTTGTGTATGGCATGCAAGTTTAAATGCGATTCCAGTACCATGCAAAACTGTGTGCCTGGCAACATTCCTCAACTGATTTATCCATATTGTCTGATAAAGGAGGAAAATACGTCAATGTGATGGTTCTTCGGGAGTTGGGTTATGGCTCTACAAGGAAAGCCAAGGAAATGGAAGTCATCTTGGTGGAAAGTGATGTCCTGTTTTAGCGGGCCTACTGCCAAGGCTATGTAGTTTGCTCATGCATCTTCTGGTGACGTAAACTACTAGAAAAGACAACATAGTCTGGAGGCTTGTATGGTGTGTTCATTACAGCACTAGAGACTAGTCAGATGTCTCAGCCTGGGACCTGCTTGGGGTTCCGGGCGTTTTTGGATGTCAGACCCCATGACATTTCTCTGACATCAAAGTTATAAGACAAGTCTAGATCCTTCATCTGTTTGAATATGGTTCAGGATGACAGAGCAGTAATCTTCAAAGCCAAAACATTTGAGTTTGACACTCTGGTGGTCACTTGAACAACAAGAATGTTTTGTCTTGCCTGCATTGGTCAAATTATTTCCTTAAGAATGTTCATGCATTTTCTGAGGTTCGTACCATTGCTAAGAGTGGATGAGTACGTGAACTGATCTTAAGTGGTGCAAAAAATGAATTGATCAGTTTGGTATCTCTGATCCAGTTTCTTCAGGGCTGATGTGGCACATGTCCGAAACCGGTCAAGAAGCAGTAATGATAATTGCTATCAAAACGTTTTCAAATTTTTTATAAACACTTTCATGATTTCTAATTATTCACGACAGAGGAAAAGAAAGCAGATACAATATCAATTTGGTATTGGTCTGGTTTCTTCTGTGCTGATATTATGCCTGTCCTGTTGAGAAGCTATAATGGCAACAACCATCGAAACTTTTTAAAGGAAAATTTTCAGGATCGTGGATTGAATTGTTCATGACTGAAGAAAAGAAAGTTGGTGGATGAAAACTGAAGATCAACCAATAAACCATAGATGTGGACCAGCAGAGACAGCAGAGACAAAACCTGAGATGTGGGTACATGTATGTCTGTATATGACAAGAGCATGTTCAAGAAATGAAGCAGTGGGCTCTGTAACAGGCTGACCGGGGAGCATAACAGAAAACCTACACCCGGATGCCGGTATTTTGGATACAATGCACTTGCATGCAGTGAACTGTGCACGAGATTTTCGTTCTGCACAGTGTCACTTCGGAACGGTATGCTTGGGCTTGCAATAAGTTGTCAGTCTGCTTTTAATTGCCAACCGGTGCAGACAGAGAGAGATAGAGGCAGAGCAACAGCTTAGAAATTTGTTGTGATACTTGGATTCAAATGGTGAGTTCCAGGTCTTATTTGTAAAGATATTTATTATTTCAAAGGTTGAAGTTTTAAGCGAAAGTGAAACTCCGTTTTCCAAAATTAATATTATTGAAATAATTGTTTTGTGGAACTTCTCTTTGTTTGGAGAATATATTATTTCTGTAAATTTGATATATTCTTCTTTTATTGGAAATTGGTAAAATAATTGACTGCAACAATAGCAGGAAACTTTTCATTCATTCATTGATATTTAAGACGGTCAGGTGAAGAAATAATTAGTAAATGTTCACTGCTATTAGCAGAATGGGTGAATAATACTCAAGAGTGAGAAAGATGTTTGTGAATGAGGATAAATAATTATGATGGGGACTTAAGGGCACAGACGAACGGACAGACGTTTGACAAGAGACAGTGGGAACAACAAATAAGACAAGGGGACTAAAAGAAACTTTATTGACACAGACAAGATGGCTGACGATGGGTTTGGCGGTCTGGACCCTCCCTCCCTCCTGTGGACGTGCTCGGGCTGACGGAAGCCAGTCGTAGTGAGGGAACTGTCGTCGTCGTCGCTGCTGTTGCCGTCGCCGTCTCGTCGTTGTCTCCGCCATCGTTATTTCTTTTGAAATGAATATTCAATGTCGTCCACGTCTGCTTCGTCCTTGTGTCAAAGTCCCCTCATATTCGTTAATGTCCACGATGGATGAATGAAGGAAATGAATGTTTGTGTGATTTGTATGAGTGTGTGAAGCGAGGAAGTAATGTTTTCATTATTCAATATTATCCTTTTGTATGTTAAAAATAAACTTGTTTTTGTGTTGTAATTCTTTGTCAATGGTTTCATTCAAGGTTGGAAGGGGTTAGGAAAGTGTGCACTGTGTGAAACATAATGTGAGTTGTTTTCTTACAGTGGAACTTAAAAGAACCATTGAACTCTGTAACACGTTCATTACAGGCTCTTGTATGTCTGTATATGATCAGACTATGGTCAGGGAATGAAGAAAGTGAGCTGAACACTCGTCAGACAGAAAGGGCACTGACTGTACCAGAACAAAGCCCAGGAACATCAGTCAACTGAAATTCTAAACAAGACAGAGAACTGAGCTAGCCAGGATAGGATATAATAGAAATGGTAATTGTGCACAAGTTTTAACATAGAATACAGCCCTATCATGCAATCTCAATCTGAAACAAAGTTCCATAGCATCATCACCATAATCTCCATTCTATTCATGATCACCACAGCATTGTGAAAACCTGTCCCAGATTCCATTGTTCTTCATGCACTACTCAGATGGTAGCCTCAGTTTTGATAGTTTGATGGTGTACTGAACCAAAATGAGCAAATTTTGGATTTTGGATTTTGTTCAAGAGGGGTTCAGTTTCAGTTTCAGTTTTTCAAGATGATATCTCCACACTTGGAATAGATTCCATATGCGCTAAGATCACAGATGCCATGTGATGGTGATCAAGGCACAAGCCTTAAGCTTGAAAAAAAACCCCAACAACAACCAAAAAAAAAACCATAAGCTGGCCAGGTCCTGAGGTCCTACCTAGCCTACATTTCTTTTTACAAGTATTGTATCAGTCTATCATTGGAACAATCTTGGTTACATGAAAATGACATGTGTATCTGTGTATCTTCAAAGAAAAGAACATATAAATAAAGTAAATAAATAATCAAAGGTCTGAATCACAACACAGCTAGTCACTCAGTATAAACTTGTCTTACATTACAGACACCTCCCCCCCCCCCCCCCCCCCCCCCCCCCCCCCCCGTCAAATCACAAAGCCTTAGCTAACTATCAAAATGAAAACAATATTTCCATAATTACAGCCCTGCCAGTCTGTCGTCCACTTCCAAGGAAAGAAAAGAGGAAAAAGATAAAATAAACAAATAAACACAACACAAATAAACAAAAATCAAATAAAAAAATAAATGCACAAAGGAGTATGCAGATAAATAAGTCAGAAATGAGAAATAACAGTAAATATATACACACATGCCCGCACACAGACACACATATATACATTCATACATACATACTCATACTCAGAGCATGATGGCTGACAGCAACAAAAACAACAAAAAGGAAACACACACATACAGCAGTGCTCTCATATACACAGCCAACACAGGTGTGGCAGATGAAAAAACAAAGGTAGACAAATATCATGACAAACTTATAGACATATAGACAACAATCAACAAACACACACACATGCACATACACACATGCACACACACACACACACACACACACACACACACACACACACACACACACACACACACACACACACACACACACACACACACACACAACACAGACACACACAAACACACACACAGAGTGTGACAAACTTGCCCATTCTACAGTTGCCTTTTCTCTTTCTTCATTTTTCCTTTATCTCCGTTTCAGGAAAAGCCCAAACACTTTCCATTCCACACTGTAAGGGACTCTTCATCATCAGGTGCCCTGCCGCATGGCGTTGGCGATCATAGACTTCCATCTGTCTCTATCTCTTGTTGCCTCAAGCATCTCTTCCACCCTCCTTGTCTTCAGCCACTCTGCAAGTCCGTCCAATATCTTCTCCCTGGGTCTACCTGGTGCTCTCTTTCCCTCCAACTTACCCGTTGTGACCAGGTGTTCCAAACCCCCTTTCCTCATAAAATGACCTATAAATGTTGCCTGTCTTTTCCTAATCTTCCTTATGAATGATCTACTTGTGTCTGCCTCCATCAGAACTGTCTCGTTTTGTTTTCTTTGCTGTCCATGGAACTCTCAACATTCTTCTTAGAAACCACATCTCGGCTGCCTCAATCTTGTTCTGGCTTTGCAAGACTGTCCACGCCTCACAACTGTACAACAGTATTGGTTATTGATAGGCATTTGTTGGTAAGAATGCTTGTCATCTTCTTGAATGTTGTTTTGGCTTGGCCGATTCTGCCGTCTGGTGAAATGATCGTTCCCAGGTATCTGAACTTATCAACCTGTCTCAAGGTTGTGCCGTTTGCTGTTATTTTGCATGAGAGGATTTCATGTTTTTTACTATCATCATGACTTCAGTCTTCCTGCTGTTTAGTTCCAACCCCTTACCTTTGCTTTCTATTTCTAGTATATTCACAAGGTTTTGTAGGTCCCTTTCATTTTCTGCAATTAGCACGGTGTCATCTGTGTATCGAATGTTTTTTTTATCATTTTCCTCCAACCTTTAATCCAGGGGCTTCTTCTAGATTTCTCATGATGTTTTCGGTGTAAAGTGAAAACAGATCTGGTGACAAAACACAACCCTGTCTGACTCCTCTTTTGATGTTTTGGAAAGAGCTTATATCGTTTTCTATTCTCATTGCAGCTGTTTGTTCCCAATACATGCTTCTGATTATTCGTAGATCTTTTCTATCGACACTCGAGTCTCTCCAGTTGGTTAAACAATTCTTCATGTCTTACCCAATCAAAAGCCTTGGTATAATCAACAAAGCATAAATACAAATCCTTATTCATCTCGATTGACTTCTCTATGATAGTTCTTAGGATGTATATGGCATTAATAGTTCCTTTCCCTTCCACAAATCCACATTTCTCTTTTGATTCTATTCCTTGTCCTCATCAAGGGACTGCACAGGGTTATTCTGAGATGGTACCAATGTTACTCTGACTGATGATAGCTCTCGTTTTTCCTTTCATAGTAGATTTTCAACCATCTCTATCTATTCCTTTTTGGGTCTAAGACGTTCAGTGATATGTCCACTCCTATTCTGTTCAAAAGGTATGAATTTAAGTGTCTAAAGGCCTAACTCTTTCCAAGATGGAGAATTTTTGTTGCATAGGCATTGCCTGCAAGTCTGTCAGCTCACTGATTCCCCTTACCACCAGCATGTCCAGGACAGCAGATCCATGCGAGATTTTGTAGGTTGATACCGCTCATTGCTTTGTGCCATTCTGGGGTTCCTACTCCATTTTTGCACTTTCTGAAGTAGATTCATCAAGTCAGTCAGGATAAAGGCTTGACTTTCTTTCATGTCATCATCCAGTGAAGTTAACCATGGGATAGCATGTGTGACTGCCTCAATTTCCATCGTTAGACAGGAGGTTGTGGTATGTAGCATTTTCTTCATGTTTGGTGTTTCCATTCTGTTGGACAGTGAAACCCCATCCAGATTTGTTATTGGTGACTGAGCCATCCATATATTTGGTTACATCTTTGGGGTTGCAATTTAGTTGCCCCATGAGTAGTTGAATATCTGCATCTGCTTTCCCTTCTGGCCATTCATGACATCTCTCTAGATTTTTCAGTATGATTGTTTTGCATATATTTTTGAAATGGTTTGGATGTTTTTCCCATTCCTTTGTCCCTTTGAGTTCTGAGAGGTTCATTGCACTTAAGATTGAGTACTGAGGGGTTCATTGCACTTAAGACAATTCCTTATGTGCTCCATCCAAATTTACCAGCACTTACCCAGCAGACTCTCTGAGCCTGCACAAATTTTTTGTGTGCTGGCAATGTCTTGAAAAGGATTTTTTGGGGGGTAGGGGGATCAATGAAACACTCAGCGGACACCACCAGAATGATGAACACATAAAGATGGACAACACACAGGCCAGTTTTTAATATTGCTGGCTGGGATTGAACTCAAAAGATCAGATCTTGAGTCCATAGCTCTATGAAGAGAACCAACAGGAAAGGTGCAGCAGACAGGGCAATAACAACTTGTGCTGAAATTAAGTCAAAGAAAGCAGCAGCAATAAAAGTTTCCAAAGAACGCTCCCAAGATTTTTAAGCATGGGTCACTCTCACATTCCAGTTTAAGGGAAGTCCAACTGCTGACTTCATTATGTACCTAAAGCTATCACAATATTAGTGTTCATACTTCAAACATGGCACACCATCATGGCACACTGTCATAGCTCTACTTACCATTGTTTTCATGAACACTGTTTCATGACTCTACAATCAAAAAATTACATTCTCACCTTCAGGGTTACTCGTTTCTCAACATATCTGGCAAGATGAATCACAATTTATTTCATTTCGTCAGTATATGCCTCAACACTAGAGGTCACTTGGTATTCTCCAGCATGGTGTTCCATCTAAATGGATATCAAGTTCATGAAATCCACAAAAATCCTGGCACGGTTTATCTTGGATTAATGGAGAAGAAACAAAACGGTTTTGTGCCATTCACTGGTGTTGCTGCAAATATTTTCTGCCTCTTTTTAAGCTCATTATCAAGTAGAATGAGTAGATTTCTTTCACACATACATTCACATGCACACACAAAGAGAATACAAAAAAAATGGGGGGGGGGGGAGATGAGGATCAAGCTCTGCAGATGAAAAGATGGGGAGAAAAGAAGAAGGCAGAAACAAATTCAGACACAAAAAAACAAGGAAAACAAGAAAGCCAAGAATGAGTCAACTTGTGCCAGTCTATTCCATGCTGTGTGGCCAGTAAGAATGACTGTCAATGGAAATGATTCAGCATCCAAACAGCCACTGAACAGCTACATGATAATTCTGGCTGATGACAGAGAGCAAAACTAGTCCAGGTTGCTATGGTTTTGGATTTGGTGTATACAAAGTTAAATGAGTTCTTAAAAAAACAATTGCAATCCTTGTTAGTTTTCCTTATCTACTTACATGTGATGAACAGTGTGGTGATGATAAACAAATCTGCCCAAAGGAACTCTGGATCTGTCAAATTAGCACCAATCTGAAACAACACAAATTCAAGTTACTCAATTTCAAACTGAGGTCTGGACGATGTTAAGATTAATGATCAAGTCAAAGAGAGCGGGTTCAAGTCTGACATACAGAACTTTCTTCATGCAGCTTCCAGACTGCCCATCTGTAAATATGTACCTGACCCTGCTGAGAGACAGGGAAAATAAAGCAGAGAAAAGGGGAAAGGATTGGGACCTGTTTTCAAAAAGGGATTCAAGAGCAAGTCTCTACCACCTCACCCTCCATAAACATTTTACCTTTTTAATATCAAAAAAAATTTAATTCCCATTATCAGTAATATTCTGTGTATCATCAGAATCTATCTGAAACAACAAAGCAATCTTAACCTCGAGTGCCGTCAACGTAAAATTTACGGAGCTCTCGGAGCCTTCTGTGGTGCCTACAGACGTAAAATTTATGGAGGTAGTTTGAAGCACGTTTCAGCCTTATGTAAATGGGAGAGAAGCACTGACTGATGGGAGAGAAGCACTGACTGATGTTGTCAGTCTCAGAGAGGGTTCATAAAAGTGACTGGCTTCCCTTACGTGACTTTTTGACCTATGCAACCCTCACCACATTGGTTTTATTTATCTGAAAAGAGAAACTGGTTTTCAGCAAAATGCTGACAGCGTCTTGCAATGCTGCATGTTTTCAGCCTTTGAAAGCAAGTAAGTTGAGTCAAGAACTTATAAATGACTGTAGGATGATTCAGAAGACAATTCTGACACAAGAAGAGGTTGAAAACAGCAGTAATTACTCGCTGTTGGTATTAAATGTGCAGCAGACAGACCCAACATGGGAAAAGTATTGATTTTCCGAGCAAGTGACACAAAGGGTTTGTGGCCACAGGCAATACTGGCAGCTAGCCAACACTTCAGAGGGTTGAGACAGACAGGACTGCATTGTAGAATTATATAAGCCACACTGTCAGTGAGTAGTATTAGAAGTGGCAAAGGGAAGACTAGGGTGATGGAGTGGGGTAGGGGGGCTTGCGGGGGGGTGGGGTGGGGGACGACTTGACTGGTCAAGCCACTCAGTGCACTAGCTCACTGTGGTTCTTTATAGCTTGTCAGCTGTGAGTGATCTGTTAGTAGGAGGTCAGCCAAAGTCTGAATACTATTAGATTTCATCAGGAGGACCATATCTTCTATTTTTTCCTTTATTTTTTTGGTTTCTGTCATGAGCAGTTATGATTTTTTATGGGAATTTCCACAAAATATTACAAATATGTAGTAATTTCAAGAAATTACTACATAAATCATCTGAAAATACATTTAGTCATGCCTAAGGCACCATTCTGTGTAATTTCATGCATAGATTCCCATAAATATGGAAGCAACAGTTATTTTAATGTACATGGTAGCGATGCAACATTTTTTCCCTGGCACATGGAAAACACTGGATGTCAAAAGACATCGGCACTCAATGGGTTAAAAAAAAAAACAACAACAACAAGAACAAAAAACTCCAAGATTCTGTACAGAGGTTTTCAGGCTTGTTTTTCTGACATTCCAATTTAAAGAAGTTCTACTACTGACACTCTTTATATCTAAAACAATCACAACACAACACAAGTGATCCTAATCAAACAAGAACCAATGATAAGACATGCTACAGCTCAAGCAATTCAGGAGCCATAACTTTCTGGTCCACGATTTGTCCTGAACTTGGTCATCTTGATTCCACATAAAGTAAACTGTTGGAAAATTGCTCTCCATTCCCCCCACTTCTATGGTCTTTCTATGTTGTGTTGTATGTATGTAGGCATCTGGTAATGATAAGCATAAAAGTTAGATTAGTTTACAATAACAATAAAAAAAAAAAAACATATTTCTATTGGCCTGTGTATTTGTGTATCACTTTTGTGTCTATGACCATGTGTAAAAATTTGTTTTCATTCTCTCTCATACACAACACCGTGGTTATTCCTCTGCCCCCCTCTGCCACCCCCCCCCCCCCCCCACCATCAATGTTTTTTTAGGCTGACCCTGACCCTCTTAATCCAATCTACCTCCCAAAAATAAAAGGCACTTGTAATATTAACAATCACAGAAGAATCAATAACATGAACTAAACACAAGCATGCAAAGAATATATCACACAATATCATAAACATGACATAAGTGTGGTAACAATGGTAAGTGGTAGGATGCAGAGGGGTGTTGACCTTACCCAATATAAGATGAGAACCGAGGTGAACTGGGTGAGACTGTAGGATGCCATGTACTTGAAAATACCAAATGCAGTCACCAGTGAACAGCGACCTTCTCTGTAATGTTACATGTATACAAACTTCTCTGTAACATTACATACATACAAACACACACACACACACACATTATCATGCACACAAAAGCGCAAACAGCATAAGCTAAAAGGTTTGAACATTTTGACTTAACTATGACAATTTTGTATCACCATGGCAGCTTGAGACTTTTCTTTCCTTTATGAGGGAAAGGAGGGCAGGGGGGGCTAATAAAGACTTTACAGAAGCAATGACTCCGAGTTTGTGTGTGTGTGGGTGTGTATGTATATATGCACGCGTGCGTGTGTGTGCGTGTGCGTGTGTGTGTGCACGCCCTACAAATCTGTGCGTGTGTGCATGCCCTACACACCTGTTGAGAGTACACACACGAACATATGTACATGCATGACTGTGATTCTGAGAATGTCACTGTGTACCAAGGTCATCCAATAAATAGTGAGAATATCCTCATAACTTCAAAAGAAACAGCTGCAGAGCTTTGAGACTTTACACTTATCTGGCCCAATTATTCTGTGATCTAATTACAAAAGTACGACTGAATACTGTCATGTCATTTCTTCTCTTTTTTTAACTCATGTTGGGTACAGTCATTCCAAATATCATGGCCATGTTTAGCATTGAAGAACACCTTGCATTAAAATCAAAATTTCATAATAAAGTTCTGGCGCAGACATGTTAAAAACACAACAAAGTGCATGTGGGACACAAACTCTTTCACATGCTGCAAAAGTGGGTGTCAGTCTTTCAGAATGAATGAAATAACATTGAAGGCAGGCATACAACACATAGAGGCCAGTTGAAGCTACTGATGAGAAATATGATTCAAATGTAGAGAAAGTTTGCCTGAAGACTGGCAAATAACCAGAGAAGAGATCACTCATGACACTGGTATCAGTCGTCAATAGTTTATGTGATTTTAACAGATAAATTTGAAATGAGACATGCTGCAGCAAGACAGATCCCAAACTGCCTTACTGAAACAAAAAATGGGTACACAATACGCTGTTACAGAGACTGCTGAACAGGTACAAAGATGCCATCAAAAAACCTGGGTTAGAAGCTATGAGCCAGAATTGAAGAGGCACCTGTAGAATAGCACACTGCCACCTCTCCAATGTCCATCTTGCCTACAGGAAAATAAGGAAATTTAAAGATGATGATGATATATGCCAATGGTACAAGGGTGAGTCGACAGCACATTGCGTTCCAATGGGACACTATGAATCAAAACTACTATGGGATGTTTCTGATGAAAATACATGATTTGCAAACTCTCACCTGTCTCACCTGTCGGCGTCACCGGGAACAGTGTTGGCCGCTGCACATGATGTCCTCACAAGTTGCCTCCAGCACTCTCGATCTTGGCTAAGTCTGACCACCTCCTGGAGTTTCTTGCCACTGATGTTTGTGATGTTTCTAGCAAGTGATGCAGGTGGCCGTCCTCTGTTTCTCTTTCCTTCCACTTTACCTTGGAGGACAGTGGACATCAAGTCTGTTCTCTCATTACGGATTGCGTGTCCAACATATTTCAGTTTCCTCCGTTGTATGAGTACTAGAAGCTTGCGTGTAGTACCCAACTCATTCAGTATGCTTTCATTTGAGCGCCTATCCGTCCATTTGACCCTCAGCAGTCTTCGGTAAAACCACAGCTCTGCTGCTTCCACTCGTCTTTCATCCTCTTTCTTCATTGTCCATGCCTCGCAGCCGTATAACATCACTGGCCAGACAAGACATTTTAAGAGTTTTATCTTAAGGTCTGCTGTTATGCTGTGGTCTTTCCAAATATTGTTCAATTGAACCATACTGTTCTTGGCCATTCCAATTCTCATCTTTATGTCTTTTGAGCATGTTCCATCGTGTGTCTTGACTGAACCTAAATATCTAAAGTCCTTGACATTTTCTAGAGGGACTTGGTTTAGCATGATCTGGTCCTGTCTAGTGTTATATTTGCCTGCAACATGCATAACCTTTGTCTTCTTTGAATTTAAGTCCAGCCCAGCTGCCTTTCCAACCCGGTCTACCCTGTACAGGATCCTCCTAGAGCCTGTAATGTTGTCTGCCAGTAATCCTGTGTCATCTGCGTAGCGTAAATTTGACAGGTTTCTACCACCAATATTTACTCCCATGTCTTCTATGTCTGCTTCTCTCATGATATGTTCAGTGTATATGCTGAAGAGATGTGGAGACAGGATGCAACCTTGCCTTACCCCTTTAGTGATGTTAAAAAATTTGCAGTTTTGATTATTCCATCTGATTGTTGCTTTTTGATCATTATATAATGAAGCTATGAGGGAAACCAGATGTCTTGGAAAACCCATTTTGATCATGAAGTGGAAAAGACTTTGGTGAATCACGCTATCAAATGCTTTGCTGTAGTCAATGAAAACGATGAACATCTCTTGGTCTGTGTTTCTAATCTTTTCTATCAATATCTGGAGTACAAACAGCATATCTATTGTTCCCCTGTTTTTCCTATAGCCTGCCTGACAGTCGGATAGCTCTTCCTCTACTTTTGGCTTTAACCTGTTTAAAATTATTATCAGCAGTATTTTACTGGCATGACTGATCAGTGCAATTGTTCTATAATTGTTGCAGTCTTTGACATTTCCACTCTTATGTAACATGACAAATTCTTGGAGCTTCCAGTCTGTAGGCCACTGACAAGTCTTCCATATCTTGCAGCATAAGTGATGCATTACTTTGAGTCCACCATCACCTGAGTGTTTCAACAACTCTCCAGGAATATTGTCAAGACCAGGAGACTTTCTGCATTTTAGATCTTTAATGGCAGATTCAACTTCGCTGAGCAGAGGTTCAGGTTCCGTATCTCCAGGGATCAATTCCAAATTTGGCTCTAAATTATTTTCATGGCTGTCAGGCTTGCCAAAAAGTGATGTGCCATATTCGTTCCACCTATCCAAGACATCATCTGGTTCAGTCAGAGTGTGACCATCCTTGTTGTTGATGCATTGGTTTGTTGCTTTGAAATTTGTTTTTTTCACTTTTTTTATTTGTTTGAAGAGCTCCCTCGACTTCCTGTTTTCGTTGTGTTCATTGATTTTACTGCATTCTTGTGCCAGCCAATTTGCTTTGTCTCTTCTGACTTTACTTTTTATTTCCCTTTTCAGTGCTGAGTATTTTTCCCGCTCTCCCTGCTTTCGAGCTTGACTTTTCTTTTCTGCCAGATCTATCACTTCCTGACTTATGTAGGGCTTAGCTTTTTTCCTTTTTTCTTCTTTTCCTAGTTTTTCTTCAGAGATTTTGGTCAGTGTGTTTTTTATGTCTGTCCAGATTTCATCAGGATATGAGTCATTTTCATCCCAAACTATTTGCAAACTAAAATGTGAAAAATGTACATAATTCTCCACTAAATTTTGTTAATCAAGACTATTACAAGCTGTTTCTGATGAAAATTAAGACCTGCGATCTGACAGAAATGCAAAACACGGTAAATGATTCACCACTGATATGAAATGACAATGCATCTTGTCACAAAGCAGATATGGTAACATCACTTATGACATCATATCAGTAAGATGCTCTGCCACACTCTGCTTATTGCTGAGATAAAGAGTCCCCAGTCTTCTGAAAAGTACCTCATTGTGGTATATGTTGCCATGACTTAAATACCTGGAAGTAGAGGTGATCAAGCTGTTACCACTGATCAACTCTGGCTGACTAGCAACAGGCATTTCAAACCTTCCTAACAGGTGGGAGTCAGTCAACTGGGCGAAGGAACGTTACATCAAAGAAATTCAAAAGGATGTTGATCATTATCTTAATTTTTTTACTTTTCAGTCATATTCTCACTATTTACTGGAAGCCCTCTTACTTAAACAAGCATTTTACTATTTCTAGAAATATTCTTTCAATCTTCTCGAGCTAATGCAGTCATAATCTTGCCTCCCCTGTAATCAGTTACTGTTATTTTGTTTAAAGCCCAGCACACTGCATAAAGCCATATCAGGGCTATAGCTGTTTCAAAACATACACAATACTTTAACAGGGAAAAAAAGGAAAAGAATATTTCAGTACACATATCAATGCATTCATGCACATAATCTAAGGAGATGCCTCTAGCGTTGACCACTCTTTCCAATTTATCACACAGGGGATTTAAAAAACATACCTGAATACAAATTTAAACACAACTAATGACACTAAAACATATATAAAAACACGCCTAAACTACCTAAAATTGCTTCTGCATATCTGATTTCCCTAGAACCAAAATGTACTTAATACATGTATCCAATTATCAATCCTAGCAGAAAGTACGTAAGACTTTATCGAACACATACAGATGAATGGACCAGCAAGGCACAAAATGATAGGAAGAAATAACAGAAAGCGAAGGAACAAGGCAGAAAAAGAGAATGACAGAAAAGAGGACATTTCTAGCACAGAATTTCCAGAAGGTGGGGATACTATTTATACTGAAAGAGCCCCTGGCATCCCCACAGGGGAACCCCTGGGAATTCTCAAAAAAACATCAAAAGGCAATTCTAGAGTAGACACATCTTGTAAAAATTGTACGTTTCTCTCCCACTACCAAAATTTCAAAACATCATTAACTAAGTAAGCCCCAGAGGCTACTCCATGATAATTATTACCTAAAGAAAAAGATGAGTGGAAGACAAGACCAGAGATAGCTCACCTGATGACAGCTGGCACACACTCTATGGTGGGTTTCTTGGAGGTGAAGGGAGAGGCCACAGAGGCTTCTGCCTCCGACAGTGAGATTCCTGTTTGAGCTGCTTTCAATGCTCCACAGTCATTGGCTCCATCCCCACACATCCCAACATAATAACTGTGACAATGAAAAAAAAACCCACAACATTTAATTCATGAACAGTTGAAAAACAACAGTTTCCACTCATCCAAACTAATAATGGAGACAGTAAGCAAAATGTATTCAATGCATGAGCAGTCATACAAGCGTTCAAACTGTCCCCCCACACTCCAAGATAATATCTGTGACAAAATGTAATATATAATTATTTGGTGCATGACAGTCAAACATATACACAATCCCCACACATTTCAACAAAGTAGTTGTAACAACAGGCAAATTTTAGTCAAACAATACATATCACTCATTCATTAAGCCTTCCACTCCCTGTTGCAAATCTGTCTGCCATTCACAGGTCACTACATACAGTTATATGCTTTGCATTCATTGTCTGTGGTGCAACAATGAAATGACAATGTCATATGGCTGCCACTAAAGCCTTATATGGCTATCTCCTTTGTTGTGGTTTAACCTTCTCCCTCACATAGCATCAGCGCTTATGGAATTTATTAAGAGCATGGAGAAGTTATCTTGAAACTAAAATTGTGGTTAACCAAAAGGTTTTGGTGTGTTTGACAGAAATAAAGAATTGTTTCAAAAATCTTATTTGCTTCTGGGTATCAAAGATAGAACAATCAATGTAAAGTATCTAATTTACTGGAGTACTCCAAGAATTGTTTCAAAATCTATTTACTTCTGGGTCAAATGACTACGACATTTGTGGGTGATTTCCTGGATCCCCAGATCACAGACATCAGTTATGCTGTTGAGGTAGAAGATGTGCGGCCATCCCTTTCTTCTCCTCACCTCAATTTTCCCCTGCAGGACTGCTGATATCAAATCTGTTTTGGTGTTTCTGATCGCATGATCTACGTATTTCAGCTTTCTTTTGTTGATCTCTGTTCGCAGTTGGTGCTTAACATTCAGTTCCTTTAATATGCTATGTTTTGTTCTTCTGTCTGTCCATTTGACTCAGAGATGTTGTTCTATAGAGCCACATTTCTGCTGCATGATTTTATTTTCTCCGTCTTCTTAGTGTCCAGGCTTCGCAAACATACATTAACTCTTTCACCGCCAAGTTTCCCCAGAAACGGCACTCCTCAGTGCCAAGTATATTTTGGGCAGCCAATTTTGCAGCACAGTATGCATTTTTAAAAGCTTATATCTCAAAGACTATTAAACATTTTCACTTACTTTTTTTTTTGCTGTGTAAAGGGCAGATGTATTTATATATGAATGCTTGCTTATGTTTATGTGCTTGAGTGATTATTCCACAGATAATCTTATTATGAAGAAAAACAATTTTTTTTCATACAGTTTAGTAGTTGTACTGCTGACCTTATTTCGTGAGTTGTGCGCCAGATATGATTATAATAAGTGAGGAAAAACAATGGAAAATCTACACACAAAGTCAGCTGTCTGCTTATTCTACTCGGAGTGGTAGACAATGCCTGTCAATGTGCAGCCATTTTGGAGAAAACACTTCAGAGAAAACGTGAAGTAAATTCTGACAGTTAACAAAGCCACACTTCAGCCTTACCGCCGAAAAACTAGGTTGATGGGTAAAGTTTAAAAATAGCACAGTCACCTGCATTCACCAGTGGAGCTGACAGAAGCTTTGTAACCGCATGAAAAGTTATCGTTTAGCATGACCCCTCCAAGTCACACAAATGCGACCATGGCAGTCATACAGGAAGTCGCTTGATTGCAACCATGGTGGGAAAAGAGTTAAAACAGGCAAAATTAAAATTTTCAGGATTCTTAATTTTAAATCTTTGGGAAGCTCTCTGTCTTTCCATGCTTTTGTTTAACTGGACCATTTTTTGTTTTGCCACACCAATTCTTGTGGTACAGGTACCATCATTTGCTTGTACATATACTTTTAGATACTTGAAATGTTGGACATACTCTGGTTTATTTGAATGTCTGGATGTTCCTGGCCTTCTTTCTCACTATATGCACGACTTTCTTTGTGGTTTTTTTTTTAGCATCCAGCTTCGATCCTACCCTGCAACCTGCTGTATCTACTCAGTAAAGAATTCTCTTCATGCCTGTGATGCTATCTGCCATAAATGCAGTGTCATCTGCATATCTCAGGTTCGTGATGTTGCTTTCTGATCTTTATCCCCATCTGTCTAAATCTGCCTCTCTACTGACCTGCTCTGTATACGAGTTTAAAAGATGAGGCGAAAGGATGCAGCCCTGCCTGACTCCATTTTTAATGCTGAAGTATTTGCAGTGTGCACCATTCCATCTGATGTGAAAATTTGTGGATTTCATCCTTCTTATTTGCCGAAATATTCCTTTTGTTTTTCTGTGAGTGATTTTTTAGCATTCTTCTTCTATTCATGTTTGTTTTCTCTTTTGACTTTGGTTCTTATTTCTTTTTTCAGCCTTTTGTAATCTTCTATCTTGTTCCTTCGTGCTTGGCTTTTCTCTTTGGCTAGTTGGAAAACTTCATCACTTAAGTATGGCTTTGGTAGTTTGTCCACCTTTCTAGTTTTGACAGCAGTTTTGGTATATACTTTTCTCATGTCTCCCATTTATCGTTTGGCAAAGTTTCATCTGCTGTCCATTCTTCTAAGAGAGCAGAGAAGAGGCTGTTTGTTTCAACTTGGTACTCAGCTTTGATATCTGGATCTTTAGTTTATCTAGATCGTATCTGATGTGCTTCATTGCTTTGTGCTGTTTGTATGCTTTCATTCTTAGAGTTGCATTTACAAGCATGTGGTCTGTTTCACAATCCACTACTGATCTAGATTTTGCATTCATCACTGATGATCTCCATTTCTGGTCTATCATGATGTAATCTATTTGATGTCTGCTTCCATCAGCTGGTGATGTCCGTGTATAATTGGATGTTTGCAGAAGTTGTCTGTGATTGCGAGATTGTTGGCTTGACAAAAAGCTGCTAACATAATGCCCCGTTTGTTTCTACTTCCCAGTCGATGAGGTCCTATGCCACGTTCCCTTTCTTCCTTTTCACCTACTTTAGCATTTAGATTCCTCATTATTATGCAGATTTCCCTGATGGGTATCTTGTCCTTTATTGTCTAAAGGTCACTGTAGAACTTTTCAGTTTCTTCTTCTGTGCTTTTGGAAGTGGGGGCATAGACCTGGATAATACTTAATGAAGCTGGCTTGGTATTCAGCTCTGCCATGACTATTTGGTCACTGAAGCATTATGTTTTTTCAACCCTGATTGCTGATGTTTTTTGAAAACCGGGGTTTTCCATATGCCAAGGAAAAATGTTGCATCACTACCATGTACAATAAAACAATTGTTGCTTCCATATTTGTGGAAATATATGATTGAAATTACACAGAATGATGCATTAGGCATGACAAAATGTATTTTCAGATGCTTTATGTACTAATTTCTAACAGGTGTGTAGCTGGATACAAAGTGAAGAAATGAAGGATGGTAGTATGATTCTTCACCTTCACTTCCCATCATAGGCACTTCCACCATGGATAATGTAGCACAAAGTAGAAAAGAAATTGAAACATACATTTTATCTATGGCAACAGCCAGTCTGCAGGCTTGTTAAATGAAAAGCACCACTGATTTGTTTTAAATTAAGAAGTTTTCATCAGTTTGTCAATTTCTGTTTCAGTTTCTCAAGATGGCATCTTCGCATTAAGAATAAATTCCATATATGACTCATTTTCAAGAAATGGGGCCAAAGTCAATTTTGGGGGATATTAAGATATATATATATATATATATAATATATATATATATATATATATAGGCCTATATAACTGAATTATAGAAGAAATGCTCTTTCCAAAGGTATTTAGATCAAATCTCTAACTTTAATAGTGCCAGAGTTAAAAACATTTACACGGAAAAGGTGACGAAGGACCCACCCGAGAAAATTATAAAGGTAGCACCAACTTTTCCAATTTTTTCTTTAGCAATCATAGCAAAACTTTCCCAAATTTTCTGAACTTGCAGCTGCTGTGAAAATGATTTTTTGCTTTATAAACTGTTATTACCTCTATACAAAGATAATAATGATCTAATACTACGCAAAAATTCAATTTTGACTGTTTGCCCAACACAAATGAAATCACTATTATTATTAAAAGGTAGAGTCCTCACCCTACGCCTTGCAGCACTTCCACCAGTTGAGCCTTCTGATCAGGTGACATGCGAGCAAACACCGTTCCACGTACCACCAGCTGCACACACACATACTCTATCTGCATTTCTTTCGACTTAATTTTTACTGTCACAAAAGATCTACATCACAAATTTGGGCTGTTCTCCTATGGGAGAAAATGTCACCACAGAGCAGCAGCATCCTTTTTCTTTTCCATCATGTAGGAATATTCATTTCCTTGTGTAAAAGGATTTCTTCCACCTACAATTATGTCAAATAACAACATTCACCATCACTCACTAGTGCTACTGCTCTACAGCTATTACTATTTCTGTTTTGTAATAAAAACAACCGTTCTGTTTTTGGCATCACAAGAACCAAGAACACCAACTGCATCTCTACTGCCACAGGTGTTTGTTGCAAGCACATGCATATTAACCTGTTCCCTGCTTGGTACGAGTGCCACTCGTAGTAAAAACCAGAAATCACCACGCCCGTATACGAGTGGGTCTCGTAGTAACCGCATCACGGAAAGTGGAAAAATCTAAATGGGAGACGACCGGGTAAAGTGTTTCCAACTCTTCTACTGAGGTCAAGGAAAGACCCCGTTTCCTTCACGTGACCGGTCACTGACCACAGGGTGTGCTAATTGCGAGTTGAGAGGTCGGAGCTGATTATCATATTCAAGATGGCTGCGCAACCTAGCACATCATCGGCTCGTCCCGTTTTCAAGCGATATACTGCGCTTGATGTTTTAGATGAAATCTTCAATGATCGAGACAGTGGTGACGAAGACCTCGGAGGATCGGATCCTGATGTTAGTGAGGAGGAGGAGACGGATGGGAATCAGCACCATCCACTTTTATCCGAGATAGGTGCTGGTGATGACGACGATCCTCTGTTCGCTCCGAGT
This sequence comes from Monoplex corrugatus, assembly GCA_030674185.1. Taxonomy (NCBI): domain Eukaryota; kingdom Metazoa; phylum Mollusca; class Gastropoda; order Littorinimorpha; family Ranellidae; genus Monoplex; species Monoplex corrugatus. The sequence continues at coordinate 31,434,924 of JAPXFY010000015.1, forward strand.
GATACGAGTGAGGAAACCGGCGCTAGCGAGGGTGACGAAGCAGAAATGCCAGAGCCCGTGCCATCAACGAGCACTGCACCCCCTCCTGTCATGAGGCGACGGGGTCGTGGACATGGTAGGGGTTCTGAAAGACGGCGAGGATCCCGTGGAAGCGGCAGGGGACGTGGCGTGAGGCGTGGTCAGCAAGAGCTGATCAGAGAATGGAGAGAAGCTGATGCACAGCCCCCCAACCCTGATGTTGTTTTCACTGGAAATCCAGGGTTGAAAGTAAACTGTGCTAATTTTCGGCCAGTTGACTACATAGAATTATTTTTTTCTGACCTGATCAACCATCTGGTTGTTCAGACCAATTTATATGCTGACCAGTTTCTGGAAGCACACCCCAACCTTCCAGAATTTTCAAGGGCCAACAAGTGGGAGAAAGTTGATGGTGCAGAAATGAGGAAGTTTCTGGGCCTGGTTCTGCTGATGGGCATTGTGCGCTTGCCTTCAATTGAACTGTACGGGTCCAAGAAGCTGCTGTACAGAGTTCCAGTCTTCAGTTCCATCATGACCAGAAACCGGTTCCAGGCAAGTAGCTCTGTTTTTCTTTTTTTTTTTTTTACCAAAGTATGGGAAATAATAACTGTATGGATAGGTGGGACTGTGTGTGTGTGTGTGTGTGTGTGTGTGTGTGTGTGTGTGTGTGTGTGTGTGTGTGTGTGTGTGTGTGTGTGTGTGTGTGTGTGTGTGTGTGTGTGTGTGTGTGTGTGTGCACATAAGCATTATTTATTTCTGTGTGCAAGTTTTCCATACGTTTGTTCATTTTGTAAAACACAAAAGCACTTTTTTGGTACCAGTGTGGTGTTTTTATATTCTTCTTGTGTGTGATACTGTTAGTGTGTGCTTGTGTAAATGTGTACATGTGTGTGTGTGTATGTGTGTGTGTGTGTGTGTGCGCGTGCACGCATGTGTGTGCATAAGCATTATTTATTTCTGTGTGCAAGTTTTCCATACAAGTTTGTTCATTTTGTAAAACACAAAAGCACTTTTTTTTGTACCAGTGTGGTGTTTTTATATTCAAGTGTGTGTGATACTGTTAGTGTGCGTTTGTGTAAATGTGTACATGTGTGTGTGTGTGTATGTGTGTGTGTGTGTGTGTGTGTGTGTGCGCGCGCACACACACACGTGAGCATAAGCATTATTTATTTCTGTATGCAAGTTTTCCATACAAGTTTGTTCATTTTGTAAAACACAAAAGCACTTTTTTTGGTACCAGTGTGGTGTTTTTATATTCATGTGTGTGTAATACTGTTAGTGTGTGTTTGTGTAAATGTGTACATGTGTGTGTGTGTGTGTGTGTGTGTGTGTGTGTGTGTGTGTGTGTGTGTGTGTGTGTGTGTGTGTGTGTGATGTGTGATGTGTGTGTGTGTGTGTGTGTGCCCAGTTGTGGGTCTGCTTACTTATCTTGAAAGTTTATTCTGTATTTCAGATTCTTCTTCAATTTCTGCATTTCAACGACAATGCAGCCATGCCAGTGCCAGGTGATCCAGGGTATGACCGTCTTTACAAGATTCGTCCCATTCTGGATCATCTGCATGAGAAGTTCCAGGAGGTGTATGAGCCCCGGCAAGCGGTGTGTGTTGATGAAAGTCTACTTCTTTGGAAGGGTAGATTGATATTTCGTCAATACATACCCTTGAAACGTGCCCGGTTTGGGATAAAAATCTATCTTTGCTGTGAGTCCGACGGCGGTGTCAGGGGAAGTGGTGGCTACTGCTACCGCTTCAAGGTGTATGCTGGAAAGGAGGACCCCATCAACGAGGTGCAGCCTGTCCTGGAGTCTGTGAACGCAGACAACCCCACTCTCTCGACCAGCAAGAAGATGGTGCTGTACCTGGTAGCCCCTTTCCTGGAAAAGGGCTACCATGTCTACACGGACAACTGGTACAATAGTCTGAGGCTGTACCTCTACCTCCTGGAAAGGAACACCTTGGCCTGCGGCACCGTCCGGGACAACCGGGGTATTCCAGAGGAGCTACGTGGTGTGAAGCTGGACCCCGGATCATTAGCTGCTCTTTGTGGTGACAACAAGATCATCGCCACAAAGTACCACAGCACAAAAGTGGTGCACCTGCTGTCCTCTGCGCACGGCCACACTGAGGCACCGATTCCAGACCGGGGACGACGGGGAATCAACATTCGTCCATCAGTTTCATCGCAGTACAACAGGAATATGGGTGGAGTCGACAAACAAGATCAGCTGCTTCATCCATATGACTGCACACGGAAGTCGATGAAATGGACAAAAAAATTGTTTTTCCATTTTCTGCAGGTTGCAGCCTGCAATGCCTTTATTTTACAAAAGTCAAGAGGTGATGACTCCTGTAAAACTTTCCTAGGTTTTACGGAGAGTATCATCATCTCTTGGATTTGGCCAGGTGCCTGCTGTGGAAGAAGGCAAAACGGATGATGAGGTGAGGATGGGTGCAAACCACTTTTTGTTCCCACTGCCACCGACACCAAACAAGGCTGCCCTTACCAAGCCATGTCGGGTCTGCACCAAAAAGCTCAGAGTGCGGAAGGAATCCCGCTACCATTGCCCCTCCTGCCCATCCAAGCCTGGATTGTGCTTAGGCCAGTGTTTCATGGACTATCACACCAAGTTTGCATATTGGCAGTAGGATAATCTGGTTTTTTTGGGGGTTTTTTTTTCTTAGTTATACATTTCATTCTCTTCTGCTTTTTTGTTTTCTTAGTTTTCCATTCTACAGTGGGGGTTTTTTCCTCACCTGTGCGTGTGTTCACTGTTTTGTGAATGCTGTGACCAGACCAAGTGCCATCAGTGAAAGAAGACCAAGTGGAGTATAGAATGAATCCCCTTGTGTGTTTCTTTGAACCACAATTTGGACAGACAAAAAAAAAAGAACACCATCCCCTAAAGTTATGAAGCAGGGAATGCAGACAAGCTGAGGATTATGTCCAAGCGCAAGTGCTGGATTCCTATAGAACAGTATGGCAGTAATGTGAGTAGGCCTACACTATGTTCAGAAACACTAACACAGTTCCTACAGTGTTTTGTGTGATAACAAATGGATACCATGTGTGTGTGTATGTGGGGGGGTGTCTTTGTTTTTATCAGACAATTGTTTATTTTTTTCTTCAGACTTTTTTTTTCCATAGTTTTCATTTTGAACACTTACCAATATTTATTATACTATAACAATTTGGACCACACTGTGTACTTACAGTGATGTTGAGTAAACACTAACAGAAGTTTTTGTCAGTGTTTTACAGGTTTTATGTGTTGTAACATGTGTATGTTTTTAGAAACTTTTATTTTTTGTAAAACCACCATCCGTTACATCCCTGTCCATCTTCCTAATGGCTAACAAAATTACACTATTGTTACATAGCATTATAGCTTGGGGTAAAAGGAAAGAGAAGCCATAAAATCTAAGTCATATGTCAACAAATGAATAAGCAGTGATTGAGGTACTGAACCTACTCCAAATAGTAAAATTATGCCCCTTTCTAGTAGAATTGGGGTACCCCCAGTAACATACAGATTGTTACACAGAGGGACATTTATTGACAACAGTTTGAATCCCAGGTGTTTGTAATGTTGTTGAGCAAACACCAAAAGGTATTTTTGCTGTGTTTAGTGGGCTTTTATGTGCTGGATTGTTCTAAAACTCTCAAATTGAAAACAAAACAAAAACTGTTTTATCACATATTATTAGTGTGAACCATCATCATTACCAACAAAATCAAATTAGAATGATGTGAAATTGTAGACAAGGGTATAAGGAAGAAATCCACAAAAAATCTAACAAATACCTCAATAAATGGATGAGTAATGTACATGTTAGTGAACATACCATGAAAAGCATGATTATGCCCCTTTTATCTAAAAAATAGTACCCCCAATTATGAGCAGATCATAATCAAGAACAACATTCCTTGGGATTTATATGACTGTCATGTGTTAGTGCTGATGTTGAATAAATAGTAAGACCACTTTTTGAGTGTTCTGACTCATTTTGTTTGGCACAATGTGTTTGTGTATACTCGAAAACTGTTATTTTTGGTAAAATTTTTAAATAATTATGTCAGTTTCTGCTATACTAATTATCAACATAATCAAGTTATTTTGACAGGACATTGTAGACCAATGCATAACAACAAAACATACAAAAAATCAGAGAGATCTGTCAAGAAATAAGTGAGCAGTAACCATTTTATAGAACCTACCCAAAAAAGCTAAATTTTACCTTGGCATACAGTTATTCAAATGTGCTATTATACTGAGGCAGTGAAGGGGTTAAACTTCCTCTTTCCAGGAAGTCAACTGATTCCTGCATCTGTTTCTCAGGCAGCCAGGTATTCTTTTGGCTTTATTCCAAACTACTCTGATCAATCATTGCTTATGCTTTGTCTCCATATGACTGTGATAGGCTGAAACTATGCCTTTTTAATGCTCAGTCAATACGCACTGATGGCAAAGCCGAAGTCATTGCTGATTTTATCGTGGATGAGCATGTTGACATTGCTTTTATCACAGAGACATGGCTTAACCCCCTTGGTCACGAACCTATACATGCTAGCCTCACTCCGAATGGTTACAGGCTTGCTTCTTTCCATCGCTCATCCCGAGGTGGCGGTATCGCCATCCTCTACAACGACTCACTCCATTCCCGCCTATCTTTCTCGCAGTCTCTGCCTTTCTCCCATCCTTCTTTCGAGCACGTTGAAGTATCCTTCCAATCCACCCCTCACCCCATCACCTTCTCCTGTGTCTATCGACCCCCACCTAGCTCTGCCAACAAACTCATCACATCCACGTTTCTCTCTGACTTTGACCAATTGCTTGACCACTACTGCCTCTTACCTGGAAATCTCATCATTCTAGGTGACATCAATGTCCACTATGACAACACTCACCGTTATGACACAAGACATATCATCAACTCTCTGTCCAATCACAATATGACTCAACACATTTCTGAACCAACCCATCAAAAAGGTCACATTCTTGACTGGATCATTTCTCGTGATCACCACAATTCCACTACTGACAACTGCTTAGTTCTTTCTACCCGTCTAACTTCAGCCCTTCCATCTGACCACTCTGCAATTCTCTGTTCTCTCGACATTTCTCCTCCTTCCCGTACCATGCGCACAGTGACTCGACGCAATCTCAAATCTATCGACCTCTCCACATTTTCATCTGATGCCTCCCATCTCCTTTCTGAAAAGTCACATAACCTTGCCGATGAATTCTATACTACTCTCCACCATCTTCTGGACACTCATGCTCCAGCCACAACCCGTCTTTTACCTGACCGCCCCCCTACCCCCTGGCTCACTCATGAGATCGCCTGTGCAAAACGTGCCCGCCGCAGAGCAGAGCGCCGCTGGCGCAAATCCAAACTCACTGTACACAGGCAACTTTTCCAAGCCTCTAAAACAAAAGTATCCACCCTCATTGCATCAGCAAAAACAAGCTATTTCCAAACCAAAATCCTGAATGCCTCTTCTTCAAAAGAACTCTTTACAACCATGAATCATCTCCTTGGCACACGAAAAGATTTACCTCTCCCAACAAAACATACAAATGAGGAACTCCCATCTGTATTCTCCAACTATTTCACCACCAAAATACAAACTCTTCGTGACAGGCTTGACACCCTGTCAACCATGCCCACCTGACCCTTCCTTCTCTGGCACACCTCTTACTACTTTTACCCCAGTCTCACAAGAAGAAATTCTCAACACAATCAGATCCATGTCGTTCAAAACCTGCGAACTGGATCCTCTTCCAGGTTCTCTCTACTCCGACTGTCTCCCTACTCTCCTCCCATTCATCACTGACATCATCAACACTTCTCTTCAAACTGGAACTGTCCCAGATTCTTTCAAGTCTGCTATTGTTCACCCTCTCCTCAAGAAACACAATTTGGACCCAAATGAACTGAAAAATTACTGGCCTATCTCTAATCTCTCTTTCTTGTCAAAACTCCTTGAAAAAGTCGTCCTCAACCAGCTGAACTCTCACCTGTCTGCCAACAATCTCCTCAATCCTTTCCAGTCAGCCTACCGCCAGTGCCATAGCACTGAAACTGCCCTACTACACACTCTCAACAATCTCCTCCTTGCAACTGATACTGGCAAAGTCTCTCTCCTCACACTCCTTGATCTGTCTGCAGCCTTCGATACCATTGACCATGGTATTCTCCTTTCTAGACTTCATCATACTTTTGGCATCTCCGACATTGCTCTCTCCTTTTTCACTTCGTATTTATCAAACAGAAAACAAACTGTTCTCATCAATGGCACTTACTCTCAACCTGCATACCTGACCTGTGGTGTTCCACAAGGATCTGTCCTTGGCACTGTTCTTTTCACTCTTTACACCTCCCCCCTGTCCACCATCATCAACTCCCATTCTATAAAACACCACTTCTATGCTGATGACACCCAACTTCAAGACAGTGACTCACCTGATAATATACAGCGCCTGTTGACTCGCACCACTGAGTGTTACTCAGACATTAAGAACTGGATGACGTTCAACAAACTTCAGCTTAATGACGACAAGACAGAAGCTATCCTCATTGGCACCCGTCCGAAACTTTCTCAGCTGCCTCCTCTTTCTCTCCCATTATGTAACACATCAGTCCCAATTTCTGATTCAGCTAAAAACCTTGGTGTCTGCATTGACTCTACCCTCTCCATGAACAACTTTGTTTCTCAAACTGCCAGATCTTGCTACTATCATCTCCATCGTATAAGGCTGATCAGGAAGTATCTCTCTGTCGAAACAACTGCAAAACTCGTTCTCTCCTTCATAATGTCTCGCATTGACTATTGCAATTCACTCCTGTCTGGTCTTCCTGCCTCCACCATTCACATCCTACAGCGCATTCAAAACAATGCTGTACGCCTTGTACTCGAAAAAAGCTGACCACATATCTCCTCTCCTGGCACAACTTCACTGGCTCCCTGTATCAAAGCGCATACAGTACAAACTAGACACCATGTGCTACAAAAGCCTCAATAACGCAGCCCCCGATTACCTGTCAAGCCTACTTGAGATCTATGTTCCCTCACGTACCCTCCGCTCTGCCTCCGATCCTCTGACTTTTCGCTTTCCACGCACTAAGTTCAATACCTATGGTCCACGAGCCTTCTCCGTTTCTGGTCCACTCTCCTGGAACAAACTTCCTCTCTCAGTCGGTCAGCAACCTACTTTTGTCTCCATCAAGTCCGCTCTCAAAACTCACCTTTTCTCCTCCGCATAAAATCCTAACCTCACTCAACCCCCCCCCCCCCCCCCCCCTCTGCAGCCTGTCTCCGCTCGGAGGGGAATCACATGGTTATAATATATAATTGTATATGCTATGCTCTCTATAATTTTCCATTGCTTTTATTCTTGCTTTTATTGCTTTTATTCTTTCTCCCCATTTATAGCCATGCGTGTGTGTGTGTGTGTGTGTGTGTGTGTGTGTGTGTGTGTGTGTGTGTGTGTGTGTGTGTGTGTGTGTGTATGTGTGTGTCCGTGCGTGCGTGCGTGTGTGTGCGTGCATGTGTGCGTGCTTGCGCGTGTGTCTGCTTCAGCGCTTAGATTTGATTTTATCAAGATTTTGCGCTATATAAATATTGTAATTATTATCTCCATCTCTCCATATGCCTTCTTCCAAAGGGAAAGCAAACACTGATAGGTTAGGTAACAAGGCTTGCTTGAATACACGTTGGTTTGTCTCCAATTTGTAGCATAGCCACAACCTCTTTAGATCACGTTCCCCACTGCAAGCATTCAAGTCACAGATCCCTCTGCTTTACATCTGTTCTCTTCTACTTTCTTGTCTGCTCCCGCCCAGGCTAACCCAGTTCTTTGGCCTCTCCTGCACCTCTATCACTGCCAGCTGTGTACAATATTACACTGGACTCTGCTCTGTCAGTGCCAAGCAATCACCACTAAGTTGATTTTGTAGGTCTACAAGTGTCATCCAATAAAAAACAAAAATATGAAAAAACACGGTTGGAATAGAGCTCACCTGGAGTAAAGACATATTTTTCAGACGTCTCTACAATTAAGAGATTACATAAGTATTTTTTTCAAATTTATTACATTCATTAACTGTAAAAATGGTTGTCTGGCTCCGTGACAGCCCAACGAACTCATTGGTATAAATTTCCAATATGTTTTAATACTTCGAGCGAAGAGATGAAGCGTGAGAAGTTTTTCGTCACGTAAAATGTAGTTATGTCGTTAAGTCAGCCGGTGTCAAGTCAAAAGTGACAGCCAGTCATTTCAACACGCGTCAGTTACCTTCACTACAGTAGGATTATGAAGTGTTATGCTGTGTTATCATTCCAACTGTATCAACTGTGATTGTGTTCATCAGTGGTAATGCTAAGGTATGAGCACTAATAATGTCACTAGTTCCAGAAAACGGAACTTATCTTCTACTTCAGATAGAGATACCAGTGTGATAGCTACTGACAAACAGGCTAAGAAATGTTTAAATACGACTTCTGAAGAGACTTCTACCATGGAAACTTTCAGGAAGCTCTATTAAAAATTCATCAACGCTTGGATTCTCTATCTACTTCAAAGGAAGTGTTGGAAATTAAGGAAGACTTTAAAAAGTTCAATGACTCTATCGAAAAACAAATATGTGTTCTAAAGGAGCGAGTATTTGATCTAGAAGCTAAAGTTGACAAAAAGGACGCTGAACTATCCGCAGTGCTAAACAAAAGACGACGCACTGTTAAATGTTAGAGGACAGGACCTTAAAATGAAACAAAACAAAAGAGACGTTAATGACTTACAACAATATTCCCGAAGGTGCAACATAAGAACGTACCGGGTTCCTGAAGCAGAAGGAGAGGAGGTGAGTGAATGTGCAAAAAAAGTGTGCCATGTGTTTAATCACAATATCGGCGTAGCCACCTCCCCGATGGACATAGAAGTGGCACACAGAACAGGCCCACGAAATGGGCAAAAGGCAAGGCCCATTCTGGTAAGATTTTTTGACAGAAAAATAAGGAATAAAATTATCGCCAATAAAAAAAAAAAAACAACAGAAAAACCAAAGGTATTGTAATCAGCAAAGACCTGACAGTCGCCAACTATAAACTGTTCACTGCAGCATATAAACATTCTGCCACGCATGCATCGTGGACAGTGAACGGCAGAGTGTTTGCAAAATTGAAAAATGGAGTGACAATAACATTGAATATCCATATGAATATCAATGAGGCCTTCAGAAGAGCCATGAACTCAAACACCGTCAGTGACACGGAATAAAAAAACAAACAAACCAACAAGTGTGTGTGTGTGTGTGTGTGTGTGTGTGTGTGTGTGTGTGTGTGTGTGTGTGTATGTGTGTGTGTGTGTGTGTGTGTGTGTATGTGTGTGTGTGTGTGTGTGTGTGTGTGTGTGTGTGTGTGCGTGCGTGCGTGCGTGCGTGCGTGCATGTGCGTGCGTACGTGTGCGTGCGTACGTGTGCGTGTGTTGGGAGTGTGATGTAGGTTGTGTGTGCATGAATATAGGTGTGCTTTTGAGTGTTATGTGAGTGTGTAAGTATGTGTATTATTGTGTATGTGTGTGCGCATGTGCGTGTGTCTGAGCATATGTGGTGTGTGTATGTTTATGTAAATGTGTATGTGTATATGTGTGAATGTGTGTGTGTGTGTATGTGTGTGTGAGAGAGAGATTGTGTGAGCGTACGCATATGTACATCGCATACAAATAGATATATTTTTACAAATATGTTTGTGTGTATGCATACGAGAGAGTGAACGCATATGGGCAAGAGCGGGTTTGGGCGTTTGTGGGTGTGGGTGTGGGCGTGCAGTGCATCGCGCACGCCAGTTGAAAGAGCAAGACTTTCTATCTAAAAAAAATCGCAAAACCAAAAATGTGTGCACGCAGACACTTATGGTTGCACGTGCATATGTGCATGTGTGTATATGTGTATGTGTGATTGTATGTTTAAGTGTGCATGAGTGTGTGACTGTGTGTATATGAGTGTGCGCGCGTGCATGTGTGTGTGTGCGTGCGTGCGTGCGTGCGTGCGTGTGTGTGTGTGTGTGTGTGTGTGTGTGTGTGTGTGTGTGTTACATAAGTGTAGTGAGAGAGGAACCTGGATTCAGTCTTCATTCGTACTCATGATGATGTTTATTCTTGCGATTGTAACAGATGTGCTGTTGTGTTATTTTCACACTGCTGTTTTTGCATTTTCGCTGTTGTGTGGGATGTTTTGGATCATTTTTACTTTTGTGCATTGGAGAACCCAGTGTTGTTTTCGGCGTCTTTATTCTCATTGGTTGAAATGGGAAATGTTTTGGGATTGGCTGTGAAGTTGAAGCATGGAGTGCGTGGAGCGTGGAGTGCGTGAAGCTTGGAGTGCGTGTTGAAAATTTGTGAGCTTAAATTCAGTTCTACAGAGATTGCCAGGTTGAGCGGTCGCGTTTCCTTGCTGCCTGAAGAGAACTAAAAAAAAATCTGTTTTGTCGTAAGCTGCTAATATGTTAGCAGGTTGGTGAATCTTTTTATGTTTTTTGAGATTACTAATGTTTGAGCAAAAGTTTCCTTTTGCAGCATTAATTTACCTTCAGATTTGTAGAGTGTTAGCATGAGAAGTTTACTTTACCAAAAATTGAGACTTGAAAAGATTATAAAGGAGCTAGTTGAATTGGCCTATTGTGAAACAAGTTATAGGAACGTCAGGATTCATGGATGAAATATAGATAAGGGAAAATTTGTTGTAAGCTTTTGATGTGAAGAAACGTAGTTGTGTAAAAGTGAAGTGAATTAAGTATCTTGGCAGTTAAGAGTTGTAGTTCTTGACTTAATGTTTTATGAATTACTGTTTTGGTGTTTTGATCTTTGAATGATGTACAGTGTGAATTTCATGGACAATTTTATGTATTTTATGTATTTTGAAACATGAATGGCGAATTCTGTGTTAAATTCTTTATTGTAAGATGTTTTTTTTGTTTAATGAATATGAAGTTAAGTTAGTGGTTATCTTTTGGAAATTGATAGTGTAGAATATTTGCTGTGTGGCACTGTGTATGTAATTTAGCTGTGAGCTTTTAAAAGGCAAACAGTAATGTTTTGGGATAAATGTCTTTTAACTATATATTTAGATATGGTGCGGTCATTGACCCCATACATTTTATTGGCATTTTTGTAGATGGAAGTACTTAGCAAATTCTTTCCTATCTACAGCTTCTGATGTGGGGAGCTGTCTGGTCTGATTGGTTCACGAGGAAGTCACATCTGCATTAGAATATGTTTCGAGGGGTGGATGCCTGATCCAGCCCCTGGTCCTAAGCCGATAGGACTCTGCTGTATACCTGCTGTGGGCGAGTCCGTTTAACGACGCCTGTGTTTCGTCTTGCTCCCTAGGATTGTGCGGTAACAAAAAAATGTTTAAATACCGTGATGAACTGATTGCTGGACGATGATATCGATGCTGTGAATTATGAGATATGTCCAGGAGATGTTGATGCAGTGAAGGATTCCTTGTGAAAGGACTGTTAGGAGAAAATATCTGAACTGACTGAGCTATTACCTGTCTTCTGTGTGAAAGGACTGTTAGGAGAAAATATCTGAACTGACTGAGCTATTACCTGTCTTCTGTTGAGCAATGGACGTTTATATTTGTCTGTTATTATATGTTTGGGGATGAACTGAGGGATTCTGACTGATTATCAAATATTTAAATATACTGTTTTGTTTGCAGAGGTTGTTGAAGTGACTGAATGGAGGGTTGTGTGTAACTGGGGAAAACACATAGAACACGTACCTACACACACACAGTCTACTTTCATACTCTTTCGTCGTCAGTCACTCGTAGCCCAACTTTTGTAACAGCGATGAACTGTCATTGTTGTGCTTTGTGATTGAAAAATGCATTGATGGGCGATTTTGGTCCTATGTAATGAATGTGCAATAGATGTCATACTGATCACTTGATTTCATGTATAGGGTGTGACAGTCTGCAGAAAGGCTGGGGCCATTTCTCTCGTTGTGGAAATGTTCGTTTAGATTATGTTGAGACTGTATGTTGCTTAGGGATGGATGGCTTGGTGTTTGGTCACTATTCTTTCCTGCTGGTCTTGGTCGAGTGCAGATAATTGACCAAGGGATATGCGCTGGTGACTTATGTTTGTGCATCCTTGTGCGCAGTAGTGTGGGCATGGCAGCTGACGTGCCCGCACGGGCATACATCAAATGTATTTGTGAATACTTTTGTGCGCCTATGTGTGTACACGCCCCCTTGCGTGTTTTTTTAAAAGGGTAAGCGTGTAAATGTGTACATGTATGTTTTTTGGGGTGCATATGAATATTTTTTTTGCATGGGAAAGGTGCATAGCATACAGCATATTCATGATCGCGCATGCATGAGCACATTTCATTGATTTGATACCTAGGTGTTTGTGTACGATGCTTAACGTGCATTTTTTCATATATCTGCATCCAAGTGGTAAGACTTGGTACAGCATACGTACTTATTTTTTGACATGTTCGCTTACACAGGTATATGTATGATGTTGGATGAACACAGAGGAGAATATGTTCATTTTGTGTTGAAACAGTGTATGTGTGTGTATACACACACACACATATATATATATATATATATATAATGTGTGTGTGTGTGTGTTGTGTGTGTGTGTGTGTGTGTGTGTGTGTGTGTGTGTGTGTGTGGTGTGTGTGTGTGTGTGTGGTGTTTTGTGTGTGTGTGTGTGTGTGTGTATGTATAGATGAGATTGAGTGTTCATGTGTTTCGGAAACGTGCGTGTGTACAACTGGATTTATTGACATCAGCACACGCAAACGTGTGTATAGGCATGTACGTACATGCTTTTGTATGAATGTTGGCATCTGACTACTTGCATGAGAACTTGCAAAGATTGAAACCAATCCAATATGAAAGGAGAGTTGATGTCTGTGCGCGTCTATATATGCATAATTATGCTTTGAATTAATAATTCACAATTGATCTTTTTATGCTTTATCGTTGGGAAATCTGTAATACCTAACTTCACAATCTTTTCAACTTTCGAGAAAACTTTGTATTCATATGTCAAGGTTGGGGGGATATGCGAAAACGAAGAGATGTCTTCCATTACTTGAAACAGAAAAAATATTTGATATACTGTCTCCAAGACAAACATTTTAACAAGAGATTAGAGCAATATGTAACTTCAGAATGGGATATAAATGCTTTTTTGCATCATACCAGTCTAATTCTAGAGGAGTTGATGTTTTATTTTCAAACAATTTTGAATTTAAAGTAACAAACGTTAAACGAGACCAAAATGGCAACTATATCATTCTACTATATCAATCTGTCATTCTCGTCAATGGAAAAGGATTTACTCTTGGTGAATGTTTATGGTCAAAGACGACCAGATGTTTTATAATACATTAAAAGATGTAATTAAAAGTTACAAAAACAATATCATCACTGTAGGTGACTGGAACTCTGTGTGCGCATTTCAGAGGATGACCTGTTCCAACTGCTTGTTAAAAGAACTGGACCAGAGAGGAAGGGTCGCTAGCATATTTGCCAAACATGTATGTGGATAAACAGTTATTGCTTCAATTCTACATGCTGAAGACATGAGAGGGCACATGGAATGAGTCCAAACTCTCTTCACTGACATCTGCAGACACCAGACAGAACCTGTGTCTCCTCATAATGTAGAGCAGCTGCGAGTGCTGGTCCGCACATGTATTCATCAATTTTCCAAAACATCATCGTTACATCTACGAGAATTTCTCAATGTTGACAAGAACACTGAATGGATTGGCCCATTTTCTAAACAGCACCAGGTGTCCAAAGCACTTTTTTTTTTATCAGACACACCATGCTGAGTGGAGAATCTTGACACGTTTCTGTAGGGTTACTCCTGAAATTTCAGGCCCAGCAAAAACTGGAAACCAAAAAACTGTGCCTTTGGGTCAGATATTTGTGTGAACATCTGAACTTTATTAGTGCTGCCCAGGTTAACTGATATTAGCAATGAAGTAAAGAAGAAACAGATCAAATGAAAGAAAACAGGATGGTGAGACCATGGTACAAATTTACACAGATGCTCCCCGTGAATCCAAAAACAATTCAAAACAAGTTCCCTCTCATCCCACTATCCAGAAAGATCTGACATTTCTGTCCCATCATTTACACACAGTCAGCACCACCACCACCACCTCTACTGACTTCTTTACAGTCATATCATCCTATACCTGACAAGGCTGAGTGTCAGTGTTACAGCATAGTCAAATCACTGAAGTGTATCAATTTCAGGCTGGAAGCAGAAATGAATATAGAGAACGCAGAAGCAGAAGGCCTTAGCTGTCACAGAGAAAAAGCAAAAGATTTTTGAGAAGCATATTGCTGAACAAACGCAAACAATTTTCAAGCTTCATGCCGGTTTGAGAAAATCAAAGTCCTCTGAAAAATGCAGAAAACAATACTGGCAGACAAAAGATGTGGACGCTCTTTATTGCGTCACAAATCACAGTACAAATAATAATATAGCAACTAGGAGTGGGACAGGGGAACAGGGTGAATTCCAAAACATGTGTAAAGATCATAGGAAATTAGGACTCATTTATTACTTCTGGATATGCATTTAATTTGGAAATCATTTCCCTGAGGAGATGTCAAAGCATCTTAATTTCCCCCTCCAAATAATGTGAAAATGTGTCAGATTTTATTTAGTTTAAACTAATTATGTACATAGAGATAAGGTTGAACACTTCTTTTTCACAAGTTTTGTTTTCATATTCAGTGCTGAATCTTTTGATATCTTCAATTTGGATGTAGCATGGCTAGTCCCTGAGTTTTGAACCATTAAGTAGCGTTAACATGTGTTTGCCACAGAGTGACAAGTGGACAAATTGGCATTTTTGCCATTTTTGAAGACAAATAGCACAGAGGAAAATAATTCTAGAGTTCTAAAAAAAATTATCCTTCATGTACATATAGAATACAATAACTGTATCAATTTTCATACATATGAGATGCACACTTCTGAAGAAATGTGGGTACAAACATGGCCAAATCACCAAACTGGGAAAAACGCCCATTTTTACAGTATTTTAAACAGCAGTATCTCAAAAACCGTTACAGCTATGAGTGAGATATTTTGCATTGCAGTCATATTTATTGTTACCTTTCAGAAAATTTGAAAATACTGAATATATTTTCAAATTACAAAAATGGCTGGACCTACCTATTCTAAGGGATGAGCAATATGTGAAAGAAATAAATGAAGAGATTTCAGCTGACCATTATGATAAACTGAATTTAAATGAAATGGCAAAATCTGACATTAAACTGAAAATCCCTGACAACTCTTTTTAGATTTTCTATTACTGAAGGTACGATCAAAAACCACAGCATACGCCACAATGAAAAATTAAAAAAATGAAAGAGAAGGAAAATAGACTTGTACAGGATATAGAAGCCTTTGAAAGGGCTGAAAACAAAACAGAAAAGGAAATAAAAGAACTTCGAGAAAGGAATCACGAACTTCACATAATTCGGGACAAAAGAATGGAGAGAGTATTACTGAGATCGAAGGCAAGATGGATTGCCCACTGGGAAAAAAATTTCTAAATATTTTTACCATCTTGAAAAAAAATATTATGTGAGTAACCAGATGACAAAATTAGTGAGACAAGGTGCTCCTTTAGAAAACCAACAAGACATACTTCATGAAGTTAAATCCTTTTATAAAAATCTATATAAGATTGTGAAATAGAAAACCTTATCGGAAAGATACCCAAATTATCAAATGAAGAAAAAAGATTTTTCTTTCTTTTATTGCTGTTTAAAGCCAAGCCGACTGCGCAGAGCCATATCAGGGCTATATCCGCTTCAAAACACACAAAACTTCAACAGGAAAAAAAAAAGAAAAGAAAATTAAGTACACATATCAATGCATTCGCGCACAGAATCTAAGGACATGCCCCCGACGTAGGACCATTCCGTCCAATTTATCACACAGGGGAGATTTAAAAAACACACCTGAATACAAATATAAGCATACATAAGGACACCAAAACATATAAAAACAGGCATAAATTACCTAAAATTGCTTCCGCATATCTCACCTCCTTAGAGCCAAAAATGCACTTAATACATGTACCCAATTATCAATCCGAAGAAAACGTACGTAAGACTTTATTGAAAAAATAAGGTGAATGGACCATTAACCTCTCGAGTGCCGTATCTGTAAAATTTACGTGAAATTCAAGGAGGTAGTTTGACGCACATTTCAGCCTAATGTAAATGGGAGAGAAGCACTGACTGATGTTGTCAGTCTCAGAGAGGGTTCATAAAAGTGACTGGCTTCCTTTACATGGCTTTTTTGACCTATGCAACCCTCAACAGATTGGTGTTATTTATCTGAAAAGAGAAACTGGTTTTCAGCAAAAATGTTGACACCAGGACTGCCTTGCAATGCTGTATGTTTTCAGCCTTTGAAAGCATGTGAGTTGAGTCAAGAACTTATAAATGACTGTAGGATGATTCAGAAGACAAATCTAACACAAGAAGAGGTTGAAAACAGCAGTAGTTACCGGCTGTTGGCATGAAATGTACAGCAGACAGGCCCAACATGGAAAAGTATTGTTTTTGAGCCACTGACATGAAGGTCCCCCCCTCCCACCCCAAGGTTACAGGCAATACTGGCAGCTAGCCAACACTTTTCAGGGACTACACTGTAGAATTATATAAGCCACACTGTCAGTGAGTAGTGTTAGAAGTGGCAAGGGGAAGACTAGGGTGATGGAGTGGAGTGGGGTGGGGTGGGGGGGTGTGCCTCAGGGGAGACTTGACCCTGGTCAAGCCACTCAGTGTACCAGCACACTGTGGCTCTTTGTAACTCCTGAGCTGTCAGTGATCTTTTACTAGGAAGTCTGCCTAAGTCTGAATACTTTTAGATTTCATCAGGAGGGTCATATCTTCTATTTTTTCCTTTGTCTGCTTTCCATCGCAAGCGGGTACAAGATTTTTACAGGAATTTCCACAAAATATTACAAATATGTAGTAATTTCAAGAAATTCTATGTAATTATGATCATGCATAGATTCCCATAAATATGGAAGCAACAGTTGTTTTAATGTACATGATAGCGATGCAACATTTTTTCCCTGGCACAGAAAGCAAGGCAACAAGGCAGAACCAAAGAGAGTGACAGAAAAGAGGAAATTTCTAGCACAGAATTTCCAGAAAGTGGGGATACTATTTATACTGAAAGAGCCCCCGGCAACCCAATGGGGAGAAGAAAAACGATTGTTGGAGGGTGAAATAACTATAAATGAAGCAAGTATAGCACTTAAAAAACATGAAAAATGGGAAAAGCCCGGGTACTGACAGATTTTGCGCATTTTCTGGAAAAAAATCGGACCGTTTGTTGTGAGATCACTGAATGAGGCATGTAGAGATGGAGAACTGTCCTCAACGCAGAAAGGACTGATCACTTGCATCCCAAAAAGTGATAAACCTAAAGAATTCATAAAAAATTGGCGTCACATTTCTCTAATTAACTCTTTAAAACGCAGAGCGCCCGCTGTAAATCGTAATAGCGTTTACCGTGGAGCGCCCATCGGCACCCGCTGTACACGTGGCCACTATGGCGCGGCCATCATTGTTTACATAAACAAGAATCCCATGAGAGTGAGAGCCTCGTTTTGGCACTTCCTGCCCCGCATTTAGAACTTTACAGTGTCAAAATCGATCAAGTTTTCACGGTGCTACAAATTTTCAAAGTTTGGAAAATGAGTCTCATGACCGATGAGGAGTTATGGCGCGCAGCATCTGTTGAATGATGATGGAGAAGAATTTGAAGGTTTTACGGTAGAGGATCTTGTTAATAAAGTTGAGTAAGAGAAGAAGATAGTTTCCTCTGAAAACTGGCCAGGGTCCAGGGTCAATGTCCCTGCTGGGGGGTCTGGGGGGCAAAGCTGAAGATTTTCTGTAATTTTGAGGCATTATGGATGCATTTCCTGATGGAAAATACAATAATTCAGTAATATTTCCTCTGAAACTGGGGTTCATCCACTGAAATTAGCGGATCCGCTGAGAGTTATCCAGCCTGGTTGATCCATGTGATGTAGAAAGTGACCTAGATATCGACTTGGAAGAAGTTGCCGCCAAGTTCGACAACAGTGAGAGTGAGAGTGACAGCGAAGGTGGGTCGAGTGTCGATCGATTGCCTGACCTCCAAACCAAAAATGGCAGGACGTTTTATGCTCAGTTTCAGCGAAGGAATTTTCTGAAAATGTTGGCGTTGTGCATGATCTGCCTGTTGATCTGCATTTTCATAAGTATACCCCCCCCCCTTTTGTTGTGTGTGTGTGTGTGTGTGTGTGTTGTGTGTGTGTGTTGTGTGTGTGTGTGTGTGTGTGTGTGTGTGTGTGTGTGTGTGTGTGTGTGAGAGATTGAAAAATGATGATATTGGTATGTGAGTGAGATTATTTGTTTATGTAACAGCGCGGTAAGTCGAACTGAGAATAGTGCTATACAAAAGCTATTTATTATTATCATTATTATTGGTGCAAGCTTTGCAGTTTCATGCTCAGCTTCTGCAGTAGAATTTGTTCTGGGTCCTCTCGGTTATTTGCAGGCCATTAAGAAGCATTTCTGGACTGCATCTTTGACTTTGAACTATCACACCTGTAAATGTTTGGTAACATTCACCATCAAATCCGACTTTATAATTTTTTCTGCGAGTAAAACCAGAATGAACCTGGGAAAAAACTCTTTCTGCGAGTACTTCATTGTATGCACAATGCCAAAAAAAATTATTCCTTGAAACAAAAAAAGGTAATTATATTTTTAATTGATTTCTTTAGTTAGTAACTATCAAAAATTGCAAGAATTACTTTCCTCGATATGGGATTTCATAGTATGGTTCACGTTGGGTGACGTGGGGGTATATGGGTTAACGTTGTATATAAAATAGGCTCGGCATGCATCTCGAACAGAATCATAAAGGTTTTACCAATGCTTATTAACTCTTTGAAGACGTAATATAGTTGCCTTGCACAACCACTGTGGACGCGATCAACAGGACCTGCCACAACCCTTGGTGACGCACGATTTTGGGGGGGGTTTAAAAAAATTCTCAAAAATACAGATTTTACATCTATTCTACTTACCTTCCTAGAAGGTGAAATGGGGTAGGGTTTTGGCTCTGGGAAAGAAGTTTTTGATTGACAGTAATCCAACACATAAAGTCAGTGAAACACCCATTCTTGACCAGGTAATCCAGAAATCCAGGTAATCACAAGTCCTTGGTATGACCAGAAGATATAAAAGAACAAACACAGCTTTGTTTTCACACAGGTGAAGCAGCAAAGTGATTATGACAATCCTTTGAAGAAGAAGAAAAAGAAGAAGAAGGCCTAAATGTCACCATTTTGGTGCAAGGACGGTCACTCCGGTTGGTTTGGATTAAGGCAAGAAACTGCGACTAATCGGGATAAAATCGATGCTAGGGAAGTAACACAAACACTTCAGAATATACCAAAGAGTGTTCCTATATGTGTAGTAAGTTCCCTTAGACCAGCGACCAGCTTGCATCTATTTTTAAAAACCGCAGCGGAATACCCGCTATCACGTCTCTAATGGTTTGGCCAGCTGCAGCGGAATATCCGCTGTCACGTCTCTAATGGTTTGCCCAGCTGCAGCGGAATATCCGCTGTCACGTCTCCGAAGAGTTAATGAAGATCAGACAGGTTTTATGGCAAATAGATATATAGGAGATAATATACGATTAATATATGATTTGATAAATTATCTAAATGTAAATAACATGCCGGGTTTGTTACTTTGTATTAATTTCAAAAAAGCTTTTGATTCACTTGATTGGAGTTTTATACACAAAGTTTTGAGAGCCTATGGATTTGGAAGCAGCATTTGTCGATGGATTGTAACTTTCTACAAAAACACAAGATCAACAGCTATTATAAACGGTCAGACTACAGAATGGTTTAGTGTAGAAAGGAGATTAGACAAGGAGATTCAATCTCACCCTATCTTTTTATTATTTGTGCAGAAATTCTAGCCATAATGATCAGGGAGGAAGACTCAATAAAAGGAATACATGTTCATGGTGTAGAACAAAAAATTTCCCAGTTTGCCGATGACACCCAATTAATAAATGTAGGAGATAAAACCTCTTTTGAAAGATCTATTCTTATACTTAATACGTACAGCACAGTTTCAGGTCTGTTTATGAACAGCGAGAAAACGCAAGTAATATGGTTTGGTAATGAGAGAAAATCACAAATAATATACTGTCCAAAGGACATAACTCTTGAGAATTATCTCCCATGTTGTATAGAACTTCTCAATAATAAACTGTCACAAATAATATACTGTCCCCTCTTAAAAATGATATGGAATCGTCCTTAGTTTAAAATACCAGGCATCTGGTTCACTCAAGATCTAAGAAACTGCGAAATAATGAATTATAAAGACAAATTTTCGGAAGTGAAAATGTTACTCAAAATTTGGTCACAAAGAACCATTACCCCGATTGGTAAAGTCGCAGTTCTAAAATCTCTTGTATTATCTAAACTTATACATCTATGGATATTATTGCCTGATCCTCCAGATCATTTTATACAACTACAGAAGTTATGTTTTCAGTTTGTATGGAATGGAAAACTAGACAAAATCAGCAGAAAGACTGCCACTAAAAATGTTAAGCAAGGAGGACTGAATATACCAGATTTAAGAACATATATATATATATATATATATGCTCTCAAACTTCCATGGATAAGAAAATTTAAAACTTCAAACCATACATGGAAGAGTCTAGCAGCTGAAATATATCCGTTCCTTAACAGCATCGAACGCTACGGACCAGCGGTTGTTTCATATTTCATGAATAATAATATGTTTTGGGCCGACACATTTAACCTTTACCACACGCCGTGGGGATAAAATGACCCACAGTCGTGATTTTCGCTTGGTAACTGAGTCAGTTTTTAAGCTACCTTCACAAAATTTCATGACTTTGTCAATAAAATATTGCCACATGACTTTGTCAATAAAATATTGCCCCACATCTGTACCAAAAATTATTTGTTTGTGTTGAAAAATAAAGGAGTAAATAAACAACAAATGTCCCAGTACGCCGTGGGTCAGAAAATCCCCTTGCTCGCAAAGAACAGCCTTCCGTGTTGTACCTCGTGTGGCCTGGAGCGACCCATACATTTCAAAGACGCAACGCTGCGAGTATCTGGTATCACAGATCTAAAAATAGATCTGTCCGTCCGCGGTCTGCAGAGCACCACCCCAAGTCTTATCAGCAAACTAGGCTATTTCCTCACTCGCGCTAAGCATTCTAGTCATCCTGGGAGTATACTGACCGGTCTCTGGTAGTCTCTTGCATTTCCTTTGTTATGAGTCTTGCCGGCTTTTCAGTTTGAGGTTAGATGCTTATTGTTCACAAACGTAGTACTTCTTCAAATTAGCCCGTATTCTTTATTGTTCTGATTATAGGCTGTGGAATCTATCTGTCTTCCTGTCTCTGTATATATTGAAAAGTCTGTCTACCTGTCTGTCTCTGCATATATCTGACAATGTTCTTTCGTTCGTTATTTCTCTTAATGGCTGTTCACATAAGTGCTTTCAGACCAAAAAAAATAAAATAAAATAAAATAAAATAAAATAAAATAAAATAAAATAAAATAAATGGACAAGAGATAGATAAATAAATATTGAAATAGATAAAGAATATGGAGAAGTGACTATGGGATGGATGAATCCATGAAGTCATATTAGCATTGTACCATATAGATCTAGGGTATCACCATACAGAAAAGCATTCAGAACGTTAAAACAGCCAGGCTGCATTAGTTTGTACAGGGTGGTGTGTGTGTGTGTGTGTACGTAAGCGTTTGTGTGTGCGTGTATATACATACGCGGGCGGGCAGGCATGCGTGTGTGCGTGTGTGCTACGAGCATGTAGGTGTCTGTGCTGGCGTATGATAAACCATCTGTTATTGTTTGATTGGATAAAATGGAGAAAAGGAATTTCCTATCGAGGTAAAAACGTTGTCAGTCAAGGAATAAGGAAAAACCTAAGAAAAAAATAAACAGGGATAGGTGGGAGTTACAGGTATAAAACAATCGGGCTTAATCAAAGGAAACGACCTACGGGACTGAGTAGTAAATGCCTAGCAATGTGTAAATACAGAGTGAAATCAGTATGTTTCCGTTTTAAATTTGTAACTGGTGCAGGGAAATAAGGTAGCATTTGCTGACAACACAAAAGATGATTAACTGTTATAAAATCACTACAGATACATTTGATGGTTTTACTGAATTTAGTTAAAGTTCGGAGTGAGTTGAGACATAATCTGTAAGCTAGTTATTTCCTGTTTTGTAAAACCCTGGTAGTTCACGATGAAAGGGCGAATTTTAGATTGCACTTTTACTTTGTCTAATATAGCATTGATTTCATGGTCAGTTGTAAATCAAGTTTTGTACTGCCAGCTCTATTCATTGCTGCACATTTAGCTATTCTGTCAACACAATCATTATATTTGATACCACAGTGGGATGGAATCAAACAAAAATAACTTATGTATTGTTTGTTATTAAACAGTGAATTAAAAATTTAATCTCAAATGCTAACGCACTATTTTCTTTATATTCGCAACTTTTTAGAGACTGTAATACAGATTTCGAATCTACACATAAGAAGATACTAAATAAAGGTAAAGATAGATCCATATATTTCAGTGCCATTAGGATGGCAACTAATTCGGAAGTGAAGACTGAATGTCCCTGTCCTAAAGAGTAAGCCTTTTCTACTTTAAATTTTGGAATTACAAAGCCAGCGCCGGCAGAACCATCGTCTAGAACAGAGCCATCAGTAAATATTTTCAAGTGATGAAAACATTTTTTATGTAGATGTGACAGAACGTCAACTGCTAACAAGTGTGGATTAATATCTTTCCTC
Source organism: Monoplex corrugatus (assembly GCA_030674185.1). Classification (NCBI taxonomy): domain Eukaryota; kingdom Metazoa; phylum Mollusca; class Gastropoda; order Littorinimorpha; family Ranellidae; genus Monoplex; species Monoplex corrugatus. The sequence goes on from JAPXFY010000015.1 coordinate 31,457,922, forward strand.
AAGACATTATCAGTGTAGTTGATATCAAAAGTAGCAGTGGACAATTCCTAAGGGGGTAGAGGACAACATGCCAATTTATGTACAACCTTTGTAGGTAGCCTACTACGCTGGAGATTTTGAATAGCTCATTTGTGTAAGTGGATATTGTTTCTTGAGCTTTTATTGTTCGTGCTCTCTTGGGGAAATGGATGTCAGACAGAATTTTAAGCTCCATATCGGTATAATTAGCTACTGCATTTGCTCTAATTATATACTTAGCAGCTGATAACTTCCTCCATTCTCATGTGTTTTCAGTATAAGCTGAACGTAATAATTTTTATCTACTCAGTGATCTCAAGTGAATGCAAATATGTAAATAAAATTGGTGTGAAAACCGCATTCGCTGTTTCTTGTCACTGTTGAATTGCTGAATGAAAGATGTCTTAGTTGCTTAGTTGCTAGATCAGCTTGCTTTGTGTGAACGCTTTTTTGAAGGCTGTTTGTACTCCCATATTCATGCACTCAAACGTTCATACTTTTTTTTCTGCACTGCATTACATTAAAATGTTCATGCACATAACACTTATGAGTTTTATGCCAACATGCATTCATAACTATTTCTCCCTCTCTTACTCTTTTATAATGCCCACGCAATGATGCACAGTATTATCAGCGGCAAAGCCCCTTCGGAGTAGTCCTTTGATTTTTTTAAAGGATTGATCCGCACATATTGAAATGGTCTAATTTACTAATTATTATAGATAATACAGTTATTAAATCATCTTGTATCATAAGAAATCCTGTATCAATAATTCTCAGATCCACCTAGTATCACTGAGTAGTAAGGTGTTAAATTCAAAGGAAGAACCACTCTCTCTCTCTCTCTCTCTCACTCGGACACGTGCACACACACACACACACACACACTCGGACACGTGCACACACACACGCACACATTCCACTCACTCAACACAATAAGCGTACATTTAGCCTACATCATATGCTTCACTCATAAAAACTGATGAGAGTGCACACAATGCTCCAAGTGGATGAGCGATTTCTGCTTCCGAAAATTTGTTGGGTCAGATTGTAGACCCAATATGTCATTTAATGACGACATTACGTGGAGTGCGACTTTTTTCTTTTTTAAACATCGTGTATACATCAGATTTCGCACAGACACACACACTATAAGCTAAAAATCATCCCCCCCCCCCCCCCACCCACATTATCATAGATCTAGATCTACACCAATCAGCCTACAACAAGAATGAAAAAAATCCACGCTGCTTTCAAAATTTCACACATTTCAAAAGAAAATTGGTGGTGCTTACACAGCCACAAGAGAGAATGAGAGAGAGAGAGAAACAGAGGGAGGGAGAGAGAGAGAATGCGGATAGATGAAGACCAACAGCGTACGGTGACACTTTATTCCTTCATATAATAGTACGGGTCACTGCAGATTCAACGACACATAGCGTCGGATCGTTCCTTCATAGAATAATAGTAAGGGTCACTGCAGACCCTATGGCGTGCGGGAACGGATTGTTCCTTCATATAATAGTATGGGTCACTGCAGACCCTACGGCCTGCGGGAACAGATTGTTCCTTCATATAATAGTATGGGTCGCTGCAGACCCTACAGCGTGCGGGAACGATCTTTCCTTCATATAATAATATGGGTCGCTGCAGACCCTACGGCGTGCAGGAACGGATCGTTCCTTCATAATAATAGTTTGGGTCGCTGCAGACCCTACGGCGTGCAGAATCAGATCGTTCCTTCATTAAAAAGCAAGGGGTGCTAAATACCCACGATGGACAGGACGCAAAATTTTAGGCGACGTACGGTAAAGGTTAAGGCCTACATGACATTTTGTAATCATAAAAAACCTAAGAATTCAAGAGAACTGTTAGCTGAACCTGTCTTTTATAATGAAAAAATAAAGATGGATAACAAAATAATCAAGAATAATAAACTAATTGAGAAGGAATATACTGCATCAAACATTTTCTTAAAGAAAATGGCTGTTTTTTGGCCTATGAAGAATTTGAAAATAACACTGATCGCCGTATTTATTATGTCACTTACAATGGATGGATATCTTCAAACAAACAATATTTAAGAACAACCAGAATTCAAATGAACAACACGAATATTATTTTGAATGCACCAAATGCAATAAGGCTAATAATGAGGGTACAAAAGCAGGCTAGACTTTACTATGAAAAAATTAAATTGGATGATAGCAAACCAAGGTGGTCAGAGAAACTAAATATTAACATTTCGCCTGAAAAAGTGTTTCTACAAATTCATAAGTTAAATGATGTCAAATCAAAATGGTTGCAAATAAGAATAGTTCATCGGATTATTGCCACCAATATAATATGAAACACAATGGATATAGCAACTACGACAAATTGTACACGGTGTAATAATGCAAAAGACTCTATTGATCATTTTCTGTGGAAGTGTTACTGTGTCCGTGATTTCTTAAATTTAACAGAAAAACTACTCAACACAAAATGCGAAAATACTTCAACATCAAAATCACAAGAAATCTGATGTTGTTCAGTGTTGACCAAAATGTAAAAACAGATAGAGAATTTGATCTTATAATAATGCTTGCAAAATCATTTATATATAAATGCAAAGTAGACAAGTGTGTTCCAAATATACATACTTTCCAAAGAATGCAAAACCAGAGATTCAAAATTGAACAATATAATGCCAAAATAAACTTTCATTTGTCCATTTTTAATGCTCAGTGGAACAACTATAGACCAACGTTCCCTGTGTAGAAAACAGACTTTCTTCATGACATGTTTCTTGAATACTGATGTACATAATGAAACCATCATTGATTAGAATATTGTTTTATATGTTTTGCAGGCTATAGGTTTTTAAAAATTCTCATGTAAACAATTACTGTCTTATTTGATTATCGTAAAGCAAAGGAATGTGGTTTTTGAGATTGATCCGTGGAGGAAATGTTGACATGCGTTGGATCTTGGTTTTCATGTTTGAACTTCCAATGTGAAAAATATCATTCTGTACATTCAAAAAAAAAAATTCAAAAAAAAAAAAAAGGAAAAACAAACAAACAAACAAACAAACAAGAGGGCTGGGGGTGAGGAAAAAGAGGGAAGGGAAAAAAGAAAAGAAAAGAACTGGTAAGATTGACAAATGTATTTTGAATATACATACTTTTCAAAGACTAATAAGTAAGATTCAGAATTGAACAGCGTAATGCTACAGTGGACGACTTTCATTTGTCCGTTCTTTAATGCTCAATGGAATAACTATAAACCACTGTTTTCTTCATAGAGAACAAATTCTTCTCTAAGACATGTTTGAAATCTTGATGTTCAAATTGAAATCTCCCATGTATAATAATTTTTTGTTTTGTTTTGTTTTGTTTTTTGTCTTCTGTATGTTTATGTTGTCAGATGTCAAAAACGTTCTTCTTATGTGTATGAATTGAAATTATTATTAGTTTTGTTTTGTTTTGTCACTACATTGTTTGTTGATGTCTATTCACTGTTAAAACATGATTAACCCTTAGCTGTTCACAAGCCCGTAACTGCCCTGCGGAAAAAATGTGCCGATCCGTTCATAGCGATTGAGATCGCCCGACCTTTTCCAGCACATGTGTGGGGAATTTCCATCACTACTGGCCTTGCGGTCTTATCGTGCATGTGGTTAGAATCTTGGTCAGTCTCGCGTTGAATGTTCTAGAAATAGTACAAGCATTCTGGGATGCAAGGAACTTTCCATTCACTACTGAGACATAGTACTGAGGCTGTGCTACATGCTTTCATTCACAATGGTGAGCATGGGAAAGATAGCGAGTTTCAGCGAACAAGACGAATTTGTGGATTACACTGAAGCAGAGTTGCAGTAAATTTTTAGGGAAATTGATCGTTTAGAAATCGAAGAAGAAGATGAAGAAGAAAAGGAAGATGTAGAGTCAGATGCTGAAGTAGGTGGTGATGGTGAAGTTGGAAATGACAGTGACATAGATAACGATGTACCGCTGACTGCACTGGTGCAGGCATGGCGACCGGTGACACGTGGCAGTGAAGTCAAGGAATTTTCACAAGTTGTTGGGCCTAAACATTTGCTGCCCGCTGATGCGAAACCAATAGACTTTTTTTTTTTTCTGTCACTAGAATTTTTTGTCAGTGCTGCAAACCACTGATCATCACAAGCTGGTGAAGCGTGATCGATCGATATAAGATATGTCGCCAATGTGACAACATGGGACGCAGGACACCATCAGGCCGCAAAGTGGAGATCATTTTCATGTGCGCTTTCTGTCAGGTGCCCTTTTGCCGTGCCAGGGACTGTTTCCGGGACTATCATGCGCTAAACATCACGACACAGGCTACAACCAGTGCTTGTGACAACACTGGTGACACTACCACTGACAATGACGGCGACAATCACAGTGACGATGACAACAACATCTCACCATCATCACAGTAGCTGCAAAGTTGCTGTATAGGCACATATGTGTAAATAGTGTATAGGGAATGAAATTTGTAGACGAACATGTACATCGTAAAACACTTCTGTTTCTTTCTGCTTATGATCATTTGGTGACATCGTGACAATTCTTTTCTGTGACATTTGTGTTGTGCCTGTGTATTGGATACTATACTGGAGGAGCAGAGACAGCGTCGGGTAGGACAGGTGTTGTGTGTACAACTAACAAATGTTGTTTTTAGACAATAGAGCTTGTTTGTATGCTAACCATTGTATTGTCACCATAAAAATACCTCTGTCTGTGACATCTTTGGTGACAGGGACATGCACACTAGACCCAGGACACACAAAACCACATGCAAATCAAACTATGGACACTTGTGTATATGTGTGCAAAAAATATTTCTTCTCTACTTTCAAACAAGTGAATGGCAGTATGTTTGTCAGCATGACTGTACTCTGATGAAAAAATGTCAGAAAAATGTGAATACTAGGAGCTAGCTTTACATCTAGCAGTGCAAATGCGAAAGGGTTAAACAAAAAGGGGAAAAAATATGTCTATCAAATGTAAAAAAAATATATGATAGTGATCACTACACATCTATATTCTTTCAATGAAACATCCCTTCTCTAGAATTCCATCTGTTGGGTAGGTCCAAAATTCTTGTTGCCAGGTAACCAGAGCAGATACATTGTATCTGATTGGATACCTCCACTTGTCATCAAAGTTGTGTAAACGTACACCACAGAGAGGTTCCTTCAATTCAGGAAATAGATCAAAATCTGCAGAACTTTTATCTGGAGAACAGACGGAGTGTCCCACAGATGTGTCATAAGTAATGTTTCTCTGCTTTGTGGCAAGATACAACGACATGTAATATCAATGGCCAATCATTCAACAGTGTTTTACCTTCCTTTCCAACTGGGATGTGACATGCTATTAATACACCTTAGTTATCACAGGCACATATCATTGTCATCTTTACACTGCCTTGCTTTCTTCTAAACTTGATGGGCTTTAGAGAGGTTGGAGTAAGCCACTCTGATGACTGGCTCATGGCACAGAGACTGAAGATAGGAAACCAAGGCTGATGTGGCCACAGTTGGGCTATCCAAGCCTTGCTTTCCTAAGCGCTTTCAACAAGATGGGGAATGGAGGAAGGGTGCCCCGATCTGTTGAGAAAGAGTGGATCACCCTGGCCCCTGGATGAGAAAATGAGATATTCACTGGAAGACATTTGTTGAACTAATACAAACAGATCTATCATAGGGTGGAACCAACAATTCCACAACCAACAAAGGATCTTTCTGTTCAGAGTCCACTCCATGAGCTGAATGCAATATAAGCAGCTGATGGAGTCTGCGAAAGGCTCAGTTTCTATGCCAAGTCTAGCAGACAGAGCAATGTCCTTTCATAGCACCTTATGAGGGTAGATTCAAGCTCGAAGAGACAGGTCTACCAAATGCACCTATCCCTCTCCATTTGTTCAGGAAGAGGCCAAAGTGTGTCACTGTGAACAGACACCACTTTTCCATGAACCTCTGATGTAAATGTCACTACAGCCTTGCAAACAGCCTCCAAATTCAGCACATATCTGTGCCAGCTGATCACCTTGCTCCAGAAGTCCACAGCATGCTGCATCTCCATGTGAGCTCTGCAGCCCCCTGTTGAGGCTTTTGTAAGAGAGACCTTGTGGGGAGGCACTGAGGTTAACTCTCTCGCTACGTGCGTCGGGATTTCCCGATCATGTCTCAACAACGTTTGTCTACGAGCGTCGGAGAAATCTGACCGAGTTTTGAAAATTCGCAGAGCTTTCAGTATTTCCATTAACCGAAACTAATAGCCAGAAACAGATTCTTTGGTCATTCTTAGCCTTGTTTCAGGCCATGAGGTCACTGTACTACGCAGTTGGTGAGTGGACAATGCAAAGTTCACGACCCACTATTTCTGCAGCGAAGCAGATGATGGAAAAGCAAATGGCTGAACAATACTCAACAACTCGGCTCTGTTCAACGAGATCTCTTCCTTCAGTGCATGCGGAGTGTGTGTACGTTGGATTTTATGAAATTTCATTCAAAATGTGACTGTAGGAACTGATGTATTGACATGACTGTGTATTTTGTAAGACATTTTTCACCTGAAAATTTCTCTAATTTTACTTGTACCATATTCAGCAACCATGAGGGTCAGACAGTTGAAATTTCAGCATTTTGTACACCAATCTTTTAATATATGATCTGCCAAATTTCATTTCATTTGTTATGAGAATTTTTCTCATGACCTCTACAAATGGTGTGTATCAGGGGAACGGCAAGGGGCGTAATCGTACGTAGCGAGTGAGTTAAAACTTCTACCAGCAGGGAAACCAGATTGGTTGAAAAGGCCATGGGTTACAGAAACTATCCCAGGGGAAACAAGTTTCAAGGATTAGTGAGACTCTGACCACAGTCTACTGAATGTTTGTTGAAGAGGGTATTTCAAAGCTCTGCCAAGGATAACAAGAGTAGGAGATTCCATAATGTCTAACAGAGAAGTGACATGTCACCGTTACCCTCACTGACTGAAAACAGGCAAGCAGGCGTGGGAATGACATACATGGACAATGTCAAATTCCTCCCCAAGAAGACGAAGGACTGAATCAGGGAGAGACTGCATGTTTCGGCACAGGAGACAAACCTGAGTCAAAGCCTGGAAGACAAGTCCAAGGAGGCCACAACACTGCAACTATGGTCTCCAACTTGAAGCGCACAAGGAAACTGGCCAGTGATGATGTCTACTGGCCGAACATGCACCTGGACATTGAGAATGTAGTCTCTCAGTGTTCTGCATATAACAGCCTCAAGAATCACCAGAAGAAGCAGCTACAGATAACTCACCCAGCCCCTGAACTTCCTTGGGCCAGTCTCTTAACAGACATCTTTTGAGTTGGACAACCTCAGTATTTGGAAGTAGTGGACTCATTCTCTGGCTGGTTTGAATTTGAGCTGCTTTCCAACATGTTTTCATAATCTACAGCAAATGACAGTAATTTTGTGCCCAATGAATTAAACGATGTTGATGACAGTGCTGATGGTGGCATGTCCACTGAGCATGTAAGAAGATTGCTTACACTTCCTACTTGAACATCCAGTCAAGGTGAGGATTTTATTTTTATTTTTCATTTGTTTTCAAAATATTGCTGTGAAGTTAACAGTCGTTAAATGGTTTTAGTTCAACATATGAGATAGTGACACCATGATCATATGAAAGCGCTAACATCTGCACTGTGCTCTCTCTGTGCTGGGTTGTGTGAAGTCATTTATTTATTTGTTCAAAATATTATGCTTTCCATTGTTAATTTGATAATAAGATTGGTTGAGCGGATAAGTTTTGGTTGTTTGAAAAAGGTGGGGTGTTGTTTCCATTGCTGCACTGCTGTACTTCTCTCTGCATAGAGCATCAGTGCTGTTATGCAAACAACTGCACATGTGGGTCAAAAGGTTAACTGACTGAAATGTTGTTCAGGTGGAAAAGTTTCCTTTCATGCATTATGTCTTTTTGTGTTCCGTATTTGTACATTTATTTATCCAGTGAGAGACAGATAAACAGACATACAAAATGAGAAACAATTTCAATGAATTAAGCATGTGGTGAAAGTGATTCCAAAATTCAAAACCAAATCTTTCCAAAACCCCTGTGTGTTCAACCTCCATTTTCAACAAGTGAAAGCACAACAACAGAAAGGTCCAGTCGTAGAGATTACATTATTTGCGGAAGTGCAGTCCATTTCCTTCACCCCTGAAATGAAAAAGAGAGCACACGTACCTTAGACAGGAGATCAGGCCGATACTGATGGATGACTCCCCATGACTTGCCAGTCACAGCAAAGTGGAAACGCTGACTGTCTTCATCAATGTTGATCAGTGTGGAGCCATGTTCTTTCTGCAGTCAAAACAGGATACTTAGTATGCATTACATCATAAAGACAAAAAGTTTCTATCAAACAGCACTGATGTTAAAGATAAGAACATTTCAATACCTGTACTGGATGATACAGAGGGTTCTCAATGCTCAGCAGCCCATGTATGCTCCAAATAATAGGAAATTTTCCTTCTAATATTACGTTTAATCTAACATACTTACCGTGGCTCACTGATGCAATAAGCGGCAGCGATTTGCCTTTTACTGCCTCATAAACAATAAAGTCCGAAAGGACCATAACTCTGAGAGTATCCATGTCTTGCGCATGCGCGTGTGCTCTTCCTCTTTTCGAGGAAACCAAGACCCTGACTGTGAATGGAAGGAACCAGGAAGGCGGGGAGGACGGGAGGGACTCTGCGTGAGCCACGGTAAGTATGTTAGATTAAACGTAATTTTAGAAGGAAAATTTCCTTTTAATTACACATACTGTACCGTGGCTCACTGATGCAGAATAGCGCTACCCAGAAGGAGGGCTTACCTGGTTAACGCCTGGAGGAATGAGACAAGTCAGGGTGTGCGGCAGAGATGGGGTGTTGAGCCACCACAGTGGAAGCGATACCCCTAGATCCATTGTCGCGCAGACGGTAGACATCGCGTCGGTAGGATGGAATGAACGTGCCCGGAGAACGCCAATGCGCGGCATGGAGTGAACGCCAGTGACAAGGCTCATGCTCTAATCTCATGGGGCCTCAGGGAGAAGACAGCCAAATGAGCCCGGCCTTGCATATGCATCCTTGATGACTGTCCACAGCCATCGAGAGATGGATGCGCAGCTAATGGCCTTCTTATAACTTTCGTTGTAAGAGAGAAACAGGTGGTGCTGCTTCTGGCAAAAAGATTTCGTCATCCGGAGCAAGGATAGACGTCAGGGGATGAATGGAGATAGACGGAGTAGGAGAACCTGGCGACTGGTTCTTGGCCAAGAAGCCTGGAAGTAGGCGGAGAGACATTGAGCCCTCCGGTTCGAAAGCGACATCCCCGGGGAGTCCGCTAAGAGCGTGCACTTCGCTACAGTGCCTCCCCGACGCTAGAGGGAGTAGAAAGGCCGTCCGAAATGAGAGGAACTTGGGAGAACACTCCCTGATGGGCTCGTAAGGCGGAAGTCCCAGGGAGGAGAGGACGAGAAGGAGATCCCCGGCCGGGTGTGGCGGGGGGTCAGGCTTCCCGAAGGGAAGCCCCGCGGACAATATCCCGCAGGACAGGGTCGTCCATGAAGGAAGGACTACCCGACTGGTTGATGGTGGTGCAGATGGCTGCCCTGCGTGCCAGGGACAAGCCTAATGAAGACATTGAGTCCTGCACAGCAGCCAAGCAGGAAGGTTTAGAGCCTCTGGATTGCTGTGCAGAATGCGTGACCTTGGTTGAAGCAAGGACCAGCCTGTCACAGTTCGTTTTATTGGAGGCACATGGAACAGGTGCAGCAGTTCCGGAAACCATGTTTGGGCAGGCCATCGAGGCGCCACGAGAACTATCGTGGCAGAGTCTGCCCTCACCTTCCGCAGAACTTTCCCAGTTAGGGGAACAGAGGGAAGGCATAGCCCGACAGGACTGACCGTGGGATGGACGGAGCATCCACGGGCCAAGCCGAAGGATCCGGGACTGGAAGAACATACAGATGAAGGCGGCGGTGGAATCTGGTGGCAAACAGGTCCACTTGTGATTTGAACCACACTGCCCACACTGGCACCAGAACTGCACAGACCAGTGCCCGTTCTGAGGGAAGAATCCTGTGGGAGCTGCTGACGGAGGCCGCAAGTATGTTCATCTTTCCCGGGACATGCATCGCTGAGATCCGAAAGGATTGTTCTACACACCAGAGTGGAAGCTGTTCCGCTCTCTGAGACAAGGAGTGGGAGCGGGCGCCCCTTTGCTTGTTGATGTAACAAGCCACAGCAGTGTTGTCCGTGTTGATTCATGTTTTCCCTTAAGAAAGGGGAGAAAGTCTCTGGGGGCTTGAAAAAACTGCCTCCAGTTCCAGCATGCTGATGGGACAGGAAAGGAGATCTTGTGACCATTGACCTGCTGCTGTCAGCAGGCTCACGTGGGCCCCCCCACCCGTGGGCCCCTCCACGTGGGCCCCCCCACCACCCGTGGGCCCCTCCACGTGGGCCCCCCCACCCGGATTAGGACGCATCCGTGAACAAGTCCGCTGAGGAGGGGTGTGTGTGATAGGGACTCCCTGGGCTAGCTGGGACCGGGAGTGCCATTTGCTCACTGATGATTGGACCCAAGCGACCCTGGGGAATAGCCCTGAACTGGAAGAATCGGTTCCTCCAAACGAATTGGAGGTACGTCCTGTCCCTTGGGGAATAAGGAGATGGGAATACGCATCTCTGAGATCAATGGACATCCCCCAGTCGTCCGGGAGCAAGGCATCACAGATGGACCTAGGGGTTTCCATCTGAAAGTGTCTATGTGTCGGGACAGACTGCCCACAGGATCGCCTGTGGGGGGTGCTTGCCCTAGCCCCTTTGGGGCTGAAGGAGGCGCAGAACGTCTCCTGTGGAGGCTCCTGGGAAGGTGGGGGAGCCGCCGGAGCAGGGCGCTTTGCCGCGGGGCAAGCGGGACCGGAGTGAAGGGCAAGGTCCCTCCTGATTTCGTCCTGACTTTTGATAGTGGCCTGCACGTGGGTCCCAAAGAGGGAACCGGACCTAAGTGGCACAGCTCTCGAGGAAGCTCTGGCAGATGAAGAGCAGGTGACCGAAGATGGTAAGAGTACCGCATTTGGCCTTGACAGGACTGAATTGAGGTACAGTCTGGCGAAGGGCATCGGCCGAGTACTTGAGGTCTTTACGCCATGGATTGTATGGAAGCAACCATTGTGGGAGAGACAGGTGACTGACGGAGAGAAACGGGCTCGTAGTCTGGTTCCTGTAGAACGGACACCAGACCACCCAAGAAGGAATCACCACTGGATCCACTTCCAGACCCCTCCTGGCAGTCTCCTCCCAGCTTGCCAGGCAGCGCTGCGAGAGGGAGATATGCCGCTGCTGGGCCCGAGACCTCTCTTGCGCTAAGACGAGGTTATCCTGTGTGAGGGAAAGTGGCGACTCTGGAATGGCCTCATGGGCCGTGAGGACCGCTCTGTGGAAAGGGATTTTCTCTGGCCTCAGGAATTTCCCGTAATCCAGAGCTCAAGGGAAGTCGGGCATGGAGCCTGGAAGGATGTCCTGTGCCTCAGTGCCCCTTACCTTGCTTTGGGCCCTCCTCATCGAGTCAGCCACCAAGCCTGACTCTTTTAGGAAAGGGGAGGCTGGGGCTGTGAGAGGAAGGGCACCAAGGCGAGCTCTGCCACGGCAGGGCAGGGCAGGGAGCCTTGGCCTCTTGTGCAGTGGACACGGCTCCAGGCAGGTGTGAGGTGAGCCATTGCACTGCTATGGAAAATGAAAAGGAAGCGGGGTAGAGCCCTCATCATCTGCTTTCGAGTCAGTGTCCACCGGCCCGCCTACAGAGGAGGCGATGGACTGTGGAGTGCCCGATGTGGGCAAACTCCAAACGGACTGGGGTCAGAAGCCCCGGGGAGCACCCCTGGGGAGGAATCCGACCTGGGGGGTCCAGAAGGGTGGTCAAGGTGGACGCCTGAAGTGTGGGGCGCCGGGCATAAAGCGGGGCCACCAAGTATACCCTGCGGACGAGGCAAGGGGAAATAATAATAATAATAATAAGAGACCATTTATAAGCGCACATCTCTGCCTACGGCGGAGCTTATGACGCTTTACAATCATTCACTCACAATATTTCAATCTCTCGGACCTCACGTACATACACTAAATACACAATACAAAGTAATAGAATAAATCCATAAAAATACTACATACGCTACAATCATACACGGATTCTCACGCAAGTCCAAATGCATCCCACAACCCCCACGGCTATACCCCAAAGTACTGTGAGGCACATTGGGCTCTATAATCACCCACCCCCACCCCCACCTACCTACATACATACACACTAACACACCTTTTCTACTATTAGGCTGGGGGGAAATGAGGTTGAACTTACTGATAATATTTTTGAAAGAGGCGAGTTTTTAGAGCTGTTTTGAAAGAAGAAGTCGATTTTAGGTGTCGGATTTCAAAGGGAAGAGAGTTCCAGATAGTGGGGGCTGCGAAGGAGAAAGAGCGATGTCCAAATGTTTTTGTGCGCACGCGTGGAACACGGAACAATCTGGTATCAGCAATGGAGCGGAGATTTCTAGAAGGAGTGTACACAGAGAGAAGATCAGCCAGGTAGCTAGGAGAGAGATCAGAGAAAAAAGAGTGGCATAGTGAGGCAAGCTTATAGTCAATGCGAGCTTGAACAGGCAACCAGTGAAGGGATTTGAGAATAGGTGTGACATGATCATGCTTGCGGGAACGAGAAACAAGTTTAGCGGCAGAGTTTTGTACTTTTTGAAGTTTGTCTAATTGATTTTGAGGACAGCCAGAAAAGAGGGAGTTACAGTAGTCTAATTTGGAGAGAACAAAGGCAGAAAGAAATGTTTTGGTAGCGTCTTCTGAAAGTAAGTGGCGAATATAACTAATGCGTCTAAGGTCAATGTATGCTTTGCGGCAGACTGTCTGTACATGTGTTGAGATACTCATGTCTTTGCTGAAGTGGAAGCCAAGATTTCGTGCGGTAGAGGAAAAGGGAATATCTGTTGATCCAACGGTAAGAGATGTAGGAGTGGTAGACAGCAGAGACTTAAAAGAGGAAGAACAGAGGACAGCTTCAGTTTTCTCGTCATTTAGTTTTAGCTTGTTTTCGAGCATCCAGATTCGTATGTCGGTGATACAAAGTTCGAGAGAGGAAATGGCTGGGTGTATGTTCTCGGGAGGAGTAGAGAGTTCAAGTTGAGTGTCATCTGCAAATGACTGATGTTCAGGAGAGTGAGACTGTATCAGGCCGGCAAGTGGTTGTGTATAGAGGACAAAGAGCACGGGGCCCAACACAGATCCCTGTGGGACCCCGTACAATAGTTCTTCAGATGTAGAGTTGAGGTTATTGACAAAGACTGATTGTGTTCTTTCTGTGAGGTATGAACGGAACCAGGAAAGAGCGGTGTGAGAAATGCCGTAACTGTATTGGAGTCTGTTAAGCAAAATGATATGGTCTATTGTATCAAAAGCAGCTGAGAGGTCCAGTAAAGTTAGTAGAGAGACGTTTCCAGAGTCAAGAGCTAAAAGGATGTCATTAGAAATTTTGAGGAGCGCAGTTTCAGTACTGTGATGAGGACGATAAGCAGACTGAGAAGGAGAGAAGAGGTTGTAGTCATAGATGGGAAGTGCTGCCATGGTGCCATGTACGGTGCCATGGGAGGTGTCATGGGCTGAGCCCATGGAGTCCCTGGATCCCCAGTGCCCAAGGGGCAGCCTGCTGGGGGTCGGTTGGCATTTGCCAAGACGACTAAGCACTCTGTCCACAATGGGACAGAGATGTGTCAGCCCGCAGTGGGTCGCTTGGCATTTGCCAAGGCGACCAAGCACTTTGTCCGGAATGGGACAGAGAGGTTGGAGCAGGGGCACAAGCAGGCTGCAGGGGAGGAAGACAACCTGGGCGGATCTATGATCTGACGCCCGTAATAGGGGGGTTGTCTCCCTTGGCCCGCCTGGCGAACCAGGGATGAGCCATTTTCTGCCAAAGTGCTGGCCTTCCTGACTCCCGAAGGAGACCCATACCCGTGTCGCCCTTCAGCCATAGGGGCTGAAACAGTAGCAGCTGAACCGGGGTTGAGCTCTACTGAGAGGGCGAGTACGGAATCAACAGAGCCGCAGCTGAGTCGATTACCGTGAGGGGCAGTGTGAAGGCCGCAAAATGACAAAAAGTCAACAGAGCCGAAGCTGAGTTGAGGGCTCATGGTCATGGCAACAGAACCGTAGTTGAGTTGTGATGACCAAGCCAGGGCGGACCTACGGTCTGACGCCCGCGACAGGGGTGTTGTCACCCATGATCCACCTTGCTAAGCAGGGGATGAGCCTTTTTCAGAGCCGCAGCTGCGTTGAGGGCACAAGCAGGCTGCAGGGAGGAAGGGAGACAACCTGGGCGGATCTATGATCTGACGCCCGTAATAGGTGGGTTGTCTCCCTTGGCCCGCCTGGCGAACCAGGGGGTGGCCCGCCTGGCGAACCAGGGGGTGAGCCATTTTCTGCCAAAGTGCTGGCCTTCCTGCCTCCCGAAGGAGACCCATACCCGTATCGCCCTTCAGCCATAGGGGCTGAAACAGTAGCAGCTGAACCGGGGTTGAGCTCTACTGAGAGGGCGAGTACGGAATCGACAGAGCCGCAGCTGAGTCGATTACCGTGAGGGGCAGTGTGAAGGCCGCAAAATGACAAAAAGTCAACAGAGCCGCAGCTGAGTTGAGGGCTTGTGGTCATAGCAACAGAACCGTAGTTGAGTTGTGATGACCAAGCCAGGGCGGACCTACAGTCTGACGCCCTCAGCAGGGGTGTTGTCACCCATGACCCACCTGGCTAAGCATGGGATGAGCCTTTTTCAACAAATTGCTTGCCTTCCTGCCTCCCGAAGGAGACCCGTGCCCAGGTCGCCCTTCAGCCAGTGTGGCTGAAATGCGTGCAGCTGAGCTGCACGCAGGGGGCGAGCAGGTCGCCCTTCAGCCAGTGTGGCTGAAATGTGTGCAGCTGAGCTGTACGCAGGGGGCGAGTACGGAATCGACAGAACCGCAGCTTAGTCTGCCATGTTCCGAACACATATGCAGAACCACCAATATGAACACCAAAGTATGGCTGCATACATGGAGAGATAAAAAAAAGTATAAATAGCTATACATGTAAAATCCACTTGTAAGCATGAATGCATGTGAGAGCTGCAGCCTCAAAACAGGACAAAGACAGACATCAATGGCAATTTAATTTCTGGCCACAATGGTTACCTTATAATTTAGAAATACAATTTTTTTCTAATTAAACACAGCACTACCATGAATCCAACTTACATTAACCTCCTCCACTTTGGCTTCACGGTCATCAGCGTAATAGAACTCAATGTCTGGGGCGGAACTGTTAGCATCAGGTTCGTAAGCCTGAACCAGAATGATCTTGTCCGTTCGGCCTACCATGCCACACTCCCTGGCTACGCTCAGTGCTGTTAACATGTTGTCTCCTGTACAAGTACAAAGAACAATTTACTTGTTGGGTACCTACCTGACTGATTTGTCATACTATTGTCAGATTACTTAATCTTGTATTGATATGTCCTGCACAGGAAGACACATATCATACACTTGGTGCTGTAAGCATGCTGTCCCTTGTACAAACACACACACACATCACACACTTGGTGCTGAAAGCGTTCTGTCCCTTGCACAAGCACACACACACACCACACACTTGGTGCTGTAAGCATACTGTCCCTTGCACAAGCACACACACCCATCACATTCAGTGCTTAAGCATGTTGTCCTTTGTACAAGCACACACACACCTATCACGTTAAGTGTTTAAGCATGTTGTCTTTTGTACACGCACACACACCTATCCCGTTAAGTGTTTAAGCATGTTGTCTTTTGTACACGCACACACACCTATCACGCTCAGTGTTTAAGCATGTTGTCCTTTGTACACGCACACACACACCTATCACGCTCAGTGTTTAAGCATGTTGTCTTTTGTACAAGCACACACACCTACCACGCTCAGTGTTTAAGCATGTTGTCCTTTGTACAAGCACACACACACCTATCATGCTCAGTGTTTAAGCATGTTGTCCTTTGTACACGCACACACACCTATCACGCTCAGTGTTTAAGCATGTTGTCTTTTGTACAAGCACACACACCTATCACGCTCAGTGTTTAAGCATGTTGTCCTTTGTACAAGCACACACACCTATCATGCTCAGTGTTTAAGCATGTTGTCCTTTGTACAAGCACACACACCTATCACGCTCAGTGTTTGTGCATGCTGTCCTTGTACAAGCACACACACCTATCACGCTCAGTGTTTAAGCATGTTGTCCTTTGTACAAGCACACACACCTATCACGCTCAGTGTTTAAGCATGTTGTCCTTTGTACAAGCACACACACTATCACGCTCGTGTTTAAGATGTTCCTTGTACAAGCACACACACTACAGCTCAGTGTTTAAGCATGTGTCCTTTGTACAAGCACACACACCTATCACGCTCAGTGTTTAAGCATGTTGTTCTTTGTACAAGCACACACACCTATCACGCTCAGTGTTTAAGCATGTTGTCCTTTGTACAAGCACACACACACCTATCTTGCTCAGTGTTTAAGCATGCTGTCCTTTGTACAGCACACAACCTATCATACTCAATGCTATAAGCATGCTGTCCCTGATATAGCTACCAATACTGTAAGCATGCTGTCCTGATTTAAGCAACACACACACCATACACTTAGTATGTAAGCATGCTGTCCCTGATATAAGCATACACAGTACTGTAAGCATGCTGTCCTGTTTATAAGAATAACATACACCATACACTCAGTACTGTAAGCATGCTGTCCATATATAAGCAATACAACACCTACACACAGTACTGTAAGCATGCTGTCCCTGATATAAGCATACAAACACACCATACACCAGTACTGTAAGCATGCTGTCCTGATATAAGCAAACACACACCATACACACAGTACTGTAAGCATGCTGTCCCTGATATAAGCATATACATACACCATACACACAGTACTGTAAGCATGCTGTCCCTGATATAAACATACACACACACCATACACACAGTACTGTAAGCATGCTGTCCCTGATATAAACATACACACACACCATACACACAGTACTGTAAGCATTGTCCTGATTAACATCAAACACACCATACACACAGTACTGTAAGCATGGTCCATGATATAAACATACAAACACACATACACACAGTACTGTAAGCATGTCCATGATATAAACATACAAACACACACCATACACACAGTACTGTAAGCATGTCCATGATATAAACATACAAACACACCATACACACAGTACTGTAAGCATGTCCATGATTATAAACATACAAACACACCATACACACAGTACTGTAAGCATGTCCATGATATAAACATACAAAACACCACAACACACAGTACTGATAAGCATGTGTCCTGATATAAACATAACACACACTATCACAGTACTGTAAGCATGCTGTCCCTGATATAAACATACACACACACATATGCACAGTACTGTAAGCATGCTGTCCCTGATTAAAATACACACACACCATACACACAGTACTGTAAGCATGATGTCCCTGATATAACATACACATACATACAGCATATCACGTCTGTAAGCATGATGTCCACAAAACATACACAGTACTGTAAGCATGTGCCTGAATAAGATACACTACGTAGATGCTGTCCTGTAAATAAACACCATACATACTGTAAGCTGCTGTGTCCCTGATATAAGCATACAAACACACCAACACAGTACTGTAAGCATGATGTCCCTGATATAAACATAACACACACACACCATACACACAGTACTGTAAGCATGATGTCCCTGATATAAGCAAACACACACCATACACACAGTACTGTAAGCATGATGTCCCTGATATAAACATACAAACACACCATACACACAGTACTGTAAGCATGATGTCCCTGATATAAACATACAAACACACCATACACACAGTACTGTAAGCATGATGTCCCTGATATAAACATCACACACACCATACACACAGTACTGTAAGCATGATGTCCTGATATAAGCATACACACCATACACACAGTACTGTAAGCATGCTGTCCCTGATATAAACATACACACACACCATACACACAGTACTGTAAGCATGCTGTCCCTGATATAAACATACACACACACCATACACACAGTACTGTAAGCATGATGTCCCTGATATAAACATACACACACACCATACACACAGTACTGTAAGCATGCTGTCCCTGATATAAACATACACACACACCATACACACAGTACTGTAAGCATGATGTCCCTGATATAAACATACACACACACCATACACATAGTACTGTAAGCATGATGTCCCTGATATAAACATACAAACACACCATACACACAGCACTGTAAGCATGCTGTCCCTGATATAAGCATACACACCATACACACAGTACTGTAAGCATGCTGTCCCTGATATAAACATACAAACACACCATACACACAGTACTGTAAGCATGATGTCCCTGATATAAACATACATACACACCATACACACAGTACTGTAAGCATGATGTCCCTGATATAAGCATACAAACACACCATACACACAGTACTGTAAGCATGCTGTCCCTGATATAAACATACACACACACCATACACACAGTACTGTAAGCATGTCCCTGATATAAGCATACAAACACACCATACACACAGTACTGTAAGCATGATGTCCCTGATATAAACATACACACACACCATACACACAGTACTGTAAGCATGATGTCCCTGATATAAACATACACACACACAGTACTGTAAGCATGTCCCTGATATAAGCATACAAACACACCATACACACAGTACTGTAAGCATGTCCCTGATATAAACATACACACACACCATACACACAGTACTGTAAGCATGCTGTCCCTGATATAAACATCACACACAACCATACACACAGTACTGTAAGCATGTCCCTGATATAAGCATACAAACACACCATACACACAGTACTGTAAGCATGATGTCCCTGATATAAACATACACACACACCATACACACAGTACTGTAAGCATGTCCCTGATATAAGCATACAAACACACCATACACACAGTACTGTAAGCATGATGTCCCTGATATAAACATACACACACACCATACACACAGTACTGTAAGCATGATGTCCCTGATATAAACATACACACACACAGTACTGTAAGCATGTCCCTGATATAAACATACACACACACCATACACACAGTACTGTAAGCATGATGTCCCTGATATAAACATACAAACACACCATACACACAGTACTGTAAGCATGATGTCCCTGATATAAACATACAAACACACCATACACACAGTACTGTAAGCATGATGTCCCTGATATAAGCAAACACACACCATACACACAGTACTGTAAGCATGCTGTCCCTGATATAAACATACACACACACCATACACACAGTACTGTAAGCATGCTGTCCCTGATATAAGCATACAAACACACCATACACACAGTACTGTAAGCATGATGTCCCTGATATAAACATACACACACCATACACACAGTACTGTAAGCATGCTGTCCCTGATATAAACATACACACACACCATACACACACGTACTGTAAGCATGATGTCCCTGATATAACACATACACAGTACTGTAAGCATGCTGTCCCTGATATAAACATACACACACACCATACACACAGTACTGTAAGCATGATGTCCCTGATATAAGCATACACACCATACACACAGTACTGAAAGCATGATGTCCCTGATATAAGCAACACACACCATACACACAGTACTGTAAGCATGCTGTCCCTGATATAAACATACAAACACACCATACACACAGTACTGTAAGCATGGTCCCTGATATAAGCATACAAACACACCATACACACAGTACTGTAAGCATGCTGTCCCTGATATAAGCATACACACCATACACACAGTACTGTAAGCATGATGTCCCTGATATAAGCAAACACACACCATACACACAGTACTGTAAGCATGCGGTCCCTGATATAAGCATACAAACACACCATACACACAGTACTGTAAGCATGATGTCCCTGATATAACATACAACACACCATACACACAGTACTGTAGCATGATGTCCATGATATAAGCATACAAACACACCATACACACAGTACTGTAAGCATGATGTCCCTGATATAAGCATACAAACACACCATACACACAGTACTGTATGAGATGTCCCTGATATAAGCATACAAACACACCATACACACAGTACTGTAAGCATGATGTCCCTGATATAACATACAAACACACCATACCACAGTACTGTAAGCATGATGTCCCTGATATAAGCATACACACACACCATACACACAGTACTGTAAGCATGATGTCCATGATATAAGCATACAAACACACCATACACACAGTACTGTAAGCATGATGTCCCTGATATAAACATACAAACACACCATACACACAGTACTGTAAGCATGATGTCCCTGATATAACATACAAACACACCATACACACAGTACTGTAAGCATGATGTCCCTGATATAAGCAAACACACACCATACACACAGTACTGTAAGCATGATGTCCCTGATATAAGCATACAAACACACCATACACACAGTACTGTATGCATGATGTCCATGATATAAGTGGAGTACATCGTATTATGAGTTTCATCACTTAAGCCATGATATCAAAGGTCAAACTATATAAGTAGTAGTCATGTTCTTAAAATTGCTTGTGTCCAAATCTTTGCACTGTCTTTGTTTTCTCTGCCCATCTTGATTGCGATGCTGTCATTGTTTTAGCTTTCCATGTCACTGATGCAAAAATGAAGTTCGTTTATAGCTGACTAAAGTTTGTCCGTTTTTTGTTAATAACGATGATATAGTTTCTTGAAAGTTATCAATGTAGCAGGCTGTGAATCTTAATTGTCTCCCCTTTCCCTTTGTTTCACTTTTTTGTGTTTCTCTTTTGAATCTTGACTGGTTCTTTGTCTGCCATTTTACCAGAGACAATAGACGGAAAAAATAGTTCCATGCAACCAAATGATGTCAGAATGACTGTTCACTGCAAAGCATTATACAAGACTGTAGACAACCATGCGACTACGCAAATAGCCAATGAGACTACAAAAGTAGCCAGTAGGGCTATATTAGTAGCTGACAAGACTTATTAAAAGTCGAATTTCAGTGACCATAGCCACAATGGGATCACTGTCAGTTCAAAACTACACTTGCCTGCACAGAACTATTCCACCAGCCAGTCAACAGTGTAAAAGAAATATTAAATCATCTAGCTTACCAGCAAAACCAGAAAGTTGTGAAACGTACAATCACAAATCACAATCACTAAACACAACAAAACAATTGCCTAAAAGTGACCCTTTGAAGGGAAAATAAGCTGGGAAAGAAAGATAGATAAGTGCCACACATCTGTCTCCAACAAAAGCTCTTGCATGAATGACGAACTCTTCCTTCTCTAGCATGATCCAGATTCCTGACAGAATTCTGGGAAGCAAAGACGACTAGTTTTTCTAAGACAAAGACTAGTTTCGTAAGACAAAAGTTTCTGCTGTATCAAAATAAACTTCCAATTTTAGAAGTTTGGTTGGGATATACCACCTCCCTTCCAATCCGACTTGTAACAGTAGCAACATCTCTTACCAAAAATGTTGCATATGCCTAAGTCCATCCATCTGTGAATAAGTACCTGACTCCATTCATTATGCGGAAGGTAAAAAATACCAGACTCCGTTCAGGGTGTGGAAGATTAAGTAACGAGAGAATGAGACGGGCACAGCACTCAGAAAACTGGCCCAGTGAGAAGGTGCGCTCTCTATCATCTCAATCCCCTTTGACTCCCGCTGGCAAATTCAACAGGCCTAGAAGACTGTAATATATGACACACTGATGATCAATAAAAAGACAAAATGGTGAACACACAGTCAAGAGACACACAGACATACCTGTGACCATGATGGTGCGTAGATTGGCCTCCTGCAACTGATGTATAATGGGAGTGGTTTCAGGCTTCAGGCGGTTCTCCATCACAAGTAGACCCAGGAATATGAGGTCACACTCCACCTGCTCCCTAAACGTATCATAACTCTTACAATGAGACTCTGTCCCTTGTTATCATTGTTGCAAATTGTCTCCTGCTCTTTGTTGTCTCTGTCATACATTCGTTCAGTGATCCTATTTATCTCTGTTGCACACTGTTACTGTGCCTCTCTTTATCTTTTATCACCACTACAGACTGTCACTGTATATTGTTACTGTATCCCTCACTGAGCAACACATTCTTACCGAATCCATCAGAATCATTGTTACACAGTATTATTATTCTATCCCTAACTGACAGTTACACATTGTTATTATCTCCCGTTCTCTTTTACATTATTGATTACTATTATTATTGTTACTATTATTATCAGTTATTCTCTTTATCATTATTATAATTACTATTATTATTATAACATCATTAATGTTTAGAGCCCATCTGACTGCTCAAAGCCATATCACAACTATAATACATAACCCTCATCATCTCCGTAACTTGTGGTTTCTGTGACAAAAAAATACATTTTAGGCATTCTGCCCTATATATAGAAAGAAGCCAATTACTTGTCAGTATGACTATGCAAACTAAAGCAGTAAGAGCACACATAACATCATTAAATGGATATGAAAAAGAAGAGCAAATAAATGTAGCTAAAACACACAATTTTCTCCAGAAATATCAGTTCATTCATTCCTTCATTCATCTTTGCTTTTAGCCCAGCCAACTACTACAACCATACCATGGCTCTAATACTCGGTTGGACTATAAGCAAAGCGGTATCATGTTAAAAACAACACCCAAGTTTAAGTAAAAGGACAACAGTTAAAAACAAAGCTCACCATTATCTTTGCAAGTCTAAAATGCATTCAAAGAGAAACATTCTCATACATAAAATCATATCAGATGAAACCTACTGATCTCTCGTAAAAACTGGGAAACTGCTCCAAAGTAACATCTCTGAAGAAATTCTTTAAAGAGTCCATTATATAGTGTTTATGTCACACATCGTGCAAGTCCAAGCATTCATTAAGGTGGTGTCTGATGCTCAACAGCTCGTCACATGGTATATATACACCACAGTGCTTCTTCATTTTTTAAAAGGTAGGAATGAGTGGAGGATGTTTGACCCATGTGTAACTTACATAACACTGTCTCTTTTCTTGATTTCTGGAAGCAGACAGGAACATTTCTTTCAGGCCGGGGTGCATCTGGAAAAGGTTTGTTGTCTGCTTATTCCACTCCTGCCAGAGATTTCTCATGTAACTGTGTACTCTAGCTTTCAGGTCTCTTTAAGGAATGAAGGATTGGCCCAACATGGTCAGGAATCTAGGCAAAAACAGTATGGTAACCTTCACTTGTAAGAGAAGAAAAGAGTTCAAAGGATTTCAAAAGCTCTGGGTGACAAATGTTTCAGCCAGCAATTGCCTGCAAAGCAGAGACGGAGTCAGAAAAGACAAGAACATTTTTATGCTTGGATTGGGACAGCATTTTCAGTGCCAAACCCAGAGCAGTCAGTTCAGCAGTACAAATGGAACTGTCAGACAGAATGTTTTGAAAATGGACGATTGGGAACAGTGGAACAGAAGGCAGCAGCAGCAATATCTTCATCAGACTTTGATCCATCAGTGAATATTCTGTGGGGCGACAGAAATTTCTGACAGAGTTCTGCATAATTCCACTTGTATATCAGTGAACTGGTACTGTCTTTATGGGAGGTAGCAAGATCAAAACAGACCTTTGGTGTTTTCAAGGTCCATGATGGGCTTTCAAGAAATTTGGAGAAGTTGCAAACAACTACTAAATCTGTATCTGCCTTTTGCATGTGAGGACAATTATGAATCCCTAGAGGAGTGACTTTTGGATATTTTTCAAATTCAATTTGAAATTTGGAGATGAAGATGCAGCCATAGGCTGAGTTTTCTGGTTCAGAGAACAGTTTTAAGCAAACATTTAAGGTTAATTTCAGTCTACAGTTGGACAGGGAGGGTTCCCCTGCCTCCTGCATATTAATGTAGACAGTTGATGTTCTGAGTGCACCAAGACACAGGCGCAGCCCATGGTGGTGAATGGGATCCAGAAGCTTTAGGTAGGAAGATCTTACAGAGCATACACTGCACAGCCATAGTCCAGTTTAGAGCAAATTAAAGGTCTGTAGAGGTGAAGCAGTGTGTTCTTGTCAGCACCCCAGTATGTGTGAACTATGACCCAAAGAATGTTCAGAGCTTTCTGGCACGAGGTTTTAAGATGTTGGATATAACTGAGGAAATTCAACTTCTGATCAAAGATCAGTCTAAAAAATTTAGCTTCTTTTACAGTTGGAATGATGGGCTTTTCCAGATGAATTTCTGGACCAGCAAAGAATCGTTGGAGGTCAGGGTGTTTTGATTGCAGAAAAAGTAAAGCCATTTACCTCTGCCCATTGTTGGATCCTATCTACACACAGCTGCAGCCGCTGCTGAATGCCTGCAAACACACTTCCGGTTGCATATACTGCAAAATCATCCACAAACAGGGAACAGTCAAAGCCCCCGTTGGCATAGCTCAAGGCATCATTGGGATCTCAAGGTGGTGGTCCCTTTCAGGAGGGAGTATCAGTTTATTAAGAGTCAAATGAATAGTTTAATTCGACAAGTAATACAACTGCTATCAAAGTATCAACACACAGCTGTTACTTTAATGCACATTAACATCATAAAGGGGGGGGAACCAACAAAATGTAAACACATTTTTTAAAAATTCACCTCTGCAATCGTTGTATCTTGGGGTAGGTCAGCTTAGAGGGCAGCTGTTTCTTGGCTAAAGCTATCACTCTATAGCCATGTTGGGTGTAGCTGGTCAACACACTGTGAAAATCCATGGGCACTGAAAACATGACAGATTCTTCAAAACAAAATGTATTGTGAATGTGCGGGATTGGGAAGAAACACATATACTGGCTTGCATGCAGTTCATTTACATGAACAGTCCATCTACAGTATCTAAGTGAGAAGACAGAATCCTCCTGAGATACACACACACACACACACACTGTCCATAACAAAATGAAACCACACACACACTCACATAAGTATCTTACTTTGCTCATATTACACCACACACACACACACACACACACACACATACACACACACAGTCAACTGGTTAGCAAGTTTCCTACCTGTATTGGGCACAGACAGACTGGTGATCATCTCTGGAGATCCTTTGACGTACAGTTCAAAGTTCTTAGCACCAAGCCTGCGAGTAATAACAGACATTCTCTGCAGACTAGAGGAGAATGGGAACTGTCGCACAATGCCAAGATCTTCACCAGCCAACTGAAATCAAAATAAATGAAGTTTACACTATCACCATTAAAATCATAATAACCACAAAACAGAACTGCAAATGAAGCTTTCAGTTGGCAGAATTTCTGTACAAACATTGCATCTTCTCATGAATAATAGATAGACAGGTAGACAGACAGACAGACATAGTACTGATAGTCAGAGATACAGATACAGACACAGACAGAGACAGACAGACAAGCAGACAGGCAGACAGACAGACCTGTGTTTTCTTGTGTTGTAAGTCTACCTGTATGCCTACAAGATATCCAGTTTCAGATCTTGTCATCCTGTTTGTCCTTCCATTTACCCCCCCCCCCCCCCCTCCAATCTCTTGTGAGGCTTTTGATCTCTTCCTTTTCCTTCTTTGAACTTTTTGGATATTACTAATAAACAGATGTTTTGGAATTGCAGTATAGGTTGAAAGCATTTGAAATGCAAAGGCTGGGTTGTCATAAAGTAGAGCTCTCACCCGCCAATCTAATTGTGCAAGTTCAACCCTGGCTGCAGAAACTGTATGCAAGTAGCCTCTGGTGCTCCCAGCTGTTGAGTGTGTACCTATCTCTGTTCAGAATCAGGGAAGCTACGGCAGCGAAGGACAGCAATGGGGCCAATCCTCAAACAGCTGACCTGAAATTAATGAGGTCTCCACCACCTCACTCCCCAAGGACCAACATGGGTTATGGGGCAGCCTTTACCTTTTCTATTCTAATATGCATACCATCAATTTCTTTATCAGTACCAGCTGGGAAAAACTATGTGCAATTTACACACACACACACGGGAGAGAGAGAGAAAGAGAGAGATAGAAAGAGAGAGAGCCATCTCATCATCCATCATCACCCATCTTCCACATCCGTGGGATGCGAAGTGGTGCCAAAGTATAAAATAAATCAAACCAAATATAAACACACATGCATGCATACAAACACGCGCGCGTGCACACACGCACACGCGCACACACGCACACACACACACAAACCTCTGTTAAATACACACAAACAGAAAAGAAAACATGGGTGGCTGTGCACTGTGGCAACAGGCTCTCCCCCCCTCCCCCCCACCCTGCAGGTTCACACTGAAGTCCATTATAATAATACAGGCATACAATATCAAAAAATACTAAATACCTGTCCATCGTAGTGTCGGGTGAAACAACCTGGTATTTGGGATGTACAATAGTGGGCACCATGGTATCAAACCTCGTCTGCTCTTCCCCTGGCTCTTCCAACACCTATTCAACACACATTCAGTATAACTGTAGTGATCATTCCAGAAGGTGAAGGACCCCCCTCCCTCCCCTGTTTCTTTCCTAATTCAGTTTAACCCCTTGACTGTCGACAACATTTATTGACATCCAGTGTTTTCCATATGCTAGGGGGAAAATGTTGCATCATTACCATGTGCACTAAACAACCACTGCTTCCATATTTGTACAAATCTATGCATGAAATTACACAGAATGATGCATCAGGCATGACAAAATGTATTTTCAGATGATTTATGTAATAATTCCTTGAAATTACTACATGTTCTTAATAGTTTGTGGAAATTCCTATAAGAAATCATAAACGCTCACAATATAAACAAAAATCAAAGGAAAAAATAGAAGATATGGCCCTTCTGACAAAATCTAAAAGTGTTCAGACTGTGGATGACCACCTACTGATAGATCACCGACAGCTGACGAGCTACAAAGAACAGCAACCTACTAGTGCACAAAGGCTTGACCCGGTCAAATCGTTCGCTGCCGCCACGCCCCACATCCCATCCCACTCCATCACAATAGTCCCCCCTTACCGCTTGTAATACTACTCCCTGAAGTGGTGAATGATTTTACAATGTCAGGACTGTATACTTCAACACTATGAAGGTTCTACGCCAGACGACACTGAAGGTAAAAGAATTCTTTGTTTCTAAAGGTAAGGACAAGAAACATCATGTTAACAGTTAAATTACAATGTTTTGGATATTACCCAATCCGTAGCATTGAACATAATGAGGTCAAGAGGGTCTCCCATCAGCTGTCCCTCAATAATGGTGAGGGAATGACATGTGGCCATAGCTTCTAGCAGTGGTCCCTTGGGCAACTTGCTCACGTCACGTTGTTCAGGGTCAAACCTACCACACAAACTTAAAGTAGATCATTATTGTTTTGGTTGAGATGATTTGATTTTTGGATCAAATCTAGATTGGTACACTCTGTGTGTGTGTGTATGTGTAAGTATGTAAGTGGTGTGTGTGTGTGTGTGTGTGTGTGTGTGTGTGTGTGTGTGTGTGTGTGTGTGTGTGTGTGTGTGTGTGTGTGTGTGTGTGTGTGTGTGTGTGTGTCTGTGTGTGTCTGTGTGTGTGTATGCATGTATGTGTGTTCATGAGGGAGAGAGAGAGACAGAGACAGAGAGAGACAGAGAGAGACAGAGACAGAGAGAGACAGAGAGAGGCAGACACACAGACAGAGACAGAGAGAGAGACACAGAGAGAAAGAGAGAATACGAATACGAAATGTTTTATTGTGTAAGGCCTCTACGCCCATTCACATAGGACACATGGGGGATGGGGGTGTGACATGAAACAACCAATGGAAAAAAAACATTTAACAACAAATTACTCCCTAGTTCTTTGTGACATGGAAATCCCGATCACAGTACCGAACAGTTCAATGTTATGTACAGGACAATGTTGATTTTACTGTCTAATCACCGACCGATCAATGACATCGTTTCACAGTCATTCACAATATCGCTATAGACTGTCTTTAAGGTGGATCCCGATGATGATTTTCACGATGACCATCACTGGTGCTGGAGGTGACAAAGGCAAGGAGTGCGTCCATGCTTTTAGCTGTTTCCGTCACACAGGTCATCAGTTCACCGTATTTACTTCCATATTTAACACATGGCTGTTGTGACTCATGTGTAGGACACTGAATGTTGTCAACACTGTGCTTGTTTTCTTCAGCTTGCTCAGTATCAGAATCAACAACTGTTACACTTATCTGTTCTGTATCACACTGCGTCATAATTTCCACAGCAGCATCATTCACTTCACGAACTTCTTCACCACTGTTTTCATCACCATTATCATCAGAGGGTGCACATGACCCGTTTTCTAACATCACGCTGTTTTCATGCATGATCGTCACTTTCTGCAGGTCAATGTCGCTGTGACATTGTGTGTCATCCCTCAGTTCAACTGGTCGTGCACAGCGTGCTGGCTGACTTACACAGCAAGGGGAATGGTGGTCAGGTTGAAATGTGTCAACGTGAAAACAGTTGCTATTGTCAGTGTCATAAAACAAACTTGGTGGCGTTGGGAAAAATAAACATGAGGGAGAGGAAGAATTTCTACTCGCCTTCTGCTGCTCTTGATGTAACCTATGTGCCTCCGCCCTCCTCCTATCTCTGTTTATCTGTGCAGGACACTTACAGCGATAGCTAGTACTGTGACCTTGTTTGACATGATGGGGCTGACTGGTGGTTGCTGTCAGTCGTAGCACAACAACGATCTGCTGGCCTCGGCTTTCTATCTTGAAAGAAGGAATGCACATTTCCTTCATCACAGCATTAAGCATGCTTTCCAGAGTGGATGGAAGTCCTTCAACAGGCATAGTTACTTTATTTTGTAAAATTCAAAATATTATTGACCCACTCTTGAAAGCGCATCTTGCTGGGACCCAGACAAGGGAGAGCACTCAAGAAAGAGAGCGAGCGAGCTAGAGAGCTCAGAATTCAGACTGTTTTGATGGGAGTGTGGTAGTCCAGTGGGTAAATGTCTAACTTCCGACCAGTTGGTCCTGGTTTTGATCTGCCTGGACACCTCTGACTACTGGGTAAAGGATGGAGATTTTTCTGATTTCTCATGTCAATAAGTGTGCAGACCTGCCAATGCCTAAGCCCCCTTCACGTGTGTAATGCATGCAAAGTATCAAATATGCATGTTA
Source organism: Monoplex corrugatus (assembly GCA_030674185.1). Taxonomy (NCBI): domain Eukaryota; kingdom Metazoa; phylum Mollusca; class Gastropoda; order Littorinimorpha; family Ranellidae; genus Monoplex; species Monoplex corrugatus. The sequence continues at coordinate 31,487,352 of JAPXFY010000015.1, forward strand.
AATGAAATCATCCAACAAGCTTACCCCCCACCAAAGATGCAGACTGCAACAACATAGCAAAATGAAGTCAGCTTGCCTGAAAGCTTGAGTTCTCCATACTTCATTAAAAAGTCTTGATTGTGTGTAATGCGCGTTGAGTCTAAATGATACATAAAGGCTGACAGAAAAAATATCATCAGTCAAAACAACACTGCTAACAGTTTTAGTATATTAAGAGATGTGTGAAAACTGATAGTGATGGAAACAATTCAGAATCCTTCCGTCAGTTGACAGATTGAAGAAGAGCCAATGGAACTGGATGAATTGTTCCTCTCCACCATATGGCTCTGTTCTGTTGTGTAGTGTCATGTCATGCTGTATTGCATTACATGTTTTGTTATGTCGTGTTGTCCTTTGTGTCATGTACATACTGTGCCATGTGAGCATGCAAAACTGTCCATGTAAATGTTTTGTTGAAACATTTCACTATGCATCTTGGACTCTACCTTGCCATCTTGACCCAAATGCCTATCAATATTTAATATTATAACGATTTCAAACAGGGCAGGCTCCACTAACAGGCAACCAAGCCTGACAAACTTATGTACCAACAAGACAAAGTTAAGAGGAAAAAAAAGGCTGGAACCAAAAAAAACATGTTATGGTAACTCACTTGGCCCCATGAGCTGGTATTACCCCCTGCATATTTAGTCCATCTTCAGTCAGGGTGCCAGTCTGCAACACACAACAATAACATCAATTCTTCATGTCACCCTTGTCCTATGACAAAGTTGAAAATGTAGTCTAACTCAAAAAACAGACTGTGGTGCATTACTTCAGTGTTGAACTGAGAAAGAAATCTATCCATCTGAGCAGCCACAATCATCACAGATTTTATGGGAACAATGGCAAAGCGAGGGGCTACTATCATCATCATCATCAAGTGCCTTGCCACATGGCATTGGCAATCACGGCCTTCCATCTGTTTCTAGCCCTTGTTGCCACAAGCTACTATACTATGACAATAATAATAATTTTAGTTCCATTTGTAGAGCATGAACAGTCCATGTTAAAGCATGCTCAGCGCACTGTATACAGCAACAATAACACAACAAAAACAACTGGGGGGACAGGCAGGGTTCAAGTCCAAGTTCATATTGCTTGAAGCCCAGCCGACTACTAGAGCCATATCAGGGCAAACACCATGTCAAAAATGACAACCCGTTAAGATAAAAGACAACAGTTAAAAACCATTTTCACCATTAACCTTGCTATTCTAAAATGCAATTAAAGAAAAACAGATGTAAAATCATATCAGGTGAAATCTATTGATCTCTTGTAAAAACTGGAAAATTGCAGCTTGACAGACGTCTTGGAAGAGGTTCTTGTTGTCATGTTGCATGTAAACGCTACTTTTTCATGAACTTTTGACATTAATTAAAATCAGTTTTTGTTGTTGTGACAGTTTACCATTGCTCTCAATGTGCATCAAGCCTTATTTTTATATGACGCTTTTTCAAAGACACAGTAACTAATATTCTGAAACATCTGTATCATGTTACATGAATACACCATCATCTCTTCTCCTTCCTTCTCCATTTCACCTACAACTAACGACTTTTCTCTCCCCCTCCACTCTCAATGTCTCTCAGCTTCATCAAACCATCTCCTCTCCAGTCTCTTCCTACTTTCATCCCCAATTGCTCTCCCCAAATCTGAAATCTAACACAGAAGTTCCAAACATGCAGCAGACTAACTGACCTTATCAAAGCAGACTGTGTTGATGGTGCCACCAACATTGATGCTAATGGGTGAGATGCAATAGACTCTGCGGGTGACCAGACGACGCTGAGCAAACACGATACCCATGGCCAGGGCAGCCGGAAGGGCAGGGGGCACTGTGATGGTCACCAAGTCAAGAGACCGCACAATGATGTCGCCCGCTGAATCGCCAAACTGTACCTGTATATCCATACAAAACAATGTTATGGGCTAAATTGGCACAAGTAAAAGAAACAAACAGGTCAACAATTTATCTCATCAATCATCAGAATTGTTGCCCCAAAACAGCATGTCTTTATATCCACTGGACAGACAGACAAACACGTAATCACAAGCCATCTACAATCTATTTATTACCAATTACTAACAAGCCATCTACAATCTATTTATTACCAATTATTATCAATCATTTACACTTCCTTAAAGAAATCTACAACAGTACCAGTGAAAATCAGCTGTCTTAATGACGATTCCTATGGCTCTATTACAGATCATTGCGAACACACAAAGAGACACACACAATATTTAAAGACCCATCCTCCCCCCTACCACCATCATCTCTTTCCCTCCTTCACATCACCTACCAACACACACCTCCTACCTCCCCCCCCCCCTCATCTCTCATCCTAATCAAACCATCTCCCTATTAGACCAAGTCTCCCTCATCTCTCATCCTCATCAAACCATCTCCCTATTAGACCAAGAGCAATAAGTGGACAAAGACAAATCTCAAAACTTTTTTCAAAGGCAACATTTATATACTGACCATCAGGACAATGGTGTATATAAAACCGATGCAGGCAACAGCTGCCAGGAAGAGAATAAAGTAGTAAGAATGGCGCTGAAACTTGAAATCTACAGGCTTTGGGTAGAGGATGGAACGAACCAATTCTCCTTTGGAAGTCAGAAATCCTGCCACAAACATGACCAAACATTGTTACAAACCTATTCACAAAGGTCAAACAAAGTAATACTGAAACACACTCACGGCTGCTAATATAATAATAATAATAATAATAATAATAATATGCATTCGAAAGACCATGTCATGAGTTGCTGCTTTATGGGTGTACCAGACCAGCAGAGTTGTGGGTGCTGGAAGGGGGCAAGGCTTTCATTTTACACTGACAGCCCAGTCCTCTTAAAATTTTTGCTCTTGAGGGCTAAGTCCAGAATCAGTCGGTGTCTGAAAAAGGCACTTACGACTCTAGCTCAGTTCCCGTTATGGTGAGATTTAGGGCAACATGGTCTCCTCTAAGGGCAGCCTTCCTATTCAAATATGATGACGATGATGATGATGATGATGATGATGAGTGTTCTGTTCAAAGAGGGATCAGGGCTGTGGTAAGGTGGTTCAAAGAGCTTTATAGTCCTTGGCTGGTAGTTTGGAGGCCCTAAGTACTCATCCCTCTTCGCCAGGATTGTGCTGAAACGGAGCCTGATCATGACCTCTCAGAAGCAGTGTCACGATAACATTAGCCTCATGAATAACATTTAGGCTGTTGCTCTGGTGATGGTTGCAAGATCACCATCAGAACCCTTGTTCCCTTTTGAGTGGTAAATCTCATCCCTGGCTGCTGGATGCATGTTTAATTTTACTGTATTTGGGGTTCTAATATAAAGTACAACACCTGTGCGAAGTATTAAAGTCTTGTAAGATGTATGACATTACGTTTTGCACCTTATTTAACTACTGTCTGTACAGTTCTAATGAAAATATTACATACCTGTGCGAAGTACTACTGCTCGAACTCTCTGGCTGCCATAAAATCTGGTCTGAATGACATCGGTGCCTGAGAAGAGGACATGTCTGGAATGTTTTGTCATGGAGAAGGCTGTCTCATCCACTCCTGAGCTGGCTATTGGGTTAGGGATGGATGTCTTGGTTATGGGCACACTTTCTCCTGAACAACACATACCATCACCATGGTTATGGAACATCTAATCTCTTTTTAAAAAAACAAGTATTCTGATCATAAAACATTTTCAATACAAAATGTTGGTATCCTACTTATACAGCAATCCCTTCACATGGCAAGAGAGACACAGACAGAGGGAGGGAGTGGATGAGAAAGACACACCAAACTGAAGGACATACAGGTACTGACACAAAAACATGACCTCAATGATACACACTGACCAAGACATCATTAGTGTGGCATTATACTTTACTACATAATGATGTGACAATCACAACTGTTTGTACCTGATTAGTTAATTTACTTATCTATTTTGATACATTTTTGATACACGTCGATTTCAATGATGATTTAACCATTATCAAAAAAAAACAAAACCAAATGATCAAGTGAAATGAACATGATGATTACTCCTCATATCTTGAAATCTGCTTTGCTCCTGTTATAACAAATATCAACTTCAGATTTAGGACCATGATCAATGTTCTGTTAGCATACATTTTCCTGTGCATGATGGTGCACACTTCCTGCTCGCCTGCTTGCCCACCAACTTCTTTACTTCCTTTCACGCTTTCACTCCAACTTAACAGCCTTACACTCTTGCTGGCAAGAGAAGATGTAACTGACAGGTAAGCATGCATACACAAACGCACACACGACAAACAAATTCATAGGAAAGACAGAACATAACTAACCGACTAGTAAATATAGACAAGAGTGTACTAACCAGTAAGCATACTCTCATTGACAATGCAGTTTCCACTGATGAGGACAGCATCACACTGCATGATACAACCCCGGCGAGGGATCTCAATGATATCCCCTGGTACCAGGTCCTCAGAGCTAATGTCATGATAGGCTGCAACAGTTGTCAGGTTTTTACACTGCCAGATTTTGAAACAGTATCTATAGGAACTTGGAGTTGTTCAAGTAGGATTCATTGCTCTCTAACATTTCCATATGTACTGCACCCTAATCTGCAAGCAGTTCTCTGGCACATTCCTTGAGTATGCACAAAATTCTATGTGCTGGCAAGGTCTTGATATGGGAAGGTGAATGAGACCTCAGACAGACAGTTCTATTTACAGTTTGTTATTGTTACTTATAGTTACTTATAGGATTATAGAACAAGAGTCACATGTATTTTTCCTCTCCTGCAATTTGTTCCAAACTGGAAAAAAATGACTATAATTATCAGTAGTATTTAATTCACTCCGTACGATGGGACACTATAGCATTCCTGACATAAGGCACGGTTTCGGACGACAGAACGCTATAGCAGTTTTGATAATTAAAATATTTTCGACGCTTCCCTCATAACGTGGCATGCCAACCGAAGCTATACTGGGCATTGCAGACGTGTCAAGGGTCAAGTGGAAAGTTACTTCGTGAGATTCTGTAGCAATACACTCATCCGGAAACGACTGACTTCGGCATCCCATACGACTGACTAATCTGCATTTATGTCGAAAATGGCGTCACAGGCGAGTACGAGTTTTGGAGCAAAGTAGATCACGACAGCGGCGTTTAACTGCTTCTAAAGTGACTGAAGTGCTTCAGACTGAAGAATCCGACATCGACGAGTATGATGAAGATGATGATGAAAGTGTTTCCAGTATGAAAGCTGCCAGCAAGAAGGTACTGACAGTGACCCAGTTTCAGACGACAGTGAAGTGGGAGAGGGAGGTGGGCACACACATCACAAGAGGCGAGTGGTCAGCGGGCCAAGCACAGTGAATCACATGTCTGATGGAGGTTTCATTCACTTTCTTATGCGTGACTGGCACGAAGATTTTAGTTTTATCCCCACTTTGCCTCCGTTCTCTGGCTCTTGTGGCCTGCATGCCCCAGCTGAGTGCCACGCCCCCAATGATTTCTTCAATCAGTTTGTGACAGAAGACTTTCTAAATTCTATTGTCATAAACATATATGCATAACAGAACTGAGCGGCAAGCAGAATGAGCACTTCTCCTGCCCTCTGCTACCCATCCCCAGCGGCAGGAAGACCTATAGGAAGTGCCATGTGTGTAGTGCTGGCAGCAGGAGGTTCTACTGCGGCAAACCCCCACCTGGTGTAAAAAGTGTGAGGTTGCCCTCTGTGACAAACTAAGCCAGCCCGACAAGACCATCACCTACTTCCAACTGTATCACTCAGTGCAGAACTACACTGATTATTAGGAAAATAGTGCATAGGGACTGAAGCATCTGGTGTGCTCCTTTTTTTCCAAATTTCCCTGTATAATAATTTGTAACATTTATTTATATAATGTCACTAATAATTTATTCTTTTTACCCTGAGCAAAGTCTACTTTATTCATGTAATTTTGTGCATACAAAGACCTTCTCACCTTTGACTGTGTGTTCATTGAGCTGATCAAAGTGCGACTGTATGGTGATCCTGACCACAAAATTGGGGGTACTTTTAACATGGCACATGAAGAAGAATTATTCAAGGAAGAACTTCAATATTTTGGCATGAACTAACCCTGCATATAAATATTCATATCTGAAAGTTTCATTTCGTTCCTTTATGTTTTGTATTTTTTGTGATTTTTTTCCCTAACCCTTCAAAATGGGCCGTCTGTTGGGAAAAGAAAGGGGGAAAACTCTCCGTCCCGAGTGAGTTAAAATTCAGCTGACATCCTGAAAAACTGAAAATCTGGAAAAGAAAATTAAGTACACATATGACTGCATTCACATAAATATTCTGAAGATGTGCCCTTCATGTTTAGCCACTCCAACAAATTTATGACCATGGGGATAAACAAAAAAAATTTGACTACAAATGCATAAGGATACCCAAATACACAAAATGAAAAATTGACTTACAGTTCATAACTTGCCACAAAGCAGTTCACACTTCCTTACAGCTAGAAATGCAATCAACATATACATATCCAGCTATCAATCCTAAAGAAAGTAGTACGCAAGCCTTTACGGAAAACAAAAAGGTGAATGAACCAGAAAGGCAGAAAATGAGAGTGGAAGAGTTAACACAACAAAGGAGCAACGCAAAAAACGGAGAGACAGAAAAGAGGAAATGTTTTAGAACAGAATTTTCAGATTCAGATGGGAATACTTTCACTTTTTACACTGGAAGACACTCTCCTCCCCCCCCCCCCCTCCACCATCATTCCCACAAGGGAAATTACAAAAAAAATACACAAATAAAAAAAAGGTTTCTTTTTATATAGCCTATTCCAATTCTTTAAGACTATTCACACACACACACACACACACACACACACACACACACACACACACACACACACACACACACACAATCTGTGCATGTATACTCAAAACACACAAGCAGACGCACACACATATACAACTGAAGATCAACAGAACAAAACAGAGATAGTGATGCTAACCATCCTGAAACCCTCACCAATCCAAGCAAATGGAACAGACCTAATCACAACTGAAGACTTCACCCATCTAGGCAGCACTGTCAGACATGAGGGAAGAGTAGGAAATGCACATCAAAAGCCACCTCAGCAAAGTGGAAAACATCAAAATGCCAAAAAAAATGTATTTCAACATCAACACCAAGATGAGACTGTACCACAGCTGTGTCCTTTCCATCCTACATTACAGCTCAGAATGGTGGAGATGACAGTCAGTGAGCTTATCAAACTGTGAACCTTCCACAAAGGGAAGTTCATTGTGACAAAAACTTTTCCTAAGTTTTCCAACTTGACCTGAGTTGAACATGGCCAGCACTTCAAAACACGCTAGATCTACCAGAAACAGATCATATAAAGCCACACAAGAGCGAAACATGATTTCTGATGATGATATGCCACTTGGAATGCCTGTTGTCGACAATGACAGTGGAGAAGAATTTTCATGGCCGTATCATTGACTTTGACAGTGACAGTGACATTTTTCAGCCAGTCTGAAACTACACAAACCATGCCCTCAGGCTTTTGAGAGACTTCAAGTTCACTGACAACGCAGAACGCTACATTTTCACCATGGACATAACGTCCATGTACACCAGCATTCCTCACCGCGACGGACTACAAACACTTAAACATTTCCTGGAGAGAGACAACTGTCAGCTGCACATCCCAACCATACTCCGCCTGACAGAGTTGGTGTTGACACTGAACTCATTTGGATTTCAAGACCGCCATTTCCTACAGACTCAGGGAGTTGCCATGGGCACCAAGATGGGCCTGAGTTTTGCCTGTCTCTTTGTGGGATTTGTGGAAGACCAAGCCCTTAGGGAGTACAAAGGACAGGTCCCTCCCTTCTTCAAACGCTACCCTGATGACTGTCTGGGTGCAACAGTTGGCCCAAAACAGGAATTACTTGACTTCATCCAACATGTTTCCACTTTTCACCCTGCTCTTCAATACACGTATGAGATATCCACCACATCCCTTCCTTTCCTTGACCTCTCCATCGTCATCCAACCTGATTCCTCCACCCTGTCCACCACTGTATTCTACAAACCCATGGACTCCCACTCCTATCTACTGTACAGCTCGAGCCACCCTGAACACACTAAAAACATCATACCGCATTCACAATTTCAGAGACTGAAACGGATCTTCAGCAGTGAAGCTGACTTTGAAAACGAGTCACAGAAAATGCCCAACTTCTTTACAGCATGCCAGTACCCCCAAGAGATAGTGCAGTAGGCACTTGAGCGTGCACAGTCTATGACACGGGAGGATGCCCTTGTGCCAACTACACAAACCAAGAAAGAGGACCGTGTATTCGCAGTCATCCCATTCTATCCCCCAACATTCCGGTGTGCCATATCCTGAAGAAGAACTTCAACATTATCCAGCAGGACAGGGATTTAAAAGACATATTTCCCAAACCACCACTGATCACCTTCAAAAGGGACAAAAACCTCAAAGATCTGCTTGTGAGATCTAAGTTAAAAGCAAAACAAGGGCCAAATTACCCTAAACATCCAGGATGCAAACCCTGTGAAGACAAGAAATGTAAAACCTGTCCTTTCATCAACACTTCCACTTCAGTCACTGGACCATCAGGCAACTTCAACATCAAATCAAGCTTTAACTGCAAATCAACCAACATTGTCTACATCCTGTCATGCTCAGTGTGCTCCAAACTGTGTGTGGGTGAGACATACCGCTCACTGAATGACCGTTTCGTGGAACATTTAACCCCTTGACTGCCAGAAAAATAGCTATTTTTGAACTCCTGTCTGCCAGGGCAAAATTTTGATTTTTACGGTATGTTTACTAAAGTGTGCATTGCTCATTCATTTACTGACAGATCTGTAAGATTTCTGGCATGTTTTTTCCTTATATCCCTGTCTATGATGTGATATAACTATAATTTGGTTTTGTTTGTAATTAGTATGGAAAAAAATATATATATAAGATTTTTTTTTTCCAAAAAATGAGTTTCGGAAGATAAACACACATATTACGGAACATAAAACCAATGAAAACAGTACAAAACTTAGTTTTATTGAACACTGAATATCAAAGGAAAGTGTCTGGTACTCAGTGTACTCCAAGTAGATAAAAGTAGAACTCTCTGCAGCAAGTTCAGTGACATCAGGCTGAAATTCGGGATCATCTTCTTCGTGCAAGAGACCAGACAAAAGAGGAGGATGCTGGTTGGTGTCAGTCTCATCTTCATCAAAATCATCGTCATCTTCTCCCAAAAAGTCCTCGTCATCACTGTCTTGGTCATTTAGGACCTCATCTAAAACTTCCAATACGGAAAACCGTCAGAAAACTGATCGAACTGGTCGACCAGACGAGCTGCCTGAAGCGTCCGCCATCTTGGATATGCTAATCGGTTTCTCCGAAAGTCTTAGAAATTCCAAGAAAAACTATGGTGACTAGCCAATCACTGGCCAACAATCAAAGGGCTACAACCCTGATTTTACCTTCCTAGATAACAGTGAAACAGTTTGTAGTGTTATTTCCCTTATAGTTTTGCCAGGCGAAGCCGACGAAAAATGAACGCGAATTTCACGTTGTTAGGCGCCTGCTACTACCAAAACCACAACGTGACAGTTACGTTCTAGGCAGTCAAGGGGTTAAGATCCATGAAACTGACCTACAACAACCCAATAGGCCAACATTTCAACAGCCCCCAACACAGCTACATCCATGCACAGATTTCAGCAGTATGGCAAAACACCAGAGACCAACAATACAGAAAATATATGGAGAACTGCATCATCCACCAACTGGGAACAGTCCAGCTGGTGGGCCTGAACACCAGAACTGCCGACGCAAAGCGGTGCCCGGGTCCTTTCCTTTCCTTGTCCTACTAATCCCTACTGTTTCCCCCTCTTCTACCCCAACCCCTTACCCCCCCCCCCTTTTTTTTTTTTTTTTTTTAAAGTCTACAATCTACCTTTGAAATGTTTTCAGTTCTGCTCTGTCTTTTTAAGTTTTGTTTTCAACTACACAATTTCTCTATTGTCTATCCTGAGTAACACTCACTCACTCTGTCCCCTCTTTCCTTGAACTGTTTTCAATACTCTTCTGTCATTTTATTTTTCACTTCTCTTTTCACCTGACAAAGAGCCTGGGCTCGAAACGTCGTGTCTTATACTCCCAAGGATCATTTACACAACAATGTATTTTTTAGTATTTTGTTTTACTCAATTTAGCATTTTCTCATTGGTTTTCAAAACCTGCTGAACCAGTACATGAAAACTGATGATGTCTCTGTATACAAGTTTCATTTTCTTTTAAAATGAGCTAAGAATAAAGACGACTGAACGAGTGGACGCTAAATCATAGCTGTTTAAAGTAGGCTGGGGCGCTGGTTTTTGACAGCAGTTTGCTGCTGCATAACTCATATGTGCTTAATGTCTAGCACTTACCAATGGCGATGAAAGGGTTAACATTCTTCTTAGAAATTACATTTCAGTCGCCTCAATCTTCTTCTGAATTTGTGTGTTGACTGTCCACACTTTACATCCGTACAACAGTATCGGTTCTATATAACACTGAAGAACTCTCTTCCTGATGTTAATAGACACACATTTGTCGGTAAGAACGCTCTTCATTTTTCTTGAATGCTGTTTTAGCTTAGCCGATTCTGCTAGATATTTCTAATATGCATCTGCTGTCATGCGCAATGACTGTTCCCAGATATTTAAACTTATCAACTTGTCTCAATGTTGTCCCATATGCTGCTATTTTACTTGACAGGCTTTCTTGTATTTTACTGATTACCATGACATCAGTCTTCTTGCCATTTAGCTCCAGCCCTTTACTTTTGCTTTCTATTTCTATTATATTCACAAGATTTTGTAGGTCTTCTTCATTTTCTGCGATTAGCACAATGTCATTTGTGTAATGAATGTTATTAATCATATTTTCTACAATTGTTTCCGCATATCTCATTTTCCTAGAGCCAAAAATGCACCTAATACATGTACCCAATCATCAATCCTAACAGAAAGAGTGTAAGACTTTATCAAACATGTACAGGTGAATGGACCAACAAGGCAGAAAATGACAGGAAGGAATGACAGAAATCAAAGGAGGAAGAAAGAAACAAAGAAAGTGACAGAAAAGTGGAAATTTCTAGCACAGAATTTCCAGAAGGTGGGGATACTATTTATACTGAAAGAGGCCCAGGCATCCCCACGAAGGTTGTGAACCCCTATTTGACTCTTGGGTCACTGAAAGTGGTTAAGGATTAAATCATTTAGTGACACCAGCTGGCCTGACTGGTATCAACAACACAATTTCATCCACTGGCACAAACAGTAGCACTTTATCCATACCTATATATATGAAATGAATAAAAAATATGCCCTTAACCTTTCAATACAATGTACAAATAAAACAGCACATGTGAAAAGTCTTTAACACTGTAGCACATTTAACAAACTTCAGTGAAACAAGAAAAAAAATACACCATAGCATGACAAAGATTGGTCATTACAGCATAATGCTGTTGTAGGGAAAAAATCTGGATTATCATGTTCAATTATCCCTCCAGTCAGCTCCCCTTGTCCTGGAAGAATGTGCTATGGGCTCAAGGATGGCATGGATTGCAAAGTAGAGACTTCTATCAAGTGAAGACTTCTATCAAGTGAAGACTCCTATCAAGTGAAGACTTCTATCAAGTGCAGACTTCTATCAAGTGAAGACTCCTATCAAGTGAACACTCTCAGATACTCCTATCAAATGGAGACTTCTAAAAATTGGAAGCTCTAAATAGGGCTCCTATGAAGAGGGGACTCCTATACAGGAGAGACTCCAATAAAGTGGAGACTCCTACGAAGTGGTCACTCAAAGTGAAGACTCCAATCTACTGCACAGGCACAGAGTATACCTTTCATGACGACCAGTCAACCCAGCGGATGTCTGCAATTTTGGGTCCACATGTCGTATTTTATGACAGTACTGTGTAAGCATCAGATGCAGCCTAATCAAGTAGTCTCAAACCATAGTGGATCACAATGCCATCATCCACCGGTCTCTTCATCCTGAACTTTGCCCTGGTTTGTTCAGACTTTCAAGAGAAGTTCATATACTGAAACAGCACAACAGTTGGTACAAAAATTGGACAGCACAACAAAAACAGCAGTAGCAGCAGCAAAAGTGACAACAATACAGCAACAAAAACAACAACTGACAGTATGATAAAGATCATTTAACAAAAAAAGAAAACTTACTGTCTTCCCCTCGACAGACAGTGACCACTGTTGAAGAAGAAATAGTGTTGCGCAATGATCGTTGAAACTGAAACAGAAGTTAACATTTGTTTGACTGGATTTTTTTTTTATTTTCATGGTCACGTAATATGATCTGTTGGCTGAACCGACTAATCCATGTTGTGTTCACAAAGGATATTATTATTCATATACAGTGTATTTACTTATATGTTGTGTGTGTTTGTTCCTTAACTCTTATTGTCCGTTAGGGGTTTTAAGTCTGGCCGAAGGCTTTGCACTATGCGAATCGTCAAAGAGGGGGTTAGGTCGGTAAAATGATAACTTTTTTGGTATCCAACCTAAAGCAAACATTTTGGTATGCCCATGCTAAGAATTGTGCATCTTGTGAATAATGTTACATTGATATTATTGTCATATTGAGATAATCATTATTGCTAATTACAGGCACACATTTTACAGCACAGACAAAAACAGTTGTATGGTTGATACTCAAAGCACTATAGCTGACCAGGTAATCCTTGTACATCCAAACTCAAAGAAAAAAGATGTTCCTTGACATCCTAGCAATAAGTTCACCACCACAAAAAATGTCATTGTTGCTTTATTTTGATGCTTTTCACCTCTAATTGACTTCATGTCACATCCCTGAAAATGACAAAATCCAGACACTTTAGCAAATACACATGTCAAAACTTGTTTGTGAGTTTTCTTTTCTACAGTGGTTGTAAATTTTCTAGTGTAGAACCGAAATTTGATGCAAAAGTAAGTAAAAACCACTTTAAAAAAAACAAAAAAAAACTGTGTGCTCATCTGTGGACTTTTTCACTGATCATATGATGTCAGGTGAGTTTCAGAAGTCATCTTTCTTTGAATAAGGCCCTGCTGAAGTGTCACCACCATCCAAAGAAACCAGCTCATCATCTGAGCGTCAGAAAACTCATCACTGTCACTGATGATATTATTGCTATTACTATCATCCAGTGTTTCTTGAAACAATTTTATCGCTGCTCAGCAGTCAGTCTCACAGGGCGCCACCCACCGGATGCCATGACAAATCAAAACACAGCACAAGATGCAAAAAAAATCCTACTTCAAACTACTTCACCGGCACAGAAAAGCATGAAACGAAAGCGGAACTACCTATTGCTGTAAAGGAAGCCGTAAAGCCAGCCGATGTCGGAAATGTAGTGATTGTTGCAATCAAGATGTCTGGTAACTGAAAAAGCCAACTGAGTCCGCTCGCCGTCCATTCAGGTTGGACGGAAAGCCAACTGAGTCGGCTTGCCAGACAATAAGAGTTAAGCCTCCCAAATTATCAAGCATTTACATTTATACTGTTTCTTAGCCACATCAGATAGATGATAAGAAAGAGTAAATCATGAAACATAGTCTTGTATCTAGAAGCATGTGGTGCACTGCACTGATTACAAGTGGCTTTTACATTTCATGTTAAGTACAACACAATCATCTTCTCATGTTGTAATTGTTTACTCTAAACATGACGTTGCTGATACAGGGATCTCAGTCTTACACTTACCATGCCGACAAGAGAAGATCCTCTGAGGAGAAACCCACGCAAGCAAGTCTTTCAACTCTGAACTACTTACACTCTAACGTGACCAGGTCATGACTCCTGGAAGCCCTTCTGCTGTCACCGTTTTGTTTTCCCATCACCTCAATTTGCACCCATGCCTCCAAGGTGCTCAGGCACCTCAAATTCTGGTCACCCTTGTGACGGATGTCTTAACTAATTAACCTATTAAACACCTGATGGACACAGTGGAATTATGAAGTTTACTTTTGTTCCTCCTCAACCAGATCCAGCAGGAATTCTTTTCAGCTGCTCAGCCATTCCTTTAGGGCTCTGTCCTCTCCTTGTTGTTATGTGTTCACTTTCCTTCTTCAGCTTCTGTGCCAACTGTTCACCCTTTGGACAGCATCTGAATGTGTGCTCATCTGCTGTGACATTTCTTTTGTGATGACTGGCATCTCAGCAACTGTGTTTTGATGTTGTTGTTGTCGTTTGTTTTTCTATGTAAGGCAGAGAGTTTGTGATTACACAGGGAATGTTGGTTTTCAGTTTGCCAGAATACTAAATTCTGCTGGTGATGGAAGACTATGATCAATGGTGTTGCCTGGAACCCTAGTGTGTTATGTTTATATTGTAAGCATCACTGCTTACTCAATTATTAAATAAATAAGTAAATAAACAAACAAATAAATAAATTAACAAATAAATATGTGAGCCCGTGAAAAAAATCGTGATGGCATGTCCTTGTGTGTTTGATTTGAGAACTAAATTATCCAAAAACATTTTTCTTTATTTGGTCAAATTTTTCTAATAGTTTAATATCATATAGATGTAAGCACTACAATATCAGGTAGATATGTCAGATCATATTGTTAATACCGATCTTTGTACAAAGACAGTCGAAATTCAATGACAAATCATAAATATCAAGTCTGGACAGCTGTTGCAAAGTCGGGACACAAACTTCAGTGTGTGAAACAATTAACTCATAAATACATTTGTTAACAGTTAAGTTGAATCCAAAAGTGAACTTGGTCAAACATGATTCACCAGGTTCATGAGATATGTTGTCAAACTTACACATCCCTGCTTTCTGTTTTGTCAAAAATGATCCAACATTTTAATTCCACTAAATCAGAGTGTATCACTGATACAATAAACCTACTGATTAAGAAGTTTGGTAAACACATTTTTTCAAAACTGAAACAAATCTTCTGTGCACTGTGACTCTTGGAATTATATGTAACCAAACTGTAATGATAAACACTTTCAATTAACACCGTGGTGCAAGATAATTATCTTGAAGAGATGCATTGATTATAGTTAAACTCCAATGCGCTGATCATCACACATGTACTTTGCAGAGAACCTGGTGGGGCTTTGTTTTCCATCATCATCATCATCATTATCATCATGTGCGCTGCCACATGGCATTGGCAATCTGGGCCTCCATACACATCTATCCCTTGTCGCTTTAAGTACATCTCCCACTCACTCTGTCCTCAGACATCCTGCAAGTCTGTCCAATATTTTCTCCCTAGGTCTACCTGGTGTTCTCTTCCCTCCAGATTTCCTGTTGTGACTAGGTGCTCTAATTTCTCTTTCCTCATAAAATGTCCTATAAATTTTGCTTGTTTTTTCCTAATCTTCTTTACTAATGATCTTCTTGTGTCTGTCTCCTTCAAGTTCAAGACTGTTTCATCTCATTTCTTTGCTGTCCATGGAACTCTCAATATTCTTCTTAGAAACCACATTTCAGTTACCTCAATTTTGTTCTGACTTTGTGTGTTGACTGTCCACGCCTCACAACCATACAACAGTATCGGTTCTATAGAACACTCAAGAACTCTCTTCCTGATGTTAATTGATAGGCATTTGTTGGTAAGAACGCTTTTCATCTTCTTGAATGCTATTTTGGCTTAGCCGATTCTGCTGGATATTTCTGATATGCATCTGCCATCTGGAGATATGACCGCTCCCAGATATTTAAACTTATCAACTTGTCTCTAAGTTGTGCAATTTGCTGTTATTTTGCACTACAGGGTTTCTCACGTTTTACAGCTTACCATGACTTCAGTCTCCTTGCTATTTAGCTCCAGCCCTTTACTTTTGCTATTTCTATTATATTCACAAGGTTTTGTAGGTATTTTTCATTTTCTGCAATTAGCACGGTGTCATCTGCGTATCGAATGTTGTTTATCATTTTTCCTCCAACCTTTATCCCAGGACATTCTTCTAGGTTTCTCATGATGGTTTCGCTGTAAAGTGAAAACAGATCTGGTGACAGTACACAACCCTACCTGACCTTTCTTTTGATATTTTGGAAAGAGCTTATATCATATTTCATTTTCATTCTCACTGCTGCTGTTTGTTCTCAATACATATTTCTGATTATTCTTAGATCTTTTCCATCAGTATTCAGCCTTTCCAGTTGGTAAATCAATTCTTCGTGTCTTACCCGATCAAAAGCCTTGGTAAAATCAACAAAGCATAGACATAAATCCTTGTTCATCTCGATTGACCTCTCCATGATAGTTCTTAGGGTGTATATGACATTAATAGTTCCTTTCCCTATCACAAATCTACATTGTCTCTGCTATTTCTGTTTTGATTCTGTTCCTTGTCCTAATCATGATATTCTTAATAGGATTTTTGTTACACGACTTGTCAAACTGAGTGTACCATGGCGCTCACATTCTATAGCCCCCTTTTTCTTTAGAAGTGCAATGAAAACTGATTTTGACCTATCTTTGGGGATTTTTCTGGTGTCATAAATTTCATTTAGGAGGACTATGTTTTCAATACCAAATTCTTCTAGGGCTTCAATCATTTCTGTAGTAATATTGTCTGGTCCTGGGGCTTTTCACAGTTTCATCACTTCAGTGGAATTTTGTCAATTCCACCGTCACCATTAACCTCTCTGAAGATATATCCAAAATCACATCTGACAGGATCTAACTGCTTTCATAAATGTTTGAATAATAGATCAAATACACAGTTTTAAAATCACGCTCGAAGCATTTTGTGTGATTATAGATTTATTGTCCCAAGGGACTATGCATGATAGCATATTTCACTCCACACATGCACACGCACACACGCACGCACACACACATACGCACGCACACACACATATGCATGCACATACACACGCACAAACATTTTAATTGCATAGAAGAGATACCATTCTATTTTTCAATTTTTGCTTCCAAGGTTTGCGAGACTTGATTACTCCTGTCAAAATTCAAAATCAAGTTACTCTGGTGCAAATGTACATTACAGTGGCTTAGTATGCCAACTTCTTTCCATGAAAGTAGGAAATAAATGAACCTATACAAAGTATACACGCACTACAGTGGCTCATGAAAGTTATCATTTGGATCTGGTTCATTTGGGTTACGGTTAGTCGTCTGCCTTGAGTGGCCCCTTGGATTTGTGCTGGATGGGGCACTAGACTGGCCACTGGGCTGCATGTCTGGAAGGTTGATGGATGTTAGCTTCTCGAACATCTGGTCTGAAAGAATGCAGGCAGAGTTTAGACTGCCGCTATATCCAGGTGGCTGCTTCTTCCCATATCGCAAATGACAGTTTCATCTCTTCTGTCCACTCAGAATCTGGAGGCTATGGAGTAGGATACTGCATCAGATCTAACTACTGTAGCTTCTGCCTCTCTGGGAGTTTTCATCCAGACTTGCGGTCCTATTGGAACCACATTTGTCTTTTTGGAAAGGTTGGCAGAGGATTTGTTCTATGTCAAAGTACAACCTTTGCTGAAGTTTCAGATGGATATCTATTTCCCTGAACTAGGTCAGGTTCTGTGGCTTTGTGAAAGATTTACACAGGAGGGATGGGACAGCTGCTGTCCTATTAGAAGTTCTATCAGGCTTGAGCCATGTTGGAGAGGGGTCATCTTGTAACTGGGTAGGGTGACGCAGGGATCGCCGCTTTTTGGAGCAGTTGTCTTATCATTTTCTTTTGGCTTCAGTGGACTGTTGGTGAGGTGTGAGAAGCTGTTGTCTTCAACAAACTTTACAAAATTTCTTGAGCTAAACTGAGGTCCACTGTATGAGACATGACCTCCAGGATGCCTGTCAGGCAAAGATGGCCTTGCAATTGTTTATTACTATGGATGATGTTTGATGAAGATAGACCAGTTCAATCCACCTTGAAATATAATCAACACTCAGCGGGTACTGATGCCCTTCCAACTTTATGGTGGTGTTTCCTTGCTACATGATCAACTTGCAATAGCTTTAAGAAGTGATACTAACTTCATACATTCAGCATCTGTCATGTATTTTTTAGTTCTGCAAAAGTTTTCATTGTACTTCTAGACAGTTGACTCCATATCTACAGTGTATTTTGCGAGCCTTTATTTCTTGATGCATCAGAAAATTTACATATCAGTTTTTTTTCATTTTACGACTTGTCATAAAATCAGCAGTGCTTTACCTTTCTTTCTGCCCCTACCAGTGTTGTTCAAGACAAAGGATTGTAAGACTGTCCTACGGATCAATTTCTGTAAAGCTTTCCCAGATGTTCATGTTTTTCAGTTGCTCTGAATTCAAGACTTGAAATTTTTCTTTGTCCTATTTGTTCTATCTAAAACAGCAGGAAAATTAGGTCTGCAGGCATGTCAGTATAATATCACATTACACACACACACACACACACACACACACACACACACACACACACACACACACACACACACACACACACACACTGTGAACAGAACTGTTACCTTGATAGTTTCAAACTGGAACTGATGCACTCTTTTATTCTGGATTTTGTGTGCATCCGCATGCATGTGTGTGTGTGTGCATCATCTCAAGTGTGTACATTTTTGTCATATATATATCCATGTATATGCTTCTGTGTGTGTGTGTATGTTTATATTTTGTTTGGTCACATATGGTGAGAGTAAAACTGTGCTACAAGTCAACATGGTAATTCTTTAAACTGAACTACTGAATATGTATATGTCAGTATATCTATACATCCAAACATCTATGTAGCTGTATATCTATGTATCTATATCTACATATCTACCTATCTGTTTATTAAGAAGAGACACCACAAGGGTACGGATGGGACCCAGAGCACCAATGCCCTGCTACTCTCTGGAAAATCCCCCTCCAAACTCCTGATGCCACTCATTAGCCACCCCATCAGGCAAAAGCAGGGGCTACCCTTCCCACAAACCGAATGGAAAGGTGGGGACATGACACCCCAGGACACAGTCACACAATGCACACCAACCAGGCCCAGCCCAACTTCCAGACCAAGAGAGAATGGAAGAGCCCTCTCTCACACCATTCCAGCCTTCATCTCTCTTTTGGGCAGCCCGGCCTGTCACAGCTCACATAGCTGTCTACTCCTTTCCCTTTACTACAGTCTCAACAGTTAGCAGTCATATGAGCTCCCAATATTGCCTTGCTTCAACCACAGGGGTTGTTTGAACGGCCACATAAACAGCCAGGCATGATGCACCAACCCATTTTGCTGTTCAGCAATCTGACATGCCCCGAAAGGGATCCCATGTTTGCCCTTTTTCCAAGTAGCCAGAAGATCCTTCCTATCTATATAAGCTACATGTCTATCTATCAATCGATCCATCGATCTATCTATCAATCAGTCAATCAATCAGATTAATCAATCAATCAATCTATCAATCAATCAATCAATCAATCAATCAATCAATCTATCTATATCTATTTATCTATATCTATCAATAGATACAGATATAGATATAAAACTGCAATACTCACTTTTCGTGTCTGCCAAACGGTGATGATGATAGAGACGGTGGAAATGACAAGGATACAAGTAGCATAGATCTCATATTCATCAAGGTACCACAATATCATGCTGAACAGTTGGAAGATGTAGAAAGGAGAGAGTACCTGTCATAAAATAATCTCTAATTACCGCACTTTAGAGAGTCATGGATGCATATTTATAATTACTTCACTTTAAAATGTAATAAAAACAGACTTTGAATTAACACTTACAAATACAGATTTTTAATTGCCACACTTGAATACAGCTTTGAAATACCGCACTTTTGAAGTGTCATGAATACAGATTTTTGTCATGAACACAGATTTAAAATTTCCACATTTTCAATGTACAAGAGACTTGGTAAATGAAGCAAAAAAAGAAAAGAAAAGAAAAACACTGTTACTGTCAGCACAAAAACATTCAGCGACAAGAACACAACGACGACAGAAATTTTACTTACATTAAAAAATAGCAACAAAAAAAAACAAAAAAACCAGCAGTTATATACATACAACTAATCTAAAAAAAACTGCAAAGACACTGGACGTAACATCTTATAGTAGATACTTCTGGTGGTATAAGCTTAGTGTTTTATGAAGTTCCCTTGCCTCCTGCATCATAGCCCCCCTTTGCACAGGCCAGATTACTGTTGGCAGATTTGGGTGGAGCACATCTAGAACTGTTCAAGTATGATGAATCCCTTTTGAACCGATTCCAATGCTCATGGCAAAACCATGTAAAGACATCTCTTGGAGAAATTTTAGAAGAAAAAATGGAAATAATAAAAAAGAACCTGCCTAAGAAAAGAGATGTTGGGGTACAAAGTCTCCAAGATTACTTGTAACAGATTTCCAATTAAAAAGAGTTCAATCTAACCCCAGGTAGTGCCTAGTCGGTACAGGACGGAGACTATTCTGATTTCCCAGGTCAATATATGCATAGACATGCTAGTGCCTGAATTCCATTCACATGTACATGCAAGCAGAATATCAGATATGCATATCAAAGATCCTTAAACCATGCAAACATTCAGCGGATTATGGAAAGATGAATATACCCAGCGCGCACACCCAGTGGAGACAGACATCTGAGGACACACTGCCCAGGATAACCTCCCATTCCCACCGCTCTGCACCTCAACAAAAATAAAAAATAAAAATATAAAAGGAATTAAAAAACCTCTCCATTATCCCCTGACTACTATCAGCATCAAGTGACATGGCCTGATTTCTGCATGTGGCAGAATATGTAGACATGTGGTCTAGTGTCAAACTCATCCCAGCCTAGAGCATGAAAAGTCCCAGCTTTGAATCACAGATTGAATGGGATCTTTCTTCTTCCCTCCCCTTTACTACTAGAGTCTGAACACTGGTCTGGTGATAATCTCCTGGATGAGACAATAAACTGAAGTCCCATGTGTAGTGTACATGAAAGAATCCATATCAAAGGAGAGGCTGTCCCTCGCAAAATTCAAGGAAAAAAATCCATTCTGGTAGGTAAACAAAATACATATACACAGGGACAAAACACACAAATGAGTGGCACTGTACTATGGCAACATGCTTTCTCTAAGGACAGTAACCACATTTTACACACAAAGACTCTATTCTAACTGAAAAAAAAATGCATCCAAACAAACAAGTACGTGTGCACATTCACACAAGCACGCACACAACACACATACACATACACACACATACAAAATCAATGGATGTGACATGTGAGTGTTTTGGAGTAGGTTGTCAGACTTCCAACCAGAAGGTCTGAATTCAAATCTGCCTTGGCCCAAGTCTGGTGGGGAGAGAGTGGAGATATTTTTAATCTCCCAAAGTTAACATAAGTGTAGACCTGCTATAATCTGAACCCCCTTCATGTATACACTTGCAGAACATCAAATATGTACACTAAAGATCCTGTAAGTCATATCAATGTTATAAGCGGATTATAAAAACACAAAAATAGCAAGTATGTGCACCCACCAAAGATGGAGTATGCAAACTGTGCAACAACATAAATTAAGGCAAAACAATGTACTTATACTCATCTGAGAAAACACTGCTCAAAATAAAAACAAAAACAAAAAAACAGATATCGATAAAAATTGCAAAACACACCTCTCGGAACAGCAGAACAATGATTGGTTGCACATGGACCTTGATGGAGTTGACACCATACAGAGAGCGACTGGAACATAACCAGATATAAGCAAATGCTTCAAATGGCTCTGACCCAAAAGTGAATGTATTGTGTAGTTCTTGGGACCACTGGGCCACAACAACAGGTCTCATCTACTTAACAGATGCATTACTGAGGATGCTATTAAAATTTCCTGACCAACAGGTGCCTGTACCTCTTAGGTAAACAGATAACAGGATATATTGTAAAAGAAGAAGGAATATGAAGTAGGTACCAGCAGCCTCTCTTCAGCAATGCGGGAATTGTGTCAGTCAGTGAAAAAATTGCACAAGTTTATCAGTCAAATATTCTTGTAGATGAACATGAACGACAAAGTTGTTATCATGCAGATAAAGACTGTTCTTTCCTCCATCGATCTGTGCTGTTTGTTTTTGTTATAAATGCACCCATACGAAAATCTGCGCAAAAAACACAAAAAAAAAACACCAACCGACAAAGTTTCACCGCGTGTGACGTAATGGCGACTGGCTCACGGCAATGCTTGGGGTGACCGGTTAACGGCAATTTAAATTATACAGGTCACACATGACTACCTTCATGCAAATTAGTACAGTTGACAGGTCGAAACCATATCCTTCATTCCCGTATAATATTTATTTTACAAGATTACTAGTTTGTTAGTCTTCTAAAGGTTGGAATATTGGTAAACTTTGAAGAAGGATATCTGAGGACCTACTTGAAAAATCAGATCGTTTCCGCAGATGCGTAAACAGCTTATTTTTTGCTGAATCCAACCGTGTACGGAACTATGAGATGTGATGTTTCCAGGGTGTGCGCGAGCCTCCGAAGGGCGAGTAACCGTGATCTACCATTTTAGCATATGGGAACCTCGAATCAAGGCGGCCTTCGAAGCGATCGCTGAAAGTCCAGTCAACGAATTTCTACCTGTTATCGTCAAGCTGAAGGACAAACGTTGTAAACATTGACTGATTTTTCATGAAAATTGACTTAGAAGTTTGATTCAGTGAATTATGTTTGATGTTTCTCTTTATTTAGAAAGATTTTAAAAGAAATCCGCGGCAGGTATAGCCTGCTTAAGCAAAGAATAGGAAGTACAATCTCCGGTTTGATGTTTTATCACCAAAGGATTTTTTAAGCGACCTGGAACTAGTAGAAGTAAAACTGTGTGAAGCGACTGCTTTCCAAATGTGCTAATATTGCTAGTACTTAATGAATACGGTGCAATTTTGTTTAATACATCGAAATCATAATATTTGTGCTAGTACTCGGCTAGAAATTCAAACCGGAAGTTGGTCGGCGAGTGCATGTTATCAGATCAGATTCGACAATGTTTATCATCACAAAGAAATAGCAAATAGTGGTTTTGCACAGTCACGCGCGCACGCATGCACGCAGGTACGCACACATTATCAGAACACTATACAGCATCAGGCAAACACAGACACATAGCTCAACAAAGTCCAATGAGCCTTTCTAATGGCACATTATAAGAATACTTTACTCTCAAAAGTAATAGCTGGCACAAATTAAAGAAAATACTTGAGAAAAAATTCGGATTTTATTTCTATTTGTTTTCAAGGCAATGATGATTTTTTGTGGATGAAATTAACCATCACTGCCACCAAAACTTTAACAGCAGACTCTCACTAATAAACTACTTCCACAGTTAAAACTGTTGAGAATTGAGTGTGATAAGTCGCGGGACAAGAACACGGCTTTTGTTTCAAAAATTAGAAACACTGATTAATCATAACCTCAGGGGCTAAATCTGAAGACAAAAACTGAGACAGTTTTAAAAGAAGCGGACAGATTTTCAGTAGATAGACCAGACATTGAAAATTTCTTTGTCTCTGGATATGGGAAGATGCATGTTACTGCAAAATTACTGATGAAAATAACTTAATGATAAACATTAGGAATGAGTATAGAAATGGCTGTAAGTCATATACCGCATTGCCAGGCATGTATCTTCTGTTACACATTTTAGTTTCATTATGTTATTGAGAAGGATGTCTTTCTGTGCTAGTATGATACAAAGTCATCTGTGGACCACATTGTTTCAGACTAAATCAGTATATGCATACCAAATCTTAAAATCTTGTATATTAGCCACATTTGCTTGTAAAGAGTGAAGCTGTAGCTTTGTATTTGATTCACATGCAAAAATTCAGGAGATTCCATCAAGACATAATGTGAGTTATGCGTGTTTTAAGTTGGGCCGACATATGGGCATTCACATTATTTAGGTGCAAATGCACTCAAAATATCTTACATCTTGAATATAACTAAGCTTGTAAATAATTTTCTTGTAGCTTTCTGTCTATTTGATTCACATGCAAAATTTCAAGGAAATCCATAAAAAAAATAAGCGAAATGTGCGTTTTAATTTGGGCTGATACGTGAACCGTGCTTTTTCCATCATTCAAATGAGATATTTTGCCATTTTTGGAGCCATATAACTCATGACTTTGTCATTTTACGCTGCCCAAAAAAATTTAAGTTTCATACAATAACATTCTTTCTGAGAAAAAGTAAACTCTAACCAATTCTGTCTTCTTATTTTTGTGTAATGGGGGTGCAAAAATGGCTTCTCATGCAATTTCGAACATTGACAAAATGGAATATTTATGAAGTTTGCAGCACTGCTGTGTAAATGTATGAACAAATCTGCTTGTATGCTTGCTTTTTTATGTAGTTTATATTGTTAAGAATTAAAATCAGGAATGACATTCTCTGTCTGAGGACTTCTGGAAAATTTAGGTTCCTGCAAACTTGCTACATTTCACAATTGCCGAAAACGTACGTAAACTGCCGTTTTCAAAGTCTCTGGACCTAATACAGCTAGAGATTCACTTTTTTTTTTTTTTGCATTGTGTTTATTTTTTCTTGTACTTTTCAGAAATATAAGTGTTGATAACCTTTTCAGAAGTTTAGTTTTTGGCTGCCGGTACCTATATAAAGGCATATGGCTCAGTCACATGTCTTAATCTGCAATGGAACTCCACATAAGTATCACTATCATACTCATTGTCACACATATCACCACAGCACTGGGAAAAACAGTCCCAAATTCTGTGGCCCTTCATTCCTTGCTCTCATGGTGACCTCACATTCTGTAGGTAGGGGTGTGCAGGTGAGCTGCAATGAATGGCATGGGGACAATAACACAGAGGCTGAGCAAAGGATGGGACAAAGCAACAAAAAATGTATAAAACAATGAATCAAAAATATTTCTATATCAGCTGCTTCTGTATGCTTACAAGCAATAAATAATGGCAAAACTGCACTCAGTTCCACATTAAAAATTTGTCCTATCTCCTAACTAAACCTGACATGACTGTGAGTATGTGAACAGCCTGAATGTTCATTATCATAAAACATTTTCTCATGCTCCCTATTTTTACTGTACGTATGACCAAACTGATATATGGATGAAAAGATAATGGTTGTCCCATAACCCTGATGTTGTAGGAGAATAAAGAAAATGACTTCAACCTCTCTTTTTGGGCCAGCATCAAATGGGCAGTGCTAATCTCCTTTATGACGCTACTTTACCTTCTCCACATCCTGAAAGTATCAAGTACCCATGTTTCATTTGGGCCACAGATTCATATCCACATAAACTCACACGGTCAGACTGGAAGGTAGGAGCTTTACCTCTACACCAACCAGAGGTATGGGCACTCCAGCTAATGACAAAGGTGGTGATGTGGCCAAGCAGTTTAAGAACACCTGCCATCCTTGAATGAGTATGCATACTGGTCCTTTCTCGCCTTGTATTGGTCTTCATGTGGGATACAAAACCGATCATGGAGGCACAAGTTCTCTCACAAGCGCTGCATGGGAAGGTAACCGACAGCCTTGGGTTCTGCTTTCGCAGTCCCAAAACAAGCTGTTCTGCTCTGTTCAAATGTGACTGTGTCCTGTGTGCATGTGCACTGCTGTCACCAGTTTATTCTGCTGTAGGAAATGTCTTCTTGTATCGCTTTCGTGATATTCCCTGGTTCCAATATCAGTGTTTTGGCAGCTGTCTATACAAAAGCATCTTTGGGATGCAGTTGTTTTCTATACAGATATGATGTCCTGTCCAATGAAACTGGCAGCTGATAAGCAGAAACTCCATACTTGGCAAGCCACATTCACAAAGCTGATCACTTGATCTTGCCATGTGATGTTTCAGACGTCTTTGGTGGAACAGTCCCAACTGTTGAATGTGCTGTCATTAAGTAGTCCAGGTCTGGTGGAAGTACAGTACTCCAGACTACTCCTCTGTGCATAGCAGTTTTAGTAGCACACCTGATGTCATGGTCTTGTCACATCCTCTTAGTCAACCTACTAAATGCAGAACTAACCTTTGAGGTGTGCAGTGCCACCTCAGCATAAACCCAATCGGTACTTACAGTTTTCTCCCCTACTTTTCCCCATATCCTGAGCATTTGCATGGGTTATTAATAAAATCCACAAACAAACAAAAATCAGTCACTGAAAGTTATAGAGAAGAAAATTCTGTTGTGCCTGTCTGTTTGCGTGAAATGAAAACTTGCGAAAGTCTGTTCCTCTCAAGTCTTCTTGGCACTCCTTGGTGTAGATTTACATCAAGAAAGAGATTCCGATATAACTAAGCAACAAATCAAGACTTGACTTGTGAGATGAAGCATGTTAGAGATTCTAATTTCTCAATGAAAACCAAAACTGAGATCCATCCATTTAATTCCATTACTTGTGATCAGCTGCAGCAACATTTGCTTGCTACTCTCAAGATTAATTGGCTGGCTAACTAGAGGGGCTTACTTCACATTCACTCTATTCTGGTCTCCACCCAGAAATTCATCAGAATTTCCAACATGCTTCATCATACAAGGTAAATCTCACTAAGTTGTTCTATGATTCTAACATCTTTGATGGCAGTCAGGAACAACCTTGATGCTACTTCATTCTATGTGACTAACTCTTGTACACACATGTACGCACGCAGGCGTGTGTGTGTGCGTGTGTGAGAACATGTGCACCCATTATGTGTGTATGTGCACATGTCCACACGTGATGGACAAACTGATAGAGGAACAGATGGAGTTTGATATACACATCACCTTCACATCTGTAAGTATCTGTAAATATAATAAAAGCACTCATATGATCAGATATCAGAAGTGATCATGAAGGCAGCATAAGCACACTAAGCAAGTCACAACAACAACCACTGAAGTCCTAAGTCATACAACAATCAAGGAACCAATTACCGTTCTGTCTGTTCCTCTACAGAGTAGCCTGGAAGTCCATGGTAGTAAGAAAACTTGTGGTCACTGTCTAGTCCCCTGAAGACAGACAAATACAGACATAAATATCACGATCCACATAGACAAATATAGATATAGATATCACAGTCTTATTGTAAGCAGCTGTTTATTCCAACCTTGCATTGTGCTGGAGTTGTAGTATAGTGTGGTGTCAGGAACATATGTTGTCAATGTTGCGTCTGTCTGTTCATACTGTATTGTCACCCAAGTATTTTAATGATTCATCAGTTGTTGTGTTCGAGTCTAGAACTGTTGGGAAGTTTAGTGCCTGGCCTAAGAAGCAAGGTGTCAATACAGATTGCCCATATGCACAAAAATGTTTTCGCTTATGGAAACTGTCGGGCAAAGTTGTGCTGAAGTGTGTGTTTTACTGAATTTTTGTGTGGAAATGCGCATGAGATTCATAAACGCAGGAGGCTATATAAATTTTAATATTTGCAGTAGTAATAGCAACTTGTATGTCTAATACTGTATGGCACAGTGATGATAGTGGTGCATGTACGTTGCTGTGAATTTCAAATAAATTTTGTCCATGAATCCTTGTTTATAATTATTGTGGCAAAATAGTTCCGTATGATTGTGTAGTGGTTAGACTTGCACAAAGTGGTATTCTAGAATTAAGCGCTTTATATGAATTAAGCACTGTGCATGTGTATGGTTGTTTTACTAGGGAAAACAATCTAATGTTGCGTTGTAGATATTTTACCACAAGTATTTGGAAAAGGGAAATAATCTGTTTCTAGTGAATTAACCATTTCATTAAATCCAAAGTTTCTTTTTTACAGGCTATGGTCAATATTTCATGCTGAGTGGATTGATTCTGAATAATGGATTATTGTGGGTGATGTAAAGAAACTGTAAAACTAGGTCTACCTATGGTATGGCTCAGACCCTTGAGTCATTTGAAATGAAAGTCCAACCTTGGAGCTGAGCAGGCAGTGACAGGTCATAGCATTTGAACATGCTGTGACAAAGTATCTGTGAATTATTCACATGTCAGCTACAGCAATGAAATCAGAAAAATGTCATATCAATGTCCCAAAAATGTATATCTCATATGTACAAATTAAGTAACTGAATGTTGGATACTAAAGTTAGGTTTTCTAGTGGGAACGTGTAGGAAGAGTAATGGATGAATTAGATCATGTTTTATAGTCTGGAAAGAGCTGGCAGCTGCAAGGTCCGGCACTGTGAACTACTTGATGGGTAACAATTCTCAGGATGAACCCAGGCTTTCTGTGTCAAGTGTTTTCTTGCACTGTAATATCCCCAAAACTATTCATCTGAGAGAAATTGTGCACATCAGTTCAGATGAGACTGTTCTCAAATGCAGTGAATATTCAGGTATTATAATGATTTGTATGTGCGGAAGGAGATTTTGTAGGAGTTAGTTCCCTTTAGGTGTAGTTAAGAACTAAGTTTGATTAGATACTGTATGATGCCCGTGCATTGCACAGACACAGGTTCGTAAGATTGTTAGTGACACTAGTTTATATTATAAACATTTATGTCAGAATCATGTCACCATGTGCGGATGCGCAGAAGAACCAATGAAAACAAATGAAGGAAGAAAATAATAAAAATAAAACCATAAATCATAATTGACACATAATGACAATATATTGAGATGTATAAACTGTGTGGCATGGGATGGAGAAACTGTAAAGAAAGAAGCAGCTGATACTGTTAAAACAGTTAAAGTTCATGTGGGTAATTGGAAGTATACTGAATAATGCAGTTTTTTAATGTTTGCATAAAATGGAGAATACTATGGACATCACTTGCTGGTCGCTCTAATATTTACTAAATTGATTTGTCCATTTATCAATTTTTTTTTTCTTCTGGTATCTGGATATACTGTTTATCTAGATTTTATGTGAAATAGAGAATATCAAGGACACAACTTGCTGGTCACACAGATATCTAATGAACTGAATTATATATGAATCCAACTTTTTTTTAAGTGCAACTGGTATGTTTGTTTGTTTTTATATGTTTACATAAAATAACATATTGGGATCATGACTATGGTGGGAAGTATGCACGTTTGACAGCTTGCAATCTATGGAAGTGAGGTTATTTTAATCATTCATCCAAATGTGAAAGTCATATTGTTTGTTGTTTGCTTTTCTTTTTACGCTATGTTTTACTGTATGCTATTTATGTAACTAAAAACTGACTTGATTTGTCAACTTGTTTTCTCTGGAGTCGATCTGGTGTGTTGTGGTTTTTGTGTGGTAGCTGGGTAGGGTTAGATTTTAAGAGTGGCTCTTTTTTTTCAGACCTTAGCATGGTTTGAAAGCCTCTACCTATAACAGGGTCTGATGTTCATTCACAGCTGGGAAGACTGGAAGTTGCATCAAGATCAAACATGTTACTTTCTTTAGTGATGACAAAAATTCATCTATCATCCACCAAAAAGTCATCTACAATTATAAGAAACACAGCTTAGGCCTATTATTACTATCTTGTGCATTAATACAAAGTTTGAGAAGCTTCTTTTTAAAAATGATTATTACAGATATTGTAACAACAACATGATTCGGAACAGGAGATGGAAAGAGCACACTAATTACAGTGTCAACTCATGGGAGACCTCAGACATACCTGAGTTTGTAGAACTTTTTAGAGTCTGGGTCCCAGATATATTTCAGCTTCTTGCTCTTAAACCACCGCATGCCCGGTGTCACCAACTTGAAAACAAAAACATAAACATAGCAAGCATAAAAACACACTGTCCATTTCTCTCTAAGTTCAACAACACACAATACAGCTGGCCCTGAAGTAAGGTATGTGATGCATATGCTGGGGGGAGGGGGGTCTGCTTGCTGCTACTAAACATGCATCTTAGACATCTGCGCATACACTTCATTCACTGTGCAATTAAAACAAATGTGAAGCTGTGCCCATTCAAATATCATCTACTGATAAAACTGTGCACAATGAGTGCACTAGTGTCACTAACAATCTTACGAACCTGTGTCTGTGCAATGCACGGGCATCATACCGTATCTAATCAAACTCAGTTCTTAACTACACCTAAAGGGAACTAACTCCTACAGAATCTCCTTCCGCACATACAAATCATTATAATACCTGAATATTTACTGCATTTGAGAACAATCTCATCTGAACTGATGCGCACAATTTCTCTCAGATGAATAGTTTTGGGGATATTACAGTGCAAGAAAACACACCTCTCTGTGTTCAGCCAAAACTTGCCAGGTAGAGAGGTTGCTCTGGCTGTAAGTCTGGCAGGGTTGAATGAGTAAACGGGCGATACACTTCTGCAGGTTAACTGCGTAGAGCCATATCAGGCCTACAAGCGTTTCAAAACAAACACATTACTTCAACAGAAAAAAAAAAGAAAATTAAGTACACATACCAATGCATTTGCACACATAATTTCAGGAGATGAAAATACAGACTAGATAAAACAGTCTAGGTAGGGCCCCAGGACCTGGCCAGCTCATGGGTTTATGTGCAGGCTTAAGGCTTGTGCCATGGTCATCATACACATGGCACCTGTAACATTAGTGCACATGGAATTCATTCCGAGTGAGGAGACGCCATCTTGAGAAACTGAAACAGTTTGGCCATGAACTTTGTGGTGTAAGACAATGCATCAACAAGGTTGTCCTACTGGATGCACTTGGGCTGTTGTCCTGGATGTCTCAGGGTCTGTGAGCTCCTCAGACTGAAAGTTCAATTCTGGCACAAGGGAGTACAGGGTTTGTAGAAAAACGTTTCCTGATGTGCGGGGAAGTGATGCTTAGCCAGCTAATTTCTCTCATCTGCCAAGGTGGAAAGGGCATCACCACACCTCTGCACTGCCTGTGTGTGGCCCTGAGCTCCTCGCTCATTAACATGGAAGAACTGTCATGCGTAAAGAGCTTCAAGAGAAGGATGGGGTGTATGCGAAGCAGTGGTACATCTCCCGTGTGTAGTCTTGAGGTGCATTTCAGTAATGAGGTTTGGGAGGCATGCCTTCCACATCTCCATGGTGTTTTTTCTTTTGGGGTGGGGGTGAGGGTGGGGGGTCTGAGGACATCTGGAGAGACTGATCTGTGAAGCCCCCACAAACAATATGAATCCAAGCTGGGGCATTCAGATCTCCACTCTGCAGGGAAGGGGCTGGAGGTGGGGCTGGGGGCTCTGACTGATGTTGAGATCTGGAATACCCTCTATCGGCCAAGGCGGTCCAGTGGGGCTGATCATGGAGGAGAAGGTCCTCTCACCCTCTCTGACGGCAAACGTCATTCTTCGCCACAGAATGCTTGTGCAAGTTGCTGGGCAAGCGAGTAGAGAGGCAGCACTCCTGCACCAAGGAACTGTATACAGGACCGACACTCAAGGTACTCATCCAGAGAAAGTTTTTCTCCTGCAGGGAGGGGGAGAGATGCATACCCTGAAATGGGCTTGACCCCTTCAAGGAGGGAATGAAGCTTATGCTTCCAGTCTGCATTCAGGGAACAAAGTACTCCTGGTGTCAAGTGCTGTGGGCAGTCCCCCAAAGAGGAAAGTTCTGAGAACAAATCTGGTGACCATTTGAGGGGCCAGATGACCTGGTTGTCCCATCCCTGCACAATGTTTATGAAAGTAAGCCAAACCATTCATCTAACAGTAAATAGGATTTGTTATGTCATATGAAATTCCATCTCTCCAAACCCAGTGTGAAGTTAAGGAGACGGAGAAGGACGAGCTTTCAGAAACATTTGTTTCAAGAACAAGTCTCTGGTGAGATTTAAACTGCCATCCAAGGCCAAAAGATTTGCATTTGAGGTGCTGGTGGTTGCACAATCTGTGATTCTGATCAAGAACTGATGGGACCAGACCAAGACGTGATGGTGATTGGAATGGCCAAAATGATCAGACTCCTCCTGCTCATATATTCTGGAATTTTCGGTGGTTCACACAAATGCAAGAAGTTTTGGGACAGTATTGAGCCTTTTTTTATGAATTAAATAAATGAGCAGATGAACTGATCACTTGGTTGGTCAAGGCATTTGAGCAAAACACTCAATGGTAAATTCATAAAGTGGACAAGATTCAAACGAGTGGTCTCAGTTTTCCCAACAAGCCCACAGCACGCTCAACTTTGGATAGGAGCCGGTCAGGGCCGAAAAATCCCTTTTTTTTTTTTTTTTTGACTGATGAGAGTTCATACCACAATCTCCCAATCAGTTATCTGTAGCGCTGATCTTTCCCACACTGACTGTCCAAGTACGTCAAATTATATCGTGACATATTTTGCCAATATTCATATTATGACAGAGACAAGAAGCTCTGAGCATACATTAAATCAATAATGACACTTGAGTATTCACGTTTGTTTTGGTTTCTTTGCTAGTACCTTTCTGTTCTTCTATTTTCAACATTAGAAATATGTAAGCCTTTAGGCTTCTCTGTTAAAACATTTATCAGCAATGTACTTACTCCCTTTGTACTGGGGTACTCAAGACCAATCTCATCCTTCCCATCGTTTGCTAAAACCAGTGAATTTCTGCAACATAACAACATAATACTGAAGAGCAGCAAGAACTCTATCTCCATTCATAATACTAAGCGTAAAGGTCACACACTGTTCCAAAATATCCATTCGTGCAGGTAACTTGCACACACACAAGCATTATCAAAACAGTGGATGAAGAAGCCAAAGAATGAAGTGGGCCCCAAACTTCTTCACTATGAAGGTAAAAACAAAATATGACCGCTGGATCTTTAGGGTAAAACACAAAACACTGAAAGTACCTTGTTTGTGAAAGATCCTTTGGAGTAATACAAGCACGACATTTCGCGCTCAGGCCCTTTGTCAAGTGAAAGAGAAGTGGAAAATAAAAGTGACAAGCCTAACAGACTGAGCATACTATGGTCCAGCATCCTGTGTCTGTGTGGAAAGGGTGGGGGGGAGGAATGGAGAGGAGAAAGATACAGGATGACACTTTGGGTCAAAGATCACAAGCCAAGAAGTTATGTACCCTAGCTCAGCATCCTCTGAGTGTGTGTGTGTGTGCTGTTTGTTCTATTCCTGTAAAGCGCAACAAGCATGCTTTAGACAATTGTTGCTGTTGTTATGGTTCCTCCAACGACTGGTTCTTTGCCAGGGACACTGGAAGGAAGGACAAAGAGACGGAGTTGTCTAGATGAACTTTGCACCACTAAGATCATATGACCCATTCATGCATCTATCTGTGGGAAGGGCAAGTAAAATGGGCATTTTAGCTGATAACATGGAAAAGAGGACCTCGTATGTAGCCTTGTTGAGCACTTTCCTCAGAGGACTGAAAACGAACAACAGGTCCCAGGCTGATTCATTTGTGGTTTTAGGCCTCCTTGGAAGCCAGGCCCTGTAATATTTCCAAGAAGGAAACTGTCTGAGAAGTCTAGGCCTCCCATTTACTTGACTTTTCTTATACTACAGAATTTCTTTTAGTTATTGCCTGTTGTAAGTCCACCAATTTGCACACCCACTAACTTTCAATGATAACTGAAAATACGAATGTTGACTAATCTATTGTGGTGTTCTGACTGTTTTGTTGAGACTGGGACTCCAACAGTCAGTGAAGCAGTGTTAGTCCTGTAGCAGTCTACAACCACTGGCCAAGTGTGGTGTCCCTGGGTTGCTGAGCTTGTATCAAGAATTCCTGAAAGCCTTCTTGAGGGGGTCTTTTGGAGACAGTACAATCTGCATGACTGTCTAATTGACAGCCAGCTGAATCTGAGGTGGGGACAAATAAGTTTTGTGTGATAGATTTAGATGGACCGTTCCCCTCTGAATGTTCTGGATTTTCGGCATGATTGGGAGACTCGCCCAAACTTCACGATCATATTGAGTGTGATTTCCACATATCAGTCGGACAACTTGATGGTTGGTTAGAAGAATCCGACAATCATTTGGGAGCTGAAATGGTAAACAACTCTGGACCAACCAAGTTTCTTCTACATTGACATGGTGTCCATCCAAAACCTGTCGCGAAATATTGATTGCATTCTTGCTCAAAATTTTTTTGTTTTGCTAAGCAAAATTTCTGCAATTTCCTCTTGTACTGCTCATGATCATAGGAAAGAAGGCCAAATAAAAGGAAGAAAAGATCAACTGACAAACCAAGAGATGTAGATCAAACCAATAGATGTGAAACTAGAGGCAGCTGAAGACAACTTGAGGCATCTGGTGTGCCAGGGAAAGAGGAAGTGAAGGCAATTGGCAGCTTACCAGGCATGAGAGACGCTGACTGGCTGTACCAAAATGAGGCTCAGGGATGGTGGTCAACCAAAATCCTGACCAAGACAAAGAACTGAGCCCGCTAGGACAGCACACATTAGAAATGGTAATTGTGCGTGAGGCTAAATGTGATGTCATGCAACAGATTCTTCGCAGCGCCAACTGTGAAACCTCAACTGTCTCACATGTTGGTTTAAAATACTGCAAAGCTTTACAATGTTACTTGAACTAGGTAGATCTCGGAAAGAATGCTGGGCTTTAAAAGTAACAGCAGTTCTGTGAGAAATGAAGTTTAACACTGTGTGGTTGCAACAGGGTACTGGTGATGTAAAACGGTTCCTATGTGCATTGAAACACAAAATGATAGCTTAATACTTACATGAATGGTCTGAAACAAGAGATCAAGACAGGTACAAAAGCTATAGATCAATTAAGACAGATATGTAAGCTACAGATCATTTAAAGACTATCTTTGAAAAGGAAAAGTAATCTTACAGTATGAACATATGTTTCAGAGATACAACTACTCAAGTAATAATCACATGAGAGGCCGACTATTTGGTCAATCTGATTGAGAGATTGTCTATTAATTTGCTGATGTAAGTGTGAACACTGTGGGCAGATTTGGGTGAGTGCATGTGGAAATGGTTGAATGCAACAACATCCCTTGAACAAGCTTCACACTAAAAGTCATTTATTAGTTTTCTTGTTTGACTGATACCCCCACCCCTCCTCCCTTTATTGTAACTGAACAAGAAGTTAGATCCCTGTTCAAAAAGCAAAACGCTAGGAAAACTGCTGGGCCGGACAACATGTCCACAGCCGCACTTAAGTCCTGTGCTGACCAACTGGCCCCAGTCTTCTGTGATATTTTTAATAAATCTCTAGAACTCTGTAAAGTTCCATCCTGCTTCAAGTCTGCCTATATTGTTCCTGTACCCAAAAAGACTAAAGTCTCCTCCCTTAATGATTTCAGACCTGTTGCCCTCACCTCTGTGGCCATGAAGGTGTTTGAAAGAATTGTTCTACGATACCTGAAATCCATCACTGACCATCTACTCGACCCTTTGCAGTTTGCGTATCGCGCAAACAGATCAGTGGATGATGCTGTCTCCCTATTAATGCACAACATCTTGCAGCATTTGGAATCCCCCAAAACATACGCACGCATTCTTTTTGTAGATTTTAGCTCTGCCTTTAACACAATTGTCCCAGCAAAACTCTATAGCAAACTTCTAGAGCTCAAAATTAGTCATCAAATGTGTAAATGGGTTTTAGATTTCCTCCTAAATAGAAAACAAGTTGTCAAACTCGGTGGTCTGAGCTCTAGTCCCCTGACGTTGAACACAGGCGCGCCTCAAGGTTGTGTCCTGTCACCGCTCTTATTCACTTTGTTTACAAATGATTGTGTCTCTACTCATGACTGTGATGTTTTTTAAGTTCTCTGACGACACAACAGTTGAAGGGCTCATCAAAAACAGCGATGAGTCTCACTATTTAAGTGAGATAGACAAATTAGTTTGCTGGTGCGACAACAACAACTTAAAGAGTTAAACGTTCTGAAAACAAAGGAAATGATTATAGACAATAGAAGAAAAAAGACACCACTATCTCCCCTAGTGATCAAGGGAGACTCGGTAGAAGTAGTAGACACGTTTAAACTTTTGGGAACAACAATTTCGAATTCGTTAAAGTGGGAGGAAAACACAAAACTAATCATTAAAAAATCACAGCAGCGTCTCTATTTCCTTCGTCAGCTTAAAAAGTTTGGGGTTAGCCAGTCTATCTTGATTCAGTTTTACCGAGCAGTGATAGAAAGTGTTTTAACTTTCTCTATCACAGTCTGGTATGGTACCTGTACAACAACTGAGAAAGATGGCTTAAACAGAATTGTAAGCACTGCCTCCAAGATCATCGGCATTACTCTTCCTTCCATCGAATCCATCTACGAAAAAAGAACTGAGAAGAAGGTTAAATCTATCATAGCTGACAAAGATCACCCAGCGAAAAGCCTGTTCACTCCGCTTCCTTCAGGAAAGCGCTTTCGTTCCATCAAAGCCAGAACGTCTCGCTTTAAAGACAGTTTTTATGTAAGGGCTGCCCGTCACCCTGTTTCCTTGTAGATCTCTTTTTGCTGTGTGTATCTGCTAGACTTACAGCCGTACATCATTACACTTTTTTTTTTCTGATGTGTTAATGATTTGAATCATACATTCGTGTCTTATCGGTAGTCACAATTTTTTTTTCTCTTATTCTGTGATGATCCTATTCTTAACCAAATTTATTAGAGCTATTTATTTTACTTTTGTACTCTAATCCTCAGTCTGCGTACTCGAAGAAGGGCTTATGGAAATTCGATGATAGTTTCTAGAAGGATTTTTATGTCTTTTATCTGTTCGTGATCACTGTTAATTGATAAACTGTTTTAACTCCCCAGGCTTGGATTATACTGTTTTTTTGGTGTGTTTTTTTAACTTGCGTCAGAATGCACTCTTACTAAATATTTTGTTATGTATCAGAGCTTCTTCGCCTGTCTTTGGTTTTTTAGTCTTGCGCATGTGAGGAGGGGGAGTGAATGTAAGAGAATAATTTTTACCTTATGTTGTTTAAGTCCCGTGTGCGTGTGTGCGTGTGTGTGTGGGGGGGGGGGGGCTGTATGTGTGTGTGTGCATGAGTGCGTGTGTGTGTGTGTGGGGGGGGGTGTATGTGTGTGTGCTTGAGTGCGTGTGTGGGTGTGGGTGTACGGCTGCATTTTCCCAGCCATTCTGACAGCCTCCAGTTACTACCTTTCTGCCAGCCGGCATCGCCTGCGAGTACTATTTTTAGCCAGGCAGGTTTGACCAGAGTTCTTCACACTACAGCAGTGCTTTGTAACTGCTGCGATCTTTCGGGAGGGACTGAGTGTAGGAAGTGACTGATACTGGCACAGAGTAGGCCTATCGAATCTAGGTCAATCTGTAAGCCTATACTCCACAGGATGGGCGAGGGTGGCGTGGAGAGTGGAAGGAGAAGGACAGATGCGCGCTGTTAATTAGCTGGCAGGGCAGAACCAACGATTAGTGGATATGGGCGCCTTGGCGTGAGAGTGTGTGTGTGTTGTGTGCGCGTTTCTTTGATTCCGTGGATGACCCATGTATTTGTCTTTTATGATGTTGAATATTGTAATTGTTGTGAGGCGTGAGTGTGATTGTATGTATAGCCAAAATATTTTCCTTGTGTCTATGCACTGGGCTGAAATAAAATCTTGTTATCTTGTTATCTTGTTAGTCTATGTTATTTCTGATTAGTTAATTGTTTTAACTGTCTAATCATCAGGCTGTTAGTAGGTAGGTCCAGCCATTTTTGTGATTTGAAAATATATTCAGTATTTTAAAATTTTTTAAAAAGTAACAATAAAGTTAATATAAATGCAAAACATCTCACTCATAGCTCTAACGGTTTTTGAGATACTGCTGTTTGAAATACTGTTAAAATGGGCGTTTTTCACAGTTTGGTGAAT
Organism: Monoplex corrugatus; assembly: GCA_030674185.1. Lineage (NCBI taxonomy): Eukaryota > Metazoa > Mollusca > Gastropoda > Littorinimorpha > Ranellidae > Monoplex > Monoplex corrugatus. The sequence continues at coordinate 31,525,169 of JAPXFY010000015.1, forward strand.
TGGCCATATTTGTAGCCACATTTCTTCAGAAGTATACATCTCGTATGTATAAAAATTGACACAGTTATTGTATTCTATACGTAAATTAAGCCTGATTTTTTTTTTTTTTTTTTGACTCTAGAATTATTTTCCTCTGTGCTATTTGTCTTCAAAAATGGCAAAAATGCCAATTTGTCCACTTGTCATTCTGTGGCAAACACACGTTAACACTGCGTAATGGTTCATAACTCAGGGACTAGCCATGCTACATCCAAAATGCAGATATCGAACGATTCAGCACTGAATATGAAAACAAAACTTGTGAAAAAGAAGTGTTCAACCTTATCTTTATGTACATAATCAGATTAAACTAATAAAATCTGACACATTTTCTCATTATTTGGAGGGGAAAATTAAAATGCTTAGACATCTCCTCAGGGAAATGATTTCCAAATTAAATTCATATCCAGAAGTAATAAATGAGTCCTAATTTCCTATGATCTTTACACATGTTTTGAAATTCATCCTGTTCCCCTGTCCCACTCCTAGTTGCTATATTATTTGTACTGTGATTGGTGACGTAATAAAGAGCACCCACGTCTTTTGTCTGCCAGTATTGTTTTCTGCATTTTTCAGATGACTGATTTTCTCAAACCTGCATGAAGCTTGAAAATTGTTTGTGTTTGTTCAGCAATATGCTTCTCTAAAGCAAAAACCATCTGCTTTTTCTGTGTGACAGCTAAAGGCTTCTGCTTCTGCGTTCTCTATATTCATTTCTGCTTCCAGCTGAAATTGATACACTTCAGTGATTTGACTATGCTGTAACACTGACACTCAGCCTGGTCAAGTATAGGATGATATGACTGTAAAGAATTCAGTAGAGGTGGTGGTGGTGGTGGGCTGAATGTATAGATGATGGGACAGGAAGGTCAAATCTTTCTGGATAGTGAGATGGCTGATGAGAGGGAACCTGTTTTGAATTGTTTTTGAATTCACGGGGAGCATCTGTGTAAATTTGTACCATGGTCTCACTTGATCTGTTTCTTCTTTACTTCATCACGCATATTAATCAACCTGGGCAGCACTAATAAAGTTGAGATGTTCACACAAATATCTGACCAAAGACACAGTCTTTCTGTTTCCAGTTTTTGCTGGATGTGAAATATACATAATTTCAGGAATAACCCTACAGAAACGTGTCAAGGTTCTCCACGCAACATGGTGTGTCTGATAAAAGAAGTGCTTTGGACACCTGGTGCTGTTTAGAAAATGGGCCAATCCATTCAATGTTCTTGTCAACATTGAGAAATTCTTGTAGAAGTAATGATTTTTTTGGAAAATCGATGAAAACATGTGCGGACCAGCACTCGCAGCAGCTGTACATTACGAGGAGACACAGGTTCTATCTGGTGTCTGCAGGTGTCAGTGAAGAGAGTCTGGACTCATTCTATGTGCCCCCTCATGTCTTCAGCATGTAGGCCTAGAGTTGAAGCACTAACTGTTTGTCCACATACATGTTTGGCAAATATGGGCCGACCCATCCTCTTTGGTCCAATTCCTTTAACAAGCAGTTGGAACCAGTCATCCTCTGAAATTCTCTCTCACACACACACACACACACACACACACACACACACACACACACACACACACACACACACACACACACACACACAGAGCAAAAAAATTTGCACTGATTGAAATAACTATACTGTGTCCTGACGACAACATTTAGATTAAAACATTTTTAATGGGGTTTTTTTCCAATTCATTTGTTTGTGTATATTTGGTCCTGAAAAGAGTTTGAAAAACATTTCTACTTTCGCTTGTATGCAGTTCTCATACTCGAGTTATCGTCCTTGTTGAAGCGTTTTTGCCAAATTTCTAATGCTTATTCACCATATTCTTTATTGAAAAAAATCATGAACCTTTCAAAGAATTTTTTACAAAAATACAAGCAATTTTCATTTCTCCGATTGGTATCAGAAAGATATAGATCTATTCTTTTATTTATTTTTCTCTCAATCAAGGGAGATCATAAACTATTCTAGACTGAGCACACACCTGGTAAGAAAATATATATTTAAATTTGTATTAACGATTTATGAAACATCAGTTACATTGAAAAAAAAAATAGCAAAAAGATTAGACTAACGGTCGCTTACATACTTACCAAGATCATGTTCAAGATTTTTTAGATCTATCGAGTCAAAGTCGTTCCTCGGTTCAGAAATTGCGTCAGTTTCGGACAACGTCGTTGAACCCGGTCCGCTGTGTCGGTACCTTTTGTATTGGCTTTCGGAACTTTTACAAGCGGCAGCCTGAGTTATATTATTTGCACGATCTTAAGAACAATTGAATTCTCTACAAAATGAGTGGTAATACAACACTGTGCGTGTAGAATTGTTGACTTTACTGTGCATTTTAAAAATACGTTTGTTTTTCGGCACAGAAAAAACAGTATTCAGTTAAAGGAATTATGACGAAATTTGTTCCACTGGATTCTTCAGGCTGTCCCCTTTAATTTGATACCAAAATCACCGCTGTGCGTATCGTTTGTAAAAGTTCCGACAGCATTGCCAACAACTGGTGTTGATCGGTCCCGAGAAAACCGCGTGAGGAAACTTTGCACGTCGCCGCCAACGTTGCGTTCGGTATGTGTATTTAGATCGCTCAGGGTCAAAGCACACTTCTTTCACACCAGAAATAACGGCACAGGTTTCATGCCTAAAGCTCATTTAATGTGTCGACATAATTTTTTATCTTCCAATCGTGAATGGTAGACGAGCTGAAGCAATTTAAAATCGGCAATTTTTACCAGTTCTGCTGCATGTTAGCCATTAGCGTAAGAGTGGTTGGACCTACCTACTCTTAGAAGGATGCCCTGACTAGTTGGTCAATCAACTGATTTTGTCAAAGGATAGGCAATCTGTTTGTAGATGGATTGATGCCTCTGTTGATTGAATGTAAAATTAATTAAGTAGTAAATTGTTATTTCAGAAGAAATACAGTGTAGAATTACACTAATAGAATCTTATGCAGGAAACACCCGTGTCGTTATGCAATACTATTGCACCTTATTGGTCAAATGACCTTACTGTTGCTCATGCTAAGTGAGAAAAAGACCATGAAACATGTACATCAAACCAAAAAATCCTGTGATCCCATCCTCAAGTGTGTACTGTGACTACTGCAAACTGAGTTCTCTAGTCAATAATCTGGATGATGTTTACTGAATATGTTTTACTTGGTTCAGTAATAATAATAATAATAATAAGAGACCATTTATAAGTGCACATCTCTGCCTACGGCGGAGCTTATGACGCTTTACAATCATTCACTCACAATATTTCAATCTCTCAGACCTCACATACATACACTAAATACACAATACAAGTAATAGAATAAATCCATGAAAATACTACATACGCTACAATCATACACGGATTCTCACGCAAGTCCAAATACACCCCACAACCCCCACGGCTATACCCCAAAGTACTGTGAGGCACATTGGGCTCTATAATCACCCACCCCCACCCCCCACCTATCTACTATAATATACACACACACTAACACACCTTTTCTACTATTAGGCTGGGGGGAAATGAGGTTGAACTTACTGATAATATTTTTGAAAGAGGTGAGTTTTTAGAGCTGTTTTGAAAGAAGAAGTCGATTTTAGGTGTCGGATTTCAAAGGGAAGAGAGTTCCAGATAGTGGGGGCTGCGAAGGAGAAGGAGCGATGTCCAGATGTTTTTGTGCGCACGCGTGGAACACGGAGCAATCTGGTATCAGCAATGGAGCGGAGATTTCTAGAAGGAGTGTACACAGAGAGAAGATCAGCCAGGTAGCGAGGAGAGAGATCAGAGAAAAAAGAGTGGCATAGTGAGGCAAGCTTATAGTCAATGTGAGCTTGAACAGGCAACCAGTGAAGGGATTTGAGAATAGATGTGACATGATCATGCTTGCGGGAACGAGAAACAAGTTTAGCGGCAGAGTTATGTACTTTTTGAAGTTTGTCTAATTGATTTTGAGGACAGCCAGAAAAGAGGGAGTTACAGTAGTCTAATTTGGAGAGAACAAAGGCAGAAAGAAATGTTTTGGTAGCGTCTTCTGAAAGTAAGTGGCGAATATAACTAATGCGTCTAAGGTCAATGTATGCTTTGCGGCAGACTGTCTGTACATGTGTTGAGATACTCATGTCTTTGCTGAAGTGGAAGCCAAGATTTCGTGCGGTAGAGGAAAAGGGAATATCTGTTGATCCAACGGTAAGAGATGTAGGAGTGGTAGACGGCAGAGACTTAACCCTACCAGACCTTAGCCCCTGAGCGTAATTGTGCCCCCTGCCTGGCCTCCTGAGCAAAATTTTGAAAAAAATGTATATACGTTAGAAAGCTCCTAGTACTCATACAACGGAGGAAACTGAAATATGTTGGACACGCAATCCGTAATGAGAGAACAGACTTGATGTCCACTGTCCTCCAAGGTAAAGTGGAAGGAAAGAGAAACAGAGGACGGCCACCTGCATCACTTGCTAGAAACATCACAAACATCAGTGGCAAGAAACTCCAGGAGGTGGTCAGACTTAGCCAAGATCGAGAGTGCTGGAGGCAACTTGTGAGGACATCATGTGCAGCGGCCAACACTGTTCCCGGTGACGCCGACAGGTGAGACAGGTGAGACGTTAGAAAACTGTTCATATCATGCACACCAATGGTTAGAATTATATGAAACGTGGAGAGATTGTAGAAAATAGGCCTATCTTTCATCTAACGCCAGTCCAACCCTCAATCACACAAGCATCTCCCCTATCACTTGGTTGGGGGGTACGGGCACGCCCCCTTCTTCCAACACTCTGTCTCGACCTACTTCTTTCATTGTCAGAATCATCACTTTCATCAAATTCTCCAATTTGCAAAATGTCCACCACTTGTTAAACTGTGAAGCGAGTTGGCCTCGCCCGTTTACCTGTTGAAGTGCTTGGTTCATCACTAGCTCGCTTCATGGTCAATTTTGCACCCAAATCACCTCAAAATACCATCAACACAAAGGCAGACAGTTGCAATAGGCTGAACACACGCTCACGCGACGCTTAGCAACGGTCCGGTAGCTATTTTTAGCTCTTGATAAAGTGATGATCGTGTGAGTGTGCTATTCCCGCTATAGCGGGAACTCGGTATATAGTCATTTTCGTCATTCCCGCAATAGCGGGAACTCGGTCTGGTAGGGTTAAAAGAGGAAGAACAGAGGACAGCTTCAGTTTTCTCGTCATTTAGTTTTAGCTTGTTTTCGAGCATCCAGATTCGTATGTCGGTGATACAAAGTTCGAGAGAGGAAATGGCTGGGTTTATGTTCTCGGGAGGAGTAAGCCACCTATGCATTCATAAATTGATAACCTGTGTTAATTGACCCATCAATCATTATCTAGTTGACTAGCTGATCAGTCTTTAATTGGAGGGATTGATATATTACATTTTCTTTAACTGAATGATGCAAGTGATTAATCACTGAGTTGTGAAAGTTGGCTGATTTAATGACTGATCAGTGAATGAATGATCTAACTGAATGGTAATTTGATTACTTTCTGATTGAAAACAGAATTAACGGAAATTAAAAATACTAAGTTGTTCCATGTAGGTGATAAGAATGTATGCGTATGTGTCACTATGGAACTGAATGGGTTTCTTCTGCATGTGGATTACATTAATCATCATATATGCATTATATTAATCATCATTTATGCATGTAAATGAACAAAACCTTGAGCCCATCCCGACCCATCATCTTGTTTCTATTGTGGCCCAAGGTTCATGATGCATATTAACTTCTAAGTGCTCTCTCTCTCTCTCTCTCTCTCTCTCTCTCTCTCTCTCTCTCTCTCTCTCTCTTGTGGCACACACGCACACGCACGCTCTCAACACACGCGCGCACACACACGCACGTGCACGCACGCGCACGCACGCACACAGGCGCGCACGCACGCACACAGGCACACACACACACTCTCACACACACACACAGAGTTGGCGAAAAACTGAAAATCTGGTATGAGACAGAGACAGCGCACAAAAACCAAAAAACTCTCTCTCTCTCTCTCTCTCTCTCTCTCTCTCTCTCTCTCTCTCTCTCTTCTCTCTCTCTCTCTCTCAATATAGAGCAGAAATATGGGGACTTGTAAAAGGAATGCCATTAAAAAAAGTGCACTTATTTGCTTTAAAAAGATTTGTCAGCGTTAACTGGCACACACAAAACGATATGATTTATGTAGAGTTTGGGAGATCCCATTATATGTAAATTCATTTGTTCGATGTATAAGATATCACTTAAAGTTAACTCACATGAATAATACATGGCTACAAAGTGTTATATGACTTAGATTGTAGTAGTAAATATCCCTGGGCATCAAATGTACGCAAGTGTTTTAAGTCAATATGGATTTGCCTTTGGAAAAGCAAGGAGTAAAGAATATAGACAGTTCTATGAGTTGTTTCAAGCAGAGAATTATAGATTGTAGATGGCAAAACTGGAATGATCATGTACAAACTAGTGACAGATTTTCCTCATACAGGACATTTAAAACTTCCAACAGCATTGAACCATACATTTTAATGTGTATAAATAGACTATTAAGCAAGCACTGGCAAAATCAGATGTGGTATGTCAGAAATTGTTATGCATTCCAGACGATATACAGCAACTGTCTCAAATGATATGATATGCACCCTGATGAAGTCCATTTTGTTTTGATGTGTCCTGCTCTTTGTGACCTAAGAACAGATCTGATTCCACAAAGACACAGAGAGTTTCCCATAAGAATAAAGTTAATTCAACTTCTCTTGTCAAAAAAAAATTAACAAGTAATGAGAAATTTAGTATTATTTTGGTACGAATCTCTCAAAAAGGTAAAAGATATTTCATAAGTATCCATATTTTTGTGCATTTATGTTTGTTTCTTAGCTGTACATTTTTGAATGGTTGTTCTGATGAGTACCGTCTACCAAATTTCGTCAGCTTCTGTTGAATTTTGGTTTTATTTCACCCCTTCACGAGGGGCAATGGCCTCAATAATTCAATCATCTGAAGTCTGAAGTCTCTCTCCTCCTCTCAATCTTATAATAAATAGTACTTACTCTTTCTTTTTCTGGGCTTGACACTCAGTTTTCACTTCAGCCACAAAATACTGATCATAATGGTTCTGAAACATGAAAACATTAATTACACAGTTACAAAAATACCAAATCACAGATTTACCTGACTCTCCTGATCAAGTTTTAAACAAACTGAACAGAATCCAAAACAAGTGAGACTGCCCGCATCCAAGCAAACAGGAACCAGAAAAACAAGAAAATCGGATCAGAATGCGTATTCAATACAACAAGACAAGACAGGCGAAAATGGCCTTTGTCAAGCATGAACGTACGATCACAAACAAACACCAAATATAGAATCATGAGAAAAAGACTAAAACTTCCCTGCTGCCTCGTCCCTTTTTTACCCACTGGACGAGGCAGCAGGGAAGTTTTAGTCTTTTTCTCATGATTCTATATTTGGTGTTTGTTTGTGATCGTACATTCATGCTTGACAAAGGCCAGTTGGCCGAATATTTGCGCCTGTCTTGTCTTCTTGTATTGAATATGTGTTCTGCTTCGATTTTCTTGTTTTTCTGATAAACTAACAGAATTATTGTTATGCATTTTTATGGGTTATGGTTAGGGTCATTTTTATGGGGCGTAGAACAAACTAAGTAAATCATATGTCTGTTGTACCTCTGACTGTGGGAGTATCAATTTGCTGGATATCTACTCTTCTCTACCAGCAATGAAAATAATTTGGTTTAATAGAATTTTCTGGGAGGAATCTCTGCTAAAGAAAATATTTTAAGTGTGCACGCCCAGAGGTACTGAATCTATCACGGTATGGTACAGAGTATGCAAATATAATCCCGTCATCGTGTGTCAATAAATTCTGGTCTGATGCAGCATGACACTACAAAAATTTGACATCATCCGATCCGCCACCAATCCTGGAACTCTTGCCAAGCATGCCAAGGAGCATAAGGTGCTAAAATACTGTGCTCTAGCCCACAGATATCATTTTGTGCCAATATCCGTTGAGACATTCAGCATCCTTGGACAGAAAACGCTCATCCTTTTTGACCGGCTAGGATCAGCATCTAGAAGTGGCGACAAATGTCTCACAGTCTGGCTGTAACAGAGGCTCTTGTTGGCCATCCTCCAAGGGAATTATTCCTCAATTATTTCTGCAGGACATCTCCATAAAGAATGGTTCTTTTCAACCCGTCCATCCCCAACTGGCATATAATTATATTCCTGACTGCTATACCCGGGCAAAGTTACTTACCCCATTACCTGCTTCTCTATCATCTGATCATGCAGTAGGCCTATCCATCTATCTCCTCACTGTCAGGTGTGAAAAAAATTTGTTTTATATTTCAAAGGCTCAAAAAACAAAACAAAACTAAGATCAAGCTGTACATATAGACCAGAAAATGCTGGAAATTTTTTGTTTAAAAAACCCAATACAATATAAATGTAATCAGACAACAAAACTGCAATGTACAAACATTGTGTGTTGTGTGTGTGGCGTGTGCGTGTGTGTGTGTGTGTGTGTGTGAGTGTGTGTGTGTGTGCACATGCGTGCATGTGTGTGTGTGTGTGTGCACGTGTGTGTGCGCGCGTGTGCATGCACGCGTGCATGCATATGTATGATGTGTATATGTTCATATGTGTGTGTGCATGTATCTGTATGCATGTGTGCATGTGTGTACTCAAAGAATACTTATTGCATTTAGTAATTCATATATCATTATATGTGTACATGTGCATCAGTGTAATGCCATATGACTAGATGAGTAAATTCACACCATGCATATGTATTTATTTTGTGTGTCTGCATGTGTGCAGACTAACCTATATCTTCAAGTTAATGAGGAAGGGGAAAAATCCAAACCATACAAACAAAACATGAAAAGGCTTACCTTCATGACTACTTTCTCAGCCTTGTCCAAAGAACAGTGGCTGTGGGTGAATTGCACCATACGATGAGGCAGCCAGTAAAACAACAGACGCAGCATGCCCACGGTCAGGATGTACAGCACCCAGCTCAGGTAGTAACGCCATTTGCTCAGCTTGTAGCCTTCAATTTCCTGGAAAGGTGATAAAAAAAATTGGTCAAGCCATTTTGACAAGTTTTGTTTTCATTAAAAAAAAATTTTTTAAGGCACCAAATCTTATTCAAGAATCAAACCAAAGGACACACTCTCATCATTTACCAAAGCAATCACCAATAATGACCAAACCTCCATGGAAACTGGGAGAAGACAGGAGAGGACTAGGGTGTGTGACTGTAACCCAAGCTATCCTCCTCCTCCTCCTCCTCCTCTCTCTCTCTCTCTCACACACACACACACACACAGTATTCATTCTCTCTCTCTCTCTCTCTCTCTCTCTCTCTCTCTCTCTCTCTCTCTCTCTCTCTCTCTCTCTCTCTCTCCCTTTTTCTAAATTACCTAAAACTGCTCTGCACAGCACATTTCCTTAGAGCCAGACATGCAGTCAATACATGTACCCAATTATCAATCCTAGGAGAAAGTATATAAGGCTTTATGAAACACATACAGGGGAATGGACCAGAAAGGAAGAAAATGATAGGAAGAGATGACAGAAAGCAAAGGAGGAAGGAAGAAACAGAGAGAGTGACAGAACAGAAGAAAATTTTCACAAGGTGGAGATATTTATACTGAAAGAGCCTTTGGCATCCCCACGGGGGAAGAATGAAAATGTCATTAACTCACTCGGTACGGAGAGTTTTTTCCCCTTGCGTTTCCCCAGGGACGGCCCATTTTGAAGGGTTAGGAAAAAAATCACAAAAAATACAAAACATAAAGGCACAAAATGAAACTTTCAGATCTGAATATTTACATGCTGGGTTAGTTCATGCCAAAATATTGAAGTTCTTCCTTGAATATTTCTTCGTCATGTGCCATGTTGAAAATACCCCAAATTTTGTGGTCAGGATCACTATACAGTCACACACCTGATCAGCTCCATGATCACACAGTCAAAGGTGGGAAGGTCAGGAGAAGTCCTCATTCTGCTTGCCACTCAGTTCTCTTATGCCTTCTGTTATGACAATGGAAATTTAGAAAGTCTTCTGTCACAAACTGATTCAAGAAATCAAAGGGGGCGTGGCACTGAACTGGGACATGCAGGCCACAAGAGCCAGAGAAACAGAGGCAAAGTGGGAGAAAAACTAAAATCTTCGTGCCAGTCATGCATAGGAAAGTGAATGAAACCTCCATCAGACATGCGTTTCACTGTGCTTGACCCGCTGACTGCTCGCCTCTCGTGACGTGTACGCCCACTGGCAGCTTCCATCACTTGATACACTTTCATCATTATCTTCATCATACTCCTCGATGTCCAATCTTTCAGTCTGAAGCACTTCAATCACTTCAGCAGCAGTAAAACGCCGCCGTCGCGATTTACTTTGAAAACTCGTACTCGCCTGCGACGCCATTTTTGACACGAATGCAGATTAGCCATTCGAGTAGGGTACCGAAGTCAATCGTTTCCCGACGAGTGTATGGCTACGGAATCTCACGAAGTAACTTTCCCTTTGACCCTTGACATGTTTGCAGTGACCAGTGTGGCTATGGTAGTGCGTGCAGGATCTAAAGGGGAGCGTCTAAAAAATTTTAATTATCGAAACCGCTATAGCGTTCCGTCGTACGGAACCGTGCCTTTCCTCACGACCGCTATAGCGTTCCGTCGTACCGAGTGAGTTAAAGAAATCAAAACAGTACAAACAATAACAAAAATAAAAAAGGAATCTGATACAAAAAAGGCAGACATGTTAAACAACTGTCACCAAGCTTCCTTTAATAATAAATCCTGGTGTCAACCCAGCTCAAGAAATACGCAGCGTGTTAGACAGCGCAATTACACAAATCTTTCATGATGCATCCTCGAAATGGATGACACTGGACTGTGTGGTCCCAGCTTGTCAGCTGAGCCCACAGAACACTCAAATCTTGATTGGAGCTGAAAATCTCACAATGGTTTGGACTGGTTGGATCCAAACTCTCAAACTTCCAGTCATCATTCCAGTGTGCTATCATGCCATGGAGACTGGTGAATGCACTAGATTTCATTATTATTGGTTTTATTTCTTTACGAATGTACTTCTCATCTAATCACATGTACACAATCTATAGTGTTCAATGGATGATGTTATAGCATTTATGTCATTCCTTTACATCACATACTTGCATGTCTTTTTGAAAAGGCACCAAAGCATGCAGAACATAATCATAATCATGAAACCAGCCTTTTCACCTTTGCAGAATTCAAGTGTACAAAATAAATTTAATGAAAATAAAAGAAGATAGTTTGTACAGATGATACTTAAAATAAAAGCTGTTTGTATGCATATTAGCTGACGTTCTTCAACATGAACTTGTCCAGAACTTATAAACAGTATATGCCATTCAAATTAATCAGATTATGTCTCTTTTGTATTGGAAAGTTGAGCATGGAACATATTAAAATATCAAGGAAGCATTTTCTGGCGTAAACCTAAAAACAAAGTTGTTTGAGACAACATTTTATCACTTTTCCCCCTCAATGTGTATCAAACCATTAGACACAGACATACTAAAGAAAAAAATTAATGTGGTTACACTTGGATCTGCAACATTACTTCCTTTTTAATCAGACGTGCGGCATGCAGGCCCACCCACCTGTGGATATGCCCTGGTCCCATGAACCAGACCCCCCAACCATGGGTAAATAGGACCACTGCCTTGTGGTTATCTCGGGAGAGAATAAGGCTACGGGAGTAAACCCTGAAAAAAAGTCACCCCTACTCTGCCTTGTAGGTTGTCGTGGGAACGACAAAGGCATACATAAACCAAGGAACAGTAGTACTTTCCCAAGTATGTTCATGGCCAGACCAAACAAGAAAAATAACGATATTGTTGTAAATAGGGGCTCCTATGGAGAACCTTGGTCGTGCTGCGCAGGTGACACCAGACCATCAGCAAGCTACTGCGATCGAACTCAAAAAAAATTTTTTTTTTAAATCGTAACATGGAATGTGAGGACATTGCTGTAAAAGGGTAAATTAGAGAATGTCAAGATGGAGTTGCAAAGGCTTAACATTAGTATTTTAGGACTAGGGGAAGTGAGATGGAAGGGGGCAGGCATGATAACATCAGGAGAGCATACAATAATATATTCTGGTGGAAACACACATGAAAGAGGAGTAGGCATCATAATTGACAGGGACAAATCAAAATTAGATAAGCCAACTTAAGGGATACTGGGCTGTGTCTTACAGTTTTGCTGGTTAAATTGGATGGCAAGCCATTTGATATCAACATCATCCAGGTGTATGCACCAGCATCCGCAAGTACTCAGGATGAAATTGACATCTTCTACGAAGTATTAGAGATGGCCAAGGCTCAATGTAAATCACAAGGAGTTACAATAATAATTGGAGATTTAATGCTAAAGTGGGACAGGATATGGTGGAGGATATAGTTGGACCTCATGGCCTTGGTACACAAAATGAAAGGGGAGGGACACTTGTGGAATGGGTACAGATGAATGAGTTCATAGTAGGAAACCTGCAAGGCCTTCCAACTGGAAGTCAGTCATTTACCCATCTGACAACCATGCCCATCAACAGACTGACTGTATGACAGGGCTTACTTTGATAATACATCTTGCTGTCAACTAGGCCTGAGAGATACAAACACTTGTGGTGTTGGTCAGGACATCTAAGCAACACCCTCACTGATGCATCTGTACAACTGATGAGATCATTCTGACTAATGAGCCTGAATTGCGCTCAATCCAGGTAAGATCCGGTCAGAGCTGAAATGTCCCCACATAATTCTGACTGATGCGCAGTGATGGAAGTTCAAACCCACTACCTCCTTGGTCTGCTGATGGAAATTCAAACCCACTGTCTCCCAGTCATTGATCCACTGCATTAAATGATTTGCCACGTTGACTGGTCTCAATTAGGTCCTTCATAAAAAAGAAGTAGATTACGATTTATAATACCGTAAGTGGAACTCAAAGCATAAATCAAAAGCTTAAATGCTCTTGTATCTTGGGACATTTTCAACTTGGGACACACAAGATGCACGATTCCGGCCATCAAAAATACATAGAAGAAAATAAAGTTTAATCTAGTGTCAGTTAAAAAATAATCACTGTTCTGCTTTGAAAGTCACTACAGAAACAGGTGAAAGGGAGATGACTCAACAAGCCATACGTAAACTACTGAAAGATTGTATTACAAACAGCACACAAGGACAACGTATTCTGTGTCTCATATATACATACCAGTTTAAGAAAATAAGCTAGCACCCACCTCACAGGAGCAGTCATGCAGAACAAGCGCATTCCATGGGCTTTTTTCCTCTATATCACTATACACTATGGCCACCAAGCAGTTAACACCAAGTTAGTGGTATTACCTTTATTTCCCCAGTTTCTTCAGTACCAAAAAGACTAAAAATGCTAACTTAGTAACTTTAGTCCCTTCTCTCTCTTTGTGATTTCTTGCTGCACAAAACTTGTACTGTGCAATATTAGAGAGCAAATCACACAGTGCAAAATCATTCTTGCAAAAACTACACTGGTTTCCAATGAAAGCATGAATTCAGAGATCTGAACACCACACCAATATATAAATCAAAACTCCTGTCCTATAAACCTTCCAAAGCACTTAACTCTCAAAGAGATTCTCTCTTGATAGTACCTCAGTTCTCTCAGCAGAAAGAACTCCTGTTTTAAGCCTAACAACACGGAAATCACTCCCATTGTCTGTAAATTATACAAAGCAAGTGTGCTTATTTTCAACAAAAACAAAACAAAAACCTGAAAACATCTTTCAGAAACATCTATAAAACCACACAAGCCATTGCTTGTAAATTTTCTAGATCAGGTCATGTTGCAACTCTCTCTCTCTCTCTCTCTCTCTCTCTCTCTCTCTCTCTCTCTCTCTCTCTCTCTCTCTCTCTCTCTCTCTCTCTCCCCCTCTCTCTCCCGTGGGTGTGGGTGGGGATTCAGATTCAGGTTCATACTGCTCACAGTCCAGCTGACTACTATAGCCATATCAGGGCTCACACCATGTCAAAAAAGACAACCAGGTTAGGATAAAAGACAACTGTTAAAAACCATGCTCATCATGCAAGTCTAAAACACAATTAAGGAAAAAAATACTCAGAAGTAAAATCGTATCAGGTGAAATCTACTGATCTCTTGTAAAAACTAGAAAATTGCATCAGGAGGGACACCTCTTAAAAGTTATTTTTAGGAGTCTGCCCTTTAGTGCTTATGTCTCACATTGTGTGGGGATAAGGGTGTGCATGCCACACAAAGTGTGTGTGTGTGTGTGTGTGTGTGTGTGCGTGCGTGCGTGCGTGCGTGCGTGCATGCGTGCGTGTGTAATAATACTACATACTGGATCAGAATAATTTCTTAAAAATTTGGTTTCCATTGGAAGCCATTGATGCTCAAAACCACACTTACATTGTATTGTAATGACATTCTCATCATTGCCGAGGCCAAACTGTTGCACAACAATCAACGGATATTGAAGAAGAAAATCAGATGTTACTAATACTATATAGAATGCAACTTTTGTGTTTCTAAGCTCATAAAGAAAGCCAATCTCCACAATCTTCTACAATTTTTGTTTCAGTGTAGTCATGAAGATACAGATCTAGAATATTAGTCACTGTGACATTGAAAAAGCTTTATACAAAATAAATCATGACATGCTCGAGGCAATAGTAGATTGTCACGACTGCAAAACAGATTTTAGAACTGTCACAAAGTCCTGAGAAAAAGTTGTTTACTCACCTTCCTTTTTTAGCCAGTGTGAACTTGACTCTAGTGCCTCACATCAAATTTACCCCATCACGACTCCTCAATGGTCCACCCTTTTCACCAAAATGTAGTAAAGATCCACCCATAAAGAACTGAGAAACTCATGTTTGCACTCTCTGATAGACATACACCTCTCTCCAATCAATATGAAACAGTCTCCTTTCTTTTTTCAAAAAGGTGAAATTGAAAAAGAGAGACGCTAGAGCTGACCCAAGTTTGCTGGATTTTTATGCAGACTTTGCCCCGCTTTTCTTTCGGTTTGTTTTGACACTGGTTGGGAAAAAAAGAAAAGGTTGTCCAGAAAACAGGTTTTGTTCATCAACAGATGCAGATGATATAGAACAAATGATGAATCAAGTTTATCATGGATGGTGCTGACCTTGCTCTTGAATATGAGAATTTTACAGATTGTTGAAGAGGACAGAACACAGTTGAAAGTAAAGTTAGTTTTAATTTTATTGAAATATTGCTTGTCATGCTGTACAACTGTATGAAAGTAGAACACTCAAGAATCTTGCAAGATTAAAATGCTACTTCAGCTGTTTGTACTATTTTCATTGTTCTATCTTTAGCTGCTAAACATGAACCAATTTTGGTGTAACAGGTGATAAGACTGCTTTTGCTTTAACAATGTTGACAATGTGGCACTGTTTTTATCACTGTGGCTGCTGATCAAGCTGAGGCTGACAAAATATAATTGTGCAAGTGACATTTTCTGCATGGTGAAGGCAGATGTCACTGATTGTCAGTCTTGAGTTTACAATCTTCACTCATAACTAATATGAACTATGTGAGTTTGAATCTCACTCTTTAATCTTTCTAACCTGCCCCCTCCCCCTTTCCCCCTGTGTATGGCAGAAGCGGAGACAGAGAGAAGGGCAGATGGTGTTGAAGGAGTGAGACAGAGAGCTGTTAAACTGATTAGATTCATCTGTCAACTGATGCTAATTATTATGTGCTCCATTTACAACTTTGCACACATGCATGTAAGTGAGAGAGAGAGAGAGTGTGAGTGTGTGTGTGTGCACGTGCGTGCGTGCGTGCATGTGTGTGCGCGCACGTGCGTGCATATATGTGTGCGCGCGTGCATGCATGTGTGTGTGCATGCATGCATGCTTGCGTGCATGCATGTGTGTGTTTGTGTGTTATGCAATATAATCTGCCAAAAGGTATGCTCAACTTCTTTCCAGGCTAGCCTGTAGATGCAGATCAGCCATGTTTCACCAAGAGCAAACCCACAGATAACCCATCATGCCCTAAACTGGAATCCCTATGGCAAACGAAGAATGAGACAAGCAATAACAGGCTAGGATGATGCCTATCTTCTCTCCCTTTATGCTTTATCTTCTCCAGCCCTGAAAAGTCAGACAGGCAACCCATTCACAGATGAATGGGCTGGAGGCCACATGCATGCACAGAATTTTTTTCTCGACTATGATTTACCCTTCTACGTACCCATGGAGTCAGACTGGGAGATGAAAGCTCTATTTCTACACCAATCAGGCCTCAATATATTACTATTCACACTAATATCATGTCAATATTGCTCTACAGATTGGAAAAATGTTGCACATAACGAATCTAAACAATAACATTCAGCCCTTCATCAACACTGTCACTGTGTCAGCAACATATTTTCTGTATACACTGACCAGACTGTTTTTCCGAAGACTGCAAACAAACAAACAAACAGAAGTCAATCAACAAAGCTGTTAAAAACTAAGTTGGTGCAGATCAGCCATACACTTCACCAAGAATAAACCCATACATCCTCCATTGTGCTCTGAGCTGGAATCCCCATGGCAAACACAGAAGAGGGAGACAAGCGATAACGACCACAGGACACAGAACTAAAGACAATTCATATACAAGATGCTGGACACACAACTAAACACAATTCACAAGTCCCAAGACAATATGTGACAGAAGACTGAAGTGCAGCAAATTTTCTACATCTTACTGGAACAAAGAGGAAATAGTCAATACATCAAGTCCCATTAAACACGCTATACACATCACTCGAAAAATACAAACTAAACTATCAAAGGACAACAAGAGAAGAAAGCAAATACTACTTTTTATGAGCAAAAGAGGCAGTCAAGAGGAAAGCAAACAGCAAGAACAAGAATATGCATGCATGCATGCATGCAAGCGCATGTGAGTGCATGCCTGCCTGCTTGTGTGTGTGCATGCATGCGCTAGCGATCATGTGTGCATGTGTGTTTGTACATGAACATGTCTGTGTATGTGATGAGAAATATACGAGCCTTTTCTCCCTCACTTTCCTGATTACCCTGTGCAGGATCAGAAATGGGGTGAAAGCATTGCTGCTCAGTGGAGCCCAGTCTAGAGAGGGTGTCAAATGCCAAGGCTTTCCAGATTCTGAACGGGAGAGACACAGATTAGTAATCTCTTGTTGAATTTGGTCATGAGGGAGTTGATTATGGAGATGAACTACCTGTCCTGGCCTACCTGGAGGGTCTTTCATTTGAGCATCCCTTGTTGAAGTTGCTCCTGTTCAGGGAGTCTGCGATGATGTCTGACTTCCCGACAATGTGAGCTGTGGACAAGATCTTATATCCTGACACCAATGGAGGAGATCCTCATCTCTTCCCTCCCCTTCCCATTTACCTTGGAGGAGAGGTTTGAGGGCAAGGAGGTCCCAAGAAACTGCCTCCATTTCAAGCACATGTTCTTGAAAGATGTATTGGGCAAGTTGGGGAGGAGTAGTTATTGGGACTCCTTCCACTAGATCAGAAGCCATGACCCATTTTGGGGTTGTTTCTGAAAACCAAGGGCCCAGGGTGATCCATTAGTTCCAGCTGCCCGAGAACTGGCATCATCAGGCCCTGAAGGCCTGTTAGAGGGGGCATTTTCAAACCCTGCCGTGAGAAAGGACTGAGGCAATGGACTCCATGAGGCCCAGCAGGGAGATTTGCCTGGCTGAGGCCTACGTAGCACTCTAGAAAGTATCGAGTTTGAGCCAGAGCTATTGTAGCCTCACCGAAGTCGGGAAGGCTGCCATGGTAGGGTGTTGAATCCTAAGCCCAGAAATTTGAACAACTGGAAGGCAATGAAACTGCACTTCTAGGAATTCACATGAAACCCCAGGGTGAGTCAAGATCCATGATTCTCTGGGTGTCAAGTTGGCAGAGGGAGCTGGATTTTGCTAGAATCAGCTACCTGTGCAGGTACCAAGAAAGGTGGATGGTTTCTCCTTGGCCATGAGAACCTAGCTCCCTGACTAGCCTGTTAAGACATTGGGTGCTAGGAAGAGCCTGAAGGGCAGAGCCAAGAGTTGGAGCACTTTGTCCTTAGACACTTCCTGCAGGAAAGATGGATGAAAATGTGGACATATGCCTCCTTCAGGTACATGGAGGCTCAGACACTCCTCCATATCGACTGCCAGATTTGGACCAGAGTTTTCATCCTAAAAATGGACCACTCTAAGGAAGTGTACGGCAGAGACGAGTCCAGGACGGGAGTCAGCCACCTGAGGACTTGGAACTGAAAAAAGTCTGGCACAGAAACCTATCCCAGGCTGGAGAAGGCATCAAAGGCCACAGCTTGTTTGGGGGACATATGATGCAGAGACAGGGGAAATGGTCTGAGGGTTTTTTGGGTTTTTTTTACTTCTTTCCAGGTGAGTTTGAAATAACAATGTTTCTATGTGTGGACATACAGGATCAGGCTTCCTGCTGTTCTGTGACTCCAGAAAGTCCTGTTGAAGTCATTGGTGTCTAAGCCAGCTTGCTGAAGCTTTTGCCTAGGCCACTGAGGGAAGCTCCTCTGAAATTCAAGCTTTTGGCAGTTGTTGCCTTCGGGATTCTGGTGCCTGGAATCTGAAGCCCGTTTAGGGGACTCGTGCCTTTTCCAGTTGGAGTAAGTTTGTGGGGAGCCTGTACCAAGCGGACAGGGCAGCTAAGTCTCTCCTTATTGTTACTGTGTAAAGCCCAGCTGACTGTGTAGAGCCATATCAGGGCTATAACTGCTTCAAAACATACAAAACTTCAACAGGAAAAAAAAAAAGAAAAGAAAATTAACAACACATATCAATGCAATCGGGCACATAATCTGAGGACAGGCCCCTGGCGCTGACCACTCCATCCAATTTATCGCACAGGGGATTTAAAAAACACACCTGAATACAAATTTAAGCATACCAAAGGACACCGAAACATATAAAAACGGGCATAAATTACCTAAAATTGTTTCCATTTATCTCACCTCTCTAGAGCCAAAAATGCACTTCATTCATGTACTCAATTATCAATCCTAAGAAAACATATGTAAGACTTTATCAAACACATACAGGAGAATGGACCAGCAAGGCAGAAAATGACAGAAGAAATGCCAGAAAGCAAAAGAGGAAGAAATAAATAAAGAGAGTGACAGAAAAGAGGAAATTTCTAGCACAGAATTTCAAGAAAGTGGGGATACTATTTATACTGAAAGACCCCCAGCATCTCCACGGGGGGTGAGTCTCTCCTAGTCCTAGCCATGTAAGTTTGGAGATGAATGGCTGAAGGGAAAAAAAAACGGAGGCCAAGTGAAGAGGAATTGTGCAAGACTTAGTGCAGAGTGGACCTCCTATGGGAAGTGTGAGTGAAGATGGCATCCCTCCACAGAATCACGAAATTGAAGCTTAATTGGACACTGCTTCAGCCTCGTCCACAAGGGCCTGATGCACCTCCACACCCATGATGCTGAGGCTGTCTGGAATAGTGATATCTGCTCCCTTGGGGCAAGCAAATGCCAGGTGGCTAATACATGCTCACTAATGGCTGACATGCGAATGCCTCCATAAGCGGCTGAGAGTTAGGCTGAGTGGACCAGCCTGTCCTTATCAGCATGAGCTAAGACAGGAACCAACATTGAGAGGGGGGTGGGGGGCGTCTCTGAGAGAAGGACTCAATCCTGAGAGGACCATTCTGGTGATTGAGGAGGGGATGACCTTCCTTGAAGGAGGCCCAATATGCCACCCTTAGTTTGCTTCACTTTTCAACTCTGGCTTTGGGAGGGGAGAAGGACCCTCATACGATGCTCCACACGTTTTCTGTCAATTTCAACAGGATATGGGGAAAACAGGGATCCCTTCTTCCCATTTTGGGAAATCTGGATAGGTCACAGCCAAAAATAGTGTGATTGTGCCCTTACTGCATTAGTTTGATTCAGCAGTCTGTAATACTAAAACAACTTTCTGCAAGCAAAACATGTGGAGGCAGACATGAGGAAAACAAAGAGCAAACAAAAAGTGTGTGTGTGTGTGTGTGTGTGTGTGTGTGTGTGTGTGTGTGTGTGTGTGTGTGTGTGTGTGTGTGTGTGTGTGTGTGTGAGAGGATGTATGTATATGTTTTGAGTGTGTGTGTGTGTGTGGCGCGCGCGCATTGTGTTCATGTGTATGCATATGTCCATTTGTGTGTCATGTGACAGGTGTGTACATGTCCACATGGTATATGTGAGAACAAAAATGAATATACTGATGAGTCATGAATGGGTTTGGCACAATATTCATTTTTGTATCATTGTGGACAGTGGGAAAATGAGGAAGATACATGTCTGCATAGCTTGTTGGCTACTATAACTACTATAGACTTAGTTATCTTTTTCCATATTTGGGTTGTAGTTTGTATTGACAGTACACACAATCATTTTGAGCAAAGCCTATTCTCATCACAGTAAAATGTGTCACTGGGAAATGTTCGTTAGTATAGCCTGACACATATACAGACCTGTGTTACCCATGATTTTTATTGATGAAAAGCAGTAGCTTTTCTCATTTCTGTATGACATAAATGTGCATACACAAACACACTCAAGGACATAATACACATGCGCGTGCGTGCGCACACACGCGCACGCGCGCGCACACACACACACACAACACACACACACACACACACACACACACACACACACACACACACACACACACACACACACACCAAAATCTCATTCTTAGGATCATGATCCACCTCCAATACCATCCAAATGATAACCATTCAGCTGTAGATCCGGAGGGAGTGACTATTCTTCCGTAGTATGGGATAAGCAGCTGATGTCAAACTTTTGGAAGTGACAAAGTGTATTTTTAACTTTTTCAACACTATAAAGTATAATGCTGCACTAGGAGAAACAACATAACAAAAGGACCAAAACTGAACTAATACTGACCAGTTGATCAGCTTCCCCAGGATTCAAGTAAGTCGTGCCTGGTTTCATAGGAGGGGGTCCAGTCTGCCCAAAAAGGTTGTCGGAACCTTTTCCTGCACACACCATAAAAAATTAGTTCAGGACAGCTTAGTGTATTATGTCATTTGATGTGCTTGTGCATACATATATGCATTAAAGATGCACGCTTGTGCACTTGCATGAAATAAAGTGGCTTTAAATTTCATCAGTTAAAGCTGCTCAACATATGCAATGTTATATGAATGCTAATCATTTCCATAATGTACATGCACATGATTTTACATAAATTCCAAATAAACTGACACAGAACAGCTCTGGATGTTGCAAGCTAAAAGTGCACAAAGAAAAACAAAGGTGCAGATGCTAACAAGACAGATAATCAAAGATGCAGGGGCTAACAAGAAAAACATCTGATAACAAGAATAATTTTTGTCTACATAAGCTTATTCAGTTTCATCTCCATTCTAACAGTTCTGTTACCATTCACTATCTCATGTAACCATTAAATCCATTTAAACCTGTTTATATTAGGAAGTATCCACAGTTTAATAAGAATTTAAATCCAACTGTACTGCACTCTATTTCTTTATCGACACAATAAATACATCAGGTGAAATTCAGGCAATTCTCTTCAGCTAGCACAGGAGAGCAAATGCTCTCAGTGCAACCCTACCCCCCCCCCCCTTCCCCCTCGATTCTGTTTTCCTATAATGATGGTTTTTTTAATAAAATGTCGGTGACATCTGTTCTGTTGTGTAGGTTCTCTAGCACATATAACAAGTGTAAACTGTACATAAGACCATGGTTTATTTTATCTGAAAGATAAGCATCCAGATCACCACTCCAGTTATAGTGGAGTTGAGAGAAAAACCCTTGTCCCATCCCTGTATCAAACCAAGGACTTCTGGAACTCTACCACTCCAGTGATATTGCTGAAACAAAAGGCGTATGACTGCGTCTTTATTAACTAAAAACATATTGCAAAATAAGTATTCATTTTTTATTTCTAATGAAACAGAGTGCCCCACACTTGTGAAACTGTTGCCCATTTGCTCATAACAGCAAATGCAGAGTGCCTATCTCTGAGCACCTTATTTAATTCCCATCTACATGGTCAGGCCACATCTGGCAAGGAATGTGGTCATTTTTGTAATGCCTACTGGCAGCCATAGAGACTGCTGGTCAAGGTAGTTGTAGTTGACCATGACTTCTGTCTCTCCACTTGATGCAGACGATGATAAAATACAGCTGAGTGTACCCTTGCTCAGGGTCCTCGTGTGTGTGTGTGTGTGTGTGTGCGTGCGTGCGTGCGTGCATGCGTGCGTGTGTGTGTGTACACCAGTTCAATATCCTGTATGTGTAGTTTGCATGTGAGCGAAGATAATTTTGGTCAAAGCTCATGTGCCTAACAAAATGGCACACATGGCACACTCTTGAGTGTTGGTAGCTGTCTTTCATATGCCCAAATTTCCGGCATTGGAAACATCGCACTGGTGATGGCACATTCAATGAAACTTTAACATTCAGGTACCCTCTCGTTTAAGACTGTGGAAGAACAGGGTAGCACAAGCAGAATGTTGGGAACTGTGTTTGTCGGGACTCTCTCTGACACCCTTCTAGAACATGGCCTCGAGTACCTCAACAACGCCCTGGCTCTTCATTTTCACACCAATTTTCTCCTCGAGAACTCCCTTCAGCTTGGGGCACTTAACCCCTTCAGTGCGAAGTATTTTGTTTTGGTAGTGTATGCTATTTGCCAAGTGATTTTTGCACGGGTAGGGTAATAATTAACAAAAAATTCTAGCATGCAAATTACTGGATGAAGGTAATCATAACCCTTTTTTCTTAAAGGGAAATGTAAAGGCTGTCCATTTGTATTTGACACTCTGGTCAGTGAAGAATGGGCCATAAAATTTACATAAATAAATTTCACACAATTTATTGTTATACATTATGGATTAGTAATCTGAAAAAACAAAATATTCTAAGAAAAATATATGTATAAAAGTATTGGAGATATGTCTCCAAACCCTATGTGCATATTAAGTACTGAATAGTAACACACATACGGACACACACAAACACACACACACTCTATCTCTCTCTCACTGCCACGCCCACCACTTTCTGTAAACAAAACCTCCATCTCCTCATCACTCTCCTCCATCCCCGCCCCCCCTTACCCAGTCTTAGTGTGGGAGTTCGCCTAAAGCATGTCTCAATATGTGCTGTGATGAAATAGCTGAAACCGTTGGCAACATGCTCTTTCTCACAGCACTTTGGCTCAGCCGCAGCGAAGCATCGTCGTCAGCCATTGTGGAAGAAAGGTCAACATATCTGAGGGGGTAGAGCTCTATAAACGCTGCAGTGCAGTGACCATATCAAATTGTGATTGGCTGCTGACCTCATGCATAATTCATGTAGATGGACAGAGCTTTTCTGATTCTGTGAATTGGGATTCCCTAGCTTAAAAAATGGAGGTAAGAAAATTTCTGATGTGATGTGAACGTACATATACTCCTAATCATAATTTAAGGGCCACTTCTTCCTTCCTCTCTAATTTTAAGTTGAAATAATTGACAATGTTTAGAATTGATTCTATGTTTTATTTCATCATTTCCACACCTGTTTTGGAAAAAGAAATTAGCACAATGACCCATTAGTGAACAGCACATGCATTTAAAGGAACATCCCCCCCTTTTCAAAAAACAGAAAGTGTCAGATTTGGCCAATCTGTTTTCAATATCGCGTGTGTCCGCCCCGAGCCTGGATGCATGCTTCACAGCGCCGATGCATCGACCCCACAAGGGTACGGAGTGTGTCCTGAGGGATGGCCGCCCACTCGATCTGCAGGATGTCGACCAGCCTGGCCAGGGTGCCCGGTGGGGGGTGGTTGTCCCTGATGCGCCTCCCGAGCACATCCCAGAGGTGTTCAATTGGGTTCAGGTCAGGTGAGCACGCTGGCCAGGCCATACGGACGACTTCATGCTGCTCCAGGAAGTCGGTCACAAGGCGTGCTCGATGCGCAGGTGCATTGTAGTCCTGGAAGATGGCGCCTTGACCAAGGTCCACAAGCGCAGGCAGTGCCACGGCCGCCAGAACCTCGTCCCGGTACCGGACCCCGTTCAGGATGCCGTCAATGGGGAGCAGGGGGGTCCGGGTACCACGGCTCATGCCACCCCACACCATCACCGACCCGCCGCCGTACCGGTTATGCTCTTGGACAGTGGCGTCAGCGAACCTCTCCCCTTGACGTCGCCACACCCGAGCCCGGCCATCGTTAAAGGTCAGGGTGAACCTGGACTCATCCGAAAACAAGACCCGGGCCCACTGTTGCCTTGTCCAGGTCACGTGCTCCCTGGCCCAGGTCATGCGGCGCACTCTGTTGACCGGTGACAGCACGGGTCGGACGGCCGGTCTCCGTGACCTCAAGTTTGCCTCATGTAGCCGTCTTCTCACCGTGCTGCAGCTGATGTTAGCACCTGTTGCGTCCCTCAGCTGACCCCTCAAGGTCACCGCAGTGGATGCCCTTTCCCTCAGGACAGAGAGGGCAAGGTAGCGGTCTTGCTGTCCTGTCGTTACTCTGGGTCGACCCGTGTGACGCCTTTCCTGGACTGCTCCAGTCTCATTGAAGCGCTCCAGCAGTCTCTGGATTGTGGAATGCGACACTTCAAGTCGTCTAGCAACTTCCCGCTGCACTAGGCCTTCATCAAGCAGAGCGAGGGCTCTCCGACGCTGCTCATCCGTCATCCGTCGTCTTGCAAGCATGGTTAAAACGAACCAAGAACGGGTCCTTTTTATCCTCGTCTGCGGGCAACTTTGGCTGGAGTAGTGTTCAAAAAGGGCTTGCCTTGCACGTGCAAAGCGAATTTTGTCGCTACCTTGCCTGCGTCGTCAGAGAGACCCTGCTGAAGATTCGACAATTTCGTGTGGAAATTGTCTTCCTTGGGCCGCCCATTGCAAATCGGCAAATCCCCAAACACGTGCCAAAAGGAAACTGCAATGTTGTCTGAGCTCTTATCCATTCAGTTACGGCAACGAATTGGAGAAAAGAGTAAGAGAAAATAGGTTATTTCTCCTTTCAAAAATTGACTCAAAAACGTTCCTGGCCCTTCAATAATGACGTGTAGTATATGTCATTGCTAAATAATACACATTATCATAACGTATACATACGTCCGTGGCACTAAAGAGGTTAATAACTCCCTTGCTGCTGTTTAATCCCTTTTGCTGTGAAACTTTAATTCCAAGGTCCACCAACACTGATGCCTTCAGCAGATGCTCAGACTGTCCTTTGTTTTTACATTCAAAAAGAAGTGTCCATTTCGGAACTTTTTGATAGTTTTAGGGTTGCCAATAAGGCCCTTGGAATCCCTTGTGAATTGCAAATGGACTCAGAATGACAGAGGTTTCTCATGACTGATTCCCTCCAAGATCAGTCACACTGCCCAGAAGCCCATCTCTTCATGAACTTCAGCGTCTGAATCCGAGTCACCATCATAATTCTCTTTTCCGTTTTTGTTGTATTTAATTTACTTTAAATTTGTTTTGGTTTTGTTGTTATTATTGTTGGTGTTGCTATCAGTATCCTGTATATGTATATGTTTGTGCGTGTGCTTGAATGCGTAGGTGAGAAGAAAAGAGGAAGACAGCTTGGGTCAAGGTCACATGCCTAACAGGACGAGTGTTTCCTAGCTCAGCATCCTGATGTGTGTGAGTTTGTGCATGTACACAGGCACATCATGTGTCTGTGAATACATTCATTTATACCATTTTGCTCTTCCTCATACCATGCTTCCTTGCACTTATACTATGGTTCCTTATAGTTACTGCCTGATAAAAATACTATCACACAGATTTAATATACCAGGGGAAGTCTCTAATCTTTCAGTCCCTTTTCCATCAAATCTAATCATCAGCAATTATCAAGTTACCATTGTTTATTGTGAGCCAGGGTCACTCTCTTAAAGTCTCTTTTGCTGCCTCCCTTTTTCCATAATGGCATGACAACAACAATCTGCCAGTCTTCAAGTACCTTCCTCTCTTCCCGTGTCTTCTGGAAGATTCTTGTTAGTTACTTCATCCTTGTCTTCCGCATGCCAAGATGGCTTCTGCTGTTAATACTTCTGCACCTACAGATTTCCTTTCTGACTTGATCCAACAGGCTTTCTCACTTCGCTGTCTAAGGGTACGTTTATACTGGCACTCACGACTGTCGTGTGGACGGACAAAAATCGTGCGGGTGGGAAAAATTCCTCTTTATTTTTACTTACTGAGCGAAGATGTTCATACTGCCACAGACACGCACGCACGACCACGCCCGCAAAAAAGTCGTGCGTGCTTGCTACACTTCAGTCGTGCGGACGGACGGACAGAAGTCGTGAGTTCGAGGCCAACCCTTCTTTTTTATCACTGGCCATCCTCTGCGCGTTCATACTGAAACGCTTCTGTACGTGTGTGCGGATCAAGAGACTGTACTGTACTGAAATTTTCAGTCATCAAGAGACTGTACTGTACTGAAATTTTCAGTCATTTTTAACACAAGATGGAAGACGAGAAACTGATTTCCGAAGTCAGGAATCGACCTTTCCTTTAGAACATTCTGGATATTTTGCAAATTTCTGTTTATCTGACAGTAGTTCAGGCATTAAATGATAATACTCTCCATGATCTGTTCATTGGGTGCACAGAAAAACGGCGAATTGTTCGATGCTTCTTGTTTCTTCTCTTCCACCACCACCACAAAATCAGTTTCTGTCGGCCTGTCAATGCCATGTTTACCAGAAAATAAGCAGCGCTAGCCTCCCTTCTTCCTCAAGGACAGAGAGCGTGCGTATACCGTCCGCACTACAGTCGTGAGTGCCAGTATGAACATAGCCTAAAATCTTAGGTTCGCAGTGGTCTAGCTCATGCATAGCAAACAGGGATTGGTTGTCAAAAATGCCTGAGAGATTGAGCAGATCTTCAGACATTCTTTCCAGCACTGCTCTGCCATTAATGTCTCCCATGACAATCAGGTCTTCATTGCCAAGGACATTGCTGATGTTATCAGTCCCGCAAAGAACTCTTCCTCATGGTACATAGATCTGTACACAGTCTGGTATCTTTTCATCATTGTGCACCCTTATTAAGTTATTTTGATGATTCTCTCAGATATGTACTCCGTGTCCAGGAGATTCTTTGCTGTCTTGCCATGATGTATGAAACCCATACCATGTGTTGCCCTCTGGTTTCCACTCACTCCGCTCCAGATAAAAACATCAGAAACAATTTCCTTTGCCCTAGTTTCTCTCTTTTTCATGTCTGCCAAGCCCAGGGTGTGGTCTCGCACTTGGTCAAAAACTATATAATTTCTGGCTCCTTATCTTTCCGTCCGCAGGTATTGCACATGCCAATTTTTTCACTGTTCATTTTTCATTTTCATTTTCTACTGCCAGTCCATTTTCCATTCTGGTCAGTCCATTATACCTCCTGTTAGTTTCTTGAGCAAGATAATATTTTCGACAGGTTTGATAACCTGTTGTAGCTTCACCACAGCCCCAACAGCTGTGGCATTTCTGCATGATTTCTGCCCATCCAACAGATTCCATGATATGTTCAGTGATTTCTGCCCATTCATTTCTGTTCCAACAAACAGAGTATTAAACAAAGCAACACAGAGAGTATATGGTGTAGGAAAGCAAACTGAAGCAGTCAATGGGAGGTAAAAGTCTGGACTACAGGAGAACTTTCCTTGAGACACAGATGTGCTGGTTGTTAAGTTAGCACAGACAAGTTTCTGCTTGTGTCTGTCTCCACAATAGGTTCATTTTTAGGTAAATTTGTTCCCATCTGAGCTCTCAAAGCCATGATGTCAATTCAGTGGTCAGAGTGGCTGTTTTGGTCAAAAGCAGCTGCTGGCGAGTAAGCGCAATGCATCACAATGTAAATGTTGCAGATCATTCAGCTACTGAGACCTGGCTAGAAACTATACTGAATTGCTGGGGAATATAACGATGCATTGTGAAGTGAAGCATGCAGCTGGCTTATTTGCTGGTGTGTTAAAACCTTAAAGTGAGGCACTGTATGGTACAGAATTTGATGATATTGCCATTTGGATGAATACCACTCTTCAAAAAAAATACAAACAAAAGAACAATCACCCATGTACAAAAGCTCTACCAATGTGATCTTGATAACCTGAGTAATTACATGAAAGACAATGGTCTGGAGTTATCGAGTGAAAAGACTTATCTTATGCTTTTTAACAATGGTGAAAACCCTAAAACTTTCCCTGCATTATCGCTGGACAGTAATCTACTTGCTTATGAGCCCACCGTTAAATTTCTAGGAATGTACTTAACATGAAAGTTGAATTAGAGACATCATATCGAATATTTAATTACAAAAGCAAACAAAAGACAACTTCTTAAAAATAGTCAACAGACAATCCTGGATCCAAGACACTCAAACTATGCACCTAGCAATTTCTTTGGTTCGATCAAAACTGCTCTATGGACAAGAGGTATACTTTACTGCCTCAAAATCAAATACGCTCTTAAAAAAATTACAGAGTGTAGACAACAAAACTATCAAATTGGCTCTCGGTGTGCCCGTTCATACAAACACAATGAACTCTTATAAAGAAAGTAACATTTCCGCTTACAGATCAACGTGAATTAGCGATGACAAAATCTTATTAGAGCTCTGGCCGTAAAGAACTCGGTTAAGGATGAATTACCATACACCTCGGAAACTGACTATCCTCAGAAAGCTCGAAAGGTGCATACTCTCCAACCTATATGAAATTTTGCAGATGTTCTCCTAAGCAAAAACAATATTGATATAAATAACATTCCAGTAATGCCTCTTATTCCATCCATACCTTCCTGGGAACTTGAAAAAGCTAACTTTGACATAGAGTGATAGACTACATAAATCTCAATAAAACAGAAGAAATAAATATTCTACTATTTCTAGTACCAGAAGTCAAATCTCATTTAACCACATATCCTAATCACCTAAAAATTTTCACAGACAGGTCTGTTTTACTTTTAGATACAGCTGATAGCGCAGCTGGATTCGTCATTCTGCCTTAAACTAGTTAAAGGTACAAAAATCTTTTTACATAGGTAAAGGCTTCTCTATTTTTACATCAGAATTATACACGATATTGATGGCTCTTAACTATATTAATAGCCTCTCATATGATATCTGCAATATACTATTCTGTGTTGATTCTAAATCAGTGTTACATAGCTTGAAACAAACAGAAAATGTAATATGAAATGACATTATATTTGAGATCAAACATTTGATACATTGTATTTCATCCAGCAGTGTTGGTATTATATAAATTTTTGCTGGGTTCCGTCACATTGTGGACTTCATTCGAATGAAGTTTCGGACAAATTAGCAAAAGACGGTGCATCCAATAATGCAAATACCGTACCATTCCATAACATACGACTGTCAGTTCATGAACTTGGTTCTGTGTTAGAATGTTCACTTTATACAAATTTCTCCAATACCCAAAGCCTGATGTCAGTGATACCTAACTGCCCCAGACAGCTAGCGTCCTTGATATACAAACTAAGGCTTAACTCTTGGAAAACAAAATATACACAGAATGTATAGGTATAAAAAAAATGTATTCAAAAGTATTATCTGTCCACCATCTGCTCTTTGAATGTCCTATCTTACTTACGACATATAGAAATAACAATCTTGATTTTTCATGTACTGATTCTAGAGATATCCTTTACAACAAAATTTTTTACAAAATGATATTCTTTCAATAGTCCAGCTGATTTTCAGATCCCCTGTTGGCAGATTGTTATGAAGAGTTAATTCTTGTCTGTTATTAATTGACACTGTTAACTTAATGTTCTGAATTATTAATTGTAATTGTTCCCCTTCTTAAATTCAAACTTCCACTACCCCTTCCCATCTCCATCCCCCACCCCCACCTTTTTTTCCCCCCGTGTGTGGTGTGTGTGTGTTGTGTGTGTGTGTGTGGGTGGGTGGGTGGGTGGGTCTAAAATCACTACTGTGAACAGACATTAAATAAAGTTTCCATTCTTTCATGATGAAGGCGAGATTGAACTTGAGATAGCAAATCAAAGGAACCCAACCAGCCCATATCAGCAGTGCTGCAGATAATGCATACATAATTTTACCATAACCACTGCAAAAATTAGATGTAATGTGTCCATGTTGGCTGACTGCAAGTTGTTAATAAGAAAGATGTGTACATCACAAGAGTTAAATACCTGTACATATATCTGCTGTCTTCCTGGGAATACTGTGGTGGGATGGAGAATCTCAAGTTTATTTCAATTCAATTTAACTCTCACTCAAAGCCCGTTACACCACTGGCAGGTAAGTAAACCAATACTATCAATTCAAAACAACTACATAGGTATGTAAGGCAACAATACTCATTTCAAAACAACCTGAAACAGTGAAAGTATAAACTAACACCACCGATTCAGATAAACCAAAACTGTATGTAAGGCAACGCTATTCTCAACTTCTAATCCCCATGACATCGTAGAGGACTGAGGTGGTGGAGACCATGTAAGCCTACACTTCCTTCTGACTGACGAGAGCCGGAGAGGGATGGGCTCAAGTTAAAATAACGGTCCAAATACTTAACAAATTAGGCCTATATATTCACGGAAGCGTCTTTGGAGTATTAAACTCAATATCTATACCTTAACAACCGCTGTACATACAAGAAAAAAATTTTTCTTCTTCTTTACGGTACAAGTCCGACTTCTCATCACTGCCTAATATGTACTACTCTCGCTTGACAACAGTCTGTGAACAGACGAACCGTCATGAACTGAATACAACAGAAGACGAAATTTCACCAACTTCAAACAAACAGCAAACAAAATCTTCTCGGAACATACTTATCACTGAAGGATTTAACATAAACATAACACTTACCCATCCTTAACGTTTTGCTATCTCTGAAGCATATAAACTCCCCAGATTTGCGACTGAAGATATCCCTCGTGAATGTACCTGTTTTTTTCCGCCATTAAACGTGAGTGCGTCACGTGATGCCCCTCCCGTCCCCTCTCCCTCTCCCGTGTTCCGTGCGCCTGCCCACAAGTGTTGCTCATTCATTGTGCAAGCTGTTCACATTTAGCAAACGAACGCACGGGGAGGGGGTAGTGGGGGGAGAGGAACAGTTGCTCATATTTCTCTGCATATTATTTCATTCGATCTTGTTTGTTGGCTATCTGGCTGAACCTGTCTCTCAGTGACAAAAAAGCTACTTACTGCGTAGCTTTCATCGGCGATCCGGCCGACTTCTTCAGCGCAACTGCTGGGTTGAGAACTGGCTTCAGTGCGCACCGCCGTGAGCGAACTCACGACAGTGCAACTGAATAAGTGAGGAGTACACCCGATCGCAGGTTGTGTCGGCCCCGGTCACGGTTGAGGGTGGGGTTCCTTGCAGCGATGTAAACTGCCTCCTTTACTCCCCTCTGGAACCATATTGCTACTTTGTCGAGAACTTGCACACTGTCCTTTTCAAAGTGGTGTTGGGTGTGGGTCAGATGTTCTCCCACTCACGTTTGTCTTCTTTTAATCTTTTGTGCAAGTTGCGCTCATTTTCGCCAATATAACTAAGGTCACAGTCCTGGCAGTCTATCTTGTATATCACCCCTGATGTGTCCAATTTGTCTGTTTTGTCTTTGGGGTGGACTAACTGGCTTCTGATGGTGTTGGTGGGCTTGGTGTGGACACTGACTCCCAACTTCCTGATCTTCCTGCTGAGAGCCTCAGTGACGCCGCTGACGTATGGCATGGAGACGTGCCCTCTCAAAGGGGTTGGCCGTTCAGTGGAGGGGTGGGGTATGGTTTTCTTGCCCCCCCCCCCCCCCTGGAATATCCCAGGCCCACTTCTGGTATCTTTTTTGTTGTTCTCACGTGAGCTGACATCTGGATCCTCCAACGATGAGAAGTCCAGCCTGCAACACAGGCCAACAAATGGCCTGTTCGCTGCCCCCAACATTCAGGTGATAGCAGGTAATGTTTAATCGTTCCCATTTCTCCAGGGGTTTGCGCAGGGAGACTACTTTTCTCCCACACCCTATCCACCAGCTGCAAAAACAACCCTTTCACTCTCTTACCCTATCCACCAGCTTCCTGGTTTTTTTGTTTGTTTTTGTTTTTTGTTTGTTTGTTTGTTTTTTTAATAAGTGATCTTGATCATCCTAATTCAAAATAGCAGTCTTCTTCTCCCAAGCGCTAAAGTACTGTTTTACCTGAGTCACCCAGTTCTGTCAATTGTGTGCTTAAGCCTAGGTCTCAGCAAATAATTTCTCGGTCCATTCGGCAATATTGTTAGTCCATCGTTTTTCGTTTTTTGTCTTTGTTTTCCTCTGTCTTTCCCTTCGTCTCCCTCCGTCACCAACAAGGCCATTGAATCCTGTTACATGGCCCTACCAGCATGGTTCATCTTTTCTTAACTGAAGTCAACAGATCTTCATATGGTCAATGTACTGCTTGATGGTTTGGCACACTGATTGTTTATTGGTAATATAATCAAGGTATCTGATGCTTAGTATTTTGCGATAACAACTCACTGATTTCCATGGCTTGGATTCGTCTTTCTAAATTCAGGTCACTCGAGGGTCTCACACGCGTACAAGAACATGGAAATACCACTGCATGTAAGAGTCTGATCTTGTGTTTCATGGAGATGTTCTTGTCCTTCCACACAAGTTTCAGCCTGGACAGTGCCGATGTTTTCTGCTACCCACGAGAGGACTGAATTTCTGGTGTAGATTCCAGTCCGACATTGTTAATGATGGATCCCACTGGCAGGTAAGGAGTTGTTGAACAGTTCCTAGCTTCAGTCCATGGACAGTTACATCGAATAATTCATCCATCGGCATCAACCCAGTTACGACTTTAAATCCACGACGAACCATCAGTATGGAACAAAGGGAATTCCCATGTGTCTGTAGAATCCTGTACCAAGCGTGACATGAAAATCCGCAGGACGAAAAAGGGCTGTGCAAAGACTCTGTCATGGATTAGAAGTCGTGCATTGTGGCACAGGATAAGACATCGGAATACCAAGGCCAGGAATCAAACCACAGTGTCTATGACATCCATGTTGATAGTTCAGATGAGGAATTTGTACAGACTGTTCATGCCAGAAACTCAACTTGCTGCAAGCCTGAAGTGCAAAAGAAGAATGGGAGCGGCTGGATGGAAAACCAATCCACAGACAAAATGCGCTGATAGGAAGGAGCACTCTGGAATACAAACTAGCCACATTCAGAGATAATTGTACATCAAAATGTAGGAATACCTTGGAATGAAACATCCTCCACAGAAATCCAGACGTCAGATGGAAGATTTCCAGAGGAAAAGAATGAATCTCAAGAAACAAATGAAGGTTTAATCAGAATATGACAAACAGGGATTAAAGAAAACATGGAAAAACCTGAAAACAAAACACAATGCCCTAGCAAAATGGAATCAGCAAGGAGGAGAAGGAGCATGAAGAGGGCCCAAGATCGTTTCTTCAGACATCCCTTCCATATCGCCTAGAAACTGTTCAAGCAGCCCAAATCCAGGACACTCACAATGGACGCAGAGGTTCTGGAACAGCATCTCAGGAAAACATACTCCGACACTCAGGGTGAAGCACCACTTGAAATCCAGGATCTGGTGCAGCAAGTAAAGCCAGAAAAAAGATAACAAGCCACTAACACTGGATGAAGTAAAGAAAGTGGTTTTAAAAAGTCAGAGCCAAATCATCACCTGGGCCTAACAGAATACCTTGCCGGCTGTAAAAAAAAGATGTCTCAGTGTCCTTGAGTGGCTCTTACAGACAGATAAGATGAGCATGGAGGATCTTGAAATTCAGCAACCAGTAGAGATAACTGATGGGGGTGTACATTCCAAAAGAACAGAATTCGAGAGACATCAACCAGATCAGACCAATATCACTTCTATTGATATAACAGATCTGCCGGGACTTTCACTTTGCTTGGACTTTCAGACAGCTTTTGAATCGATTGATTGGCAATTTTTGTTTAAAGTTTTAAAAACATATGGGTGTGGAGAAAATTTGTACAAATGGATCAAACGTTCTACAGCAACATTAAACAGCAACATTAAATCAACAGTTGTCGTTAATGGTCAGGTGTCGAACTGCTTTCATACACAAAGATGCTGTAGGCAAAGTGAACCGTTTTCTCCATATCTGTTTGTACTGTGTCGAAACATTGGCGATAAGAGGAGATAAAGACATAAGTTACACTGAGAAAGATTCTCTCTGTTACAGAGTGGACAAGTACTCAGTCAATTTTGTTTTAAATACGAAACTTCAACATTATAGGAATATATATATATATGTACACACACACACACACATATATATACGTGTGTGTGTGTGTGTGTGTGTCTGTGTGTGTGTGTCTGTGTGTGTGTGTATAGTATAGTATAGATGGAGATAGATAGATAGATAGATAGATGGTCGGGTCGGATAGATGATACGCTACTGGTAACCTGGAACCCAGTACTACCTGTCACAGGGTCGAATTGCTGGCGCTAAACCAGCAACCCCATCAGTCCTCTCAGGAGGATGGTGAGGAGGGTGGCTAGAAACCCTGGTGGAAATAAATGAGATCCATCAAAGGGCGCCAGCTCTGGAGAGCTACCCGCGGCCATCTAGCTAAGGGAGTAAACCCTGACAGTAAATCCGGTGTGGGGCCCCTAAGGCGGTTGGATGGCAAACTTTGTCACTTTCTGGCAGCTCCTGCGGCCGCGTTGGCACCAAAACGTAACAGCCCTGCTGTTCCTTTGGATCTGTCAGCGAGGTGGAGAGGGGGGACAAGTTGCATGGGCAACAGCCTGTCTTCCATATTTCACTGCCCAGGCTTACATCCGTCCATTCATCCAAAAACACTCTGCACCTACGACCTGGAGAGGACACTCCAGCCTCGCTACTAACACTAGTGTCGGCACAACACGGGAAGCAACAGATACCGGTGATAAGTCATTGCTCAACTGGCGTAGAGCTGACGCCAGGGGTTGCTTTTGACGGTGGGAGAGACCTTCGTGTCTTACTGGACAGCTACCGCCCACCTAAGCTGGGCAGCCCCCAGCCAGTTAGGTGCTGTCCCGCCACGACCTGCCTTCTTCATTGGGTGCATGAAGATTAGGAGAAAATCTGACAAGCAGGTCGTTAATTACCGCACCAAACAAAAAGAAAAATTCAAATTCAAGAAACGGATCAGGAAAAGGATCAGCAGTGAAACTGGGCTGTTGGAATGTCCGAACAATGATGCCTGGGCTCTCCCAAGATCTGCAAGACATCAGCGACGCCAGAAAAACCGCCGTCATAAACAGCGAACTAAAGAGGCTCAATGTGGACATTGCCACGCTGCAGGAAACACGGCTGGCTGACTCAGGAACACTAAAGGAAAGGGACTACACCTTCTTCTGGCAAGGAAAGAGTTCTGATGCCCCAAGAGAGCACGGAGTAGGCTTTGCAGTAAGGAACAGCCTGCTGAACATGATTGAACCAGGCAGCGGCGGTTCAGAACGACTCTTGACTCTCCGCCTCAACACCACCGAAGGCTATGTCACTCTCATCAGCGTTTATGCCCCAACTCTGTCCGCCTCTCCAGACACCAAGGATGAGTTCTACGAAAATCTTGCATCAACCATAAGGAACATCCCCAGGACAGAACAACTTGTTCTCCTGGGCGACTTCAACGCCAGAGTGGGTGCAGACAATGACTCATGGCCCTTCTGCCTCGGTTCCTTTGGAGTGGGGAAAATGAATGAGAATGGACAGCGACTGCTTGAGTTTTGTGCCTGCCATGAACTGTGCATCACCAACTCCTTCTTCAAGATGAAGCCTCAGCACAAAGTCTCCTGGAGGCATCCCCGCTCAAAACATTGGCACCAACTGGATTTGATCCTAGTAAGACGTGCCGCTATCAAAAACGTTCTCCACACTCGCTCTTATCACAGCGCAGACTGCGACACAGACCACTCTCTGGTATGTTGCAAGATCAGGCTACAACTAAAGAAGTTCCACTGCTCAAAGAAACAAGGGAACCCTCGCATTGACGTCAGCAAGATGTCTCAGCCAGATCTTGTAGAACAGTTCGCAGAGGCCTTTCAGAGAGAATACGATGCATTGCAGCCCAGAGATTCTGCCACTGAGAGATGGGAAACGCTACGAGACACCATGCACCGCATTGCTATGGCCACCTTTGGGAAGAAAACTGTGAAGTCCCACGACTGGTTTGAGGCCAAATCATCAGAGATGACTCCCACTGTTGAGGCCAAGCGTGCCGCACTCACCAAGTATAAGCGGTCACCCAGTGAGACGAACCTGCAAATCCTCAGGGCTGCCAGAAGTAAGGTTCAGCTTAACGCCAGGCGCTGCGCAAACGAGTACTGGACAGAGCTCAGCGAAGAGATACAGAGTGCTGCTGAAAGAGGCAACATCCGAGGAATGTATGATGGCATCAAGAAGGCACTGGGACCAACACAGAGCAAGATCGCCCCCCTCAAATCCTCCACTGGGGAAGTAATCAGCAATCCT